>VXAC01006142.1:236623-280059 GCA_013399225.1 Rhipidura dahli | reverse complement strand
AAAAAAAAAAAAAAATGGAAACTTTAATGCAGGAACAAAAACTTTCAGCTGTCAGCATTTCTGTAACCTCACAAGACTCAATTTTCCTATCTTAATTTATAAGCTTGGTGTAAAGAGCAAACATGGTATTGTTTTTCTTGTTTTAGATTTGAATAACTGAATGATTGTATTTATAAGTTTACTGCATTTGTGTAGAAGATGCATTGGTTTTAACCTCTGTCAGAGAGCTGCATCTTAAATTGCTTTCTGTGATCATCTTTTGGTTGTGATTTTATGGGCAGTTTGGGACTTCAGACTCAAATCCAGCCTGATTTAAGAAAGTACTGTCTCTTTTTAACATGTATACAACTAGAATTCTGCAGCTAAATTATCCATTTTCTTAGAAAAGATGAACTAGTGACAAAATTCAACAGTTTTGGTGCTTCCTGAGGGGGCTCTGAAAGCCTGCAGTGGAGCTCTATGAAATGTATATTAAACAGGTTGCTACAGAGGGACAGCCTTAAACAGATGGAAAAGGAGAAATCTTTCTTTTAATCAGAAGTCTGCGTATAATGATTTGGTACATCTTTGATGCCATTACTTGAGCTGTTTGGGTTGTCTTCTGGTAGATACAAGAGAGTTCACTGGAGCCTGGGAAGTGAGAAGAAGATTTCAGTCATTCTGTAAGAGCTCCAAGGACAACATTTTTGCTGTATTGATTCATTGAACACATAACTTCATTGTAGGAATAAATAAAGTAGACACTTCCTCAAAAATTTTTAGAAGAGCTTCTTAGAGCTGGCATTCTTCACCTACAATTAGCACCAGAGTTCCCCAGGCAGTGCATGTAGCTGTCAGGCTTTGCAAGGGAATGTGTCAGGAAAGGCAGACATGTACAAGAGCACCCAGAGAAATCTGGAGAAATCATAAAATGGAAGGAACGTGCAAAAAAAAAGAGCCAGCTTTAGTAGGTGGGAGATTCAGCAACTGTATGAAATATGTACTATATCATACTGGCCAGTGCTGCAGTGTTCAATATTAGTCCACAAAATTTGGCGTGCTCTCTCTCTCCCCACGATATTCACTGTTATGGAAGACTCAGCCTGTGGAGCCTGGCAGCAGAAAAGAGAAGAGGAGTTACCCAGATGACTACACAGTGTTTAGAATTTCTGCATTTGGGGGATATTATGGAATTGCTAACAAATTAGTCTATTTTAATTGTAGTGGCATGTATGCATTTCCTGTCCCAACATATCTATGCCTATTCTTAGCCCACCAAAAGAGTCACAGATTTTTTTTTTTTTGCCCTTGAATACAAACAGCATGAAGAAAAATTATTTTCTAGACATCAAAGGGAATGAAGTCAAAATGGCCAAACACAGAAAATTGAACATAAATCTAAATATTGGCCTCTTCTATGCTGTTTAATGATATCAAGACCAGCTATTAGAGAAAGCAAAAAGGGGAAAAAAAAGGGAAGAGAAGATTTCCCCAGAGTCTGTATTTAATCGTGGACAAAAGTAAATTGTAATTTGGGCTGTAATGTGGTGAAAATAGCCTATTTGGACCTGATTACAAGGGTGATGTGGTAATTCAGACTGTCATTTCAATAAGACATACTGGGTACCTAAGTCTGCACTTGCACATGAGTGACTTTTATTTATAGTGTTTCACCTTTCAGGTTTCTTGGATTTGAACATACCTAACCTTACTGAAATACAGATTTAGACATAGGAGTCACTTAACTGCAGCTATGTCATCAATGTAACACAGGAAACCAACAGTTTAGAGCCAGAAGTTAAATACATCAGAGGAAACTGGAGGATTGTACAGGCAGAGGGTAATTTCTTACATGGAATATTGCCAAGGAATACCAGATATCTGATAGCAAAAATGTCATGTGACATTTCTGTTATTATACTTCTTTTATTTCTTCTTCCCCATTACTGGGTTTACACAGCATAAAACAAAAAACAAAACAAACAAAAAAGAGTGGTTGCCCAGACTGAAAGAGGAGAGCAGATATATGGTACATATAGTTCAGGACAAAGTGTTCCACTGGTGAGGAAAAGGCACCAAAAGTTAGGGCAGAAGAAAAGGCATGAACATTGGTTTGTTTATTGGTTGGAGGAGTCTAACCTTAGTCTAAAGAATATGTACATATGAGGGAAGGGACTTGGTAAAGCAAATAGTAAGATTGGACAACTTTGCTCAGTGTAAGTTAAAATAACCACAGTCCTTTGGAAGCCTTAGAAACCCCTGTGTCTGTTTGCATCTGGTATCTGGAATGTAAATTCGGATTAACTGCAAGATTAGGAAAGGTATTGTGCACATTCTGGTGGGATCTCTGAAAATTAATATTGGACCTGGGGCAAAAAGCAGCTGAAATTCCTGAGGCTTAGGACAGGAGCATCACAGGGATGCTCCAAGCCATCTGCTTCTTCATTGTCTTTTGCACTATATAACATCTCTAATTTTCAGAAGTGCTCAGCCTCCAAGAATTCTCATTTGGATCTGTAAGAAGAGAGAAAAGTAGTGGTTTTCAATTAGAATTTTGACTTTAAATGCTTAGACTTGGATCTAACAAACAAATGGTTTTGTCTCTTTCTTGAAAAACAAAAGAAAAACAGAAGAAGACAGGAAAGTCCCATGTCTCCATTTCAAACTGGTCCCAGTAAAAGGGAGGTCTCTTGGAACCTGGATTCAGCTCTAGCAAATCCTGCAGTGTTCCTGTTGGAAGACTTTGCAGAAGTGTATTTCAAAGGTGACATTTGCTATGAGTGAAAGGCCATATGTTTAGAGGAACTTAGCTCCAACTTCCACTAGCATCAATGACAATTTTAGCTCTGAATTTGTCAGCTTCTCCTTCAAATCACAGTTTTTTTCCTCCTATTCTTCTGCATATGGGTTTTCTTTGCTTTGGCAAGGCCCAAATATAGAGAGCATCCAAACTGTGCCTTTGTCCATCTCATTTCTGTGTTTTTCAGGTTCTCTTGAGTTTGTTTTGAACCTTGTAGACTCTAGTCAGCAGGTTTTCACATTCAGTGACTGAAAAGAAGGGTTACAAGCACAAAATTTTGACTGTGACACTAGCTGAAGAATACTGAACAGGCTTCAATGCATGAAGGTATCCAGCAGAAGAAGGATGGAGGACTTGTGGGTAGGCACTGTAAAGTTTACTGATGGAAACAAACAAGTGCATTGCTCTTGAACTGAGCCAGTAGCCCATGGCACTGGTAAAATGTCTTTAAGATTAGTCTGATTTCCATGCATCACAGCAACTTTGGGCTCTTTCAGATATGGCAGATCCAATTCCTTTCTGCTGTACCCCAGAATAATTGTGTTGGCCTCATTTGCTTTAACTAGTACAGTGCTCTCTTGGTTGGGTGTGCTTATAAATCATTTGAGTAGTGCTGGTTAAAACTGAAATAACATTGATGTAAGTGAGACCTTTCACTTCAGATTGAGATGGCAAAATATGTTCAGCCTCTTGAGAGGAAATGACAAAGAGCTATGGCATACTAAAGGAAAGCTGAGCATTGTAGCTCTTGGGATCACATTGAGAAACTCTTTGTAAGGCCATGGCCTCTCACTTCATATTTTCAAGTGTCCAAACTGACTTTAATTCTGTTCAAAAGGAGGACAGTCAAACTTTTATTTTTCCTGCAAGTTTGTGTTCTCATTTCTCTCACTTTCACAAAGAATGTTACCTCAGAAACATTAAATGGGAAACATGTGCTTCAAGGCTAATGGTATTGCTTCTTTGTAAGGTCAGCTCCAAAGTCTCAACATAAAGGCTTTGTTAATCTAAAGTGAAATAAAAGCAGCTGTCATAAAGCACGTGATATATAAACTCTCATATAAAGTTGTATTATATTCCTCTTATTATTTTTAATAGTCTGAATTGAGAGAGAGAAAAATATTTATTGAAAGGATAAAAGCAGCACTCTTCTAAACTTCTCAAGAAAGAGGAGACAAATATTTTGTCACTGATAAAAAGACACTATCTTTAAGTGCCTTTTTTTTCCCCCTCACTTCTCATTTCTCTTAGGTCCCATATTCTGCTTACAAAAGAACAAGGAGCATTGGTATACTGTAACTGAGAATAGCAGGCAAGAAAGATAAATTTTACAGCTTTTTCAAACCAAAGAAAGAACCGTTTTTCTTTTATTTATTAAGTTCTCATTTCATGACTCCACTCAAGGATTTAATTTTGGTTGGTGGTCCCAAGGAAAGGATTTCTCCCATGTTCCTACTTTGCCTATCAGAAAATTGCAGTCAAAATTGACCAAAAGCAAGCTTTTCCTGTTCATGTCACAAGAGCTCTGCTGATGAATACTGAATATAAGCTGCTTCTGTCTTCTAGTGACCCCTCCAATCCCTTCCTCATATCTCATTAAGATTAATGCAATTTACGAGGTTGAGTTGCTCCTTGCTTTTTTTGGAATAACTTCAGGTATTGTACATTGAGGCCCAAAGGAAATGGTTTGCATCGCAGAAGCTTCATGTTGCATATGCCCTGGGGAAAACCACTGGCCCTGCTGGCTTTCTTGACTAACACTTCCAGCTATGAAGTCCATGGATTCTTACCTGCCAGGACACATGAACATCAGTTGATAGATATGAAGAGTTATCCTGATAGTGCTCATTTTGTGATAGCACCTATGCAGCCTTTAAGGTATAAGTAATGGTTTTAGTTATATGTATGTGTCAAGAAAAGTTGCTGTCGTTATAAAAACCATGAATCACCAAGTGTATCTGATTCTTCTCTCTAAAGATTCTTTTGGAAGAACAGGTATTAAAAACCAGGACCCATAGATAACTTGGAGGCCAAATTATTTAATTAAGAAACTTAGAAACACCTTGACAAACATAACCTGTGAAACTGAACACTAAATTTGCCTCTAAATGTTGAGTATGAATTTTTTCCAAGACTCTAATGACCACTTGACTATATGAAATCACATTAGGAAAAAGTGTACAGATATGTGAGTTGTTTATAAGTTGTTGGTGGAAATGTACCTTTTCATGTACCTCAGTAAAAGAATTAACTGAGGAAACCTTAAACTACATTTTCTTCGCTGCCTTGCTGGTTCTCACCAAAGTGTTACCCTGGAACTCAGAAAATTTGGAAAATCTGTAGAGAAGTTTTGGGTTTTTAAAAAGGCATATGTACATTTCTCATATGTATCAATATTTATTTTTCTCATCTTGATTCTTTCTTCCTGTGTACAACAGATAATTTAGTTGTTGGTACAGCTATATATTCTTTGATAGCTTAGCAATAAAATCTAGGGACAATTCTGGTAGTCTATAGAGAGAAATAAGAATAAAACATGTAAGCAGAAAAATAAACAACAGTTCTGCACTTTGTAGACAGTGCACCACTTTTCCTCTCAGTTTCAGCTGTCTTTTCATTTATGTAACTTCAAATAAATTTCTGGTTTTATCTTATTTAACATCTGTTTAATATATTTCATATTTTTGTTCCCCACCCATAGCAGATCTTTCTGCATTCATTGTAGATATTTTTATCTAACTGTAGTTTTATGACAGGATAAAAAGCCTTTGTTTTCAGTGTACAATTATAGCTATTCTTCATAAAACCTATATCCATTTCATAACATACATCTTGAGATACTTGTTTTTGTGAACTTCAACTGGAATATCCTCAACTCTCTTATATAAATATTTTGGATTTCTTTGTTTTTATTCTTTATTTTCTTTTCTGGAAAATCACAGTTTATCTCTTTACAGTTCTTCAAGAAATCAGAAACCCTATTAAAAACTGTCAAAATTAAAAAAGCATGTTCTGTGAAACCAGAATATCTGTTTAAGTGTTTTTATTGTCCATTCTTCCTTTTACACAAGATCAAAGCATCAAGGGACAAGAAAATAGGGTGAGAAAAGTCAATTCAAGTTTGCAGAATTCGTGCTCATGCCAAATATTTATCCAGTGATTCAACAAAAATGTTGCAAAATGTAGTACTGGATTTTTAATGATCACAGGTTTCACTGCCAGTTCTTCTAAGACATCCTGTTTTTGTGCAGTGCTTTAAACAAAAGAAAAAGTCAATATATTAGCTTGAACCATGATTCGGGGGCAAGTGGCAGCCACTAATGGGATGGACATAGCTTATCATGGAGTGGTTTTTAAAGGAATGTAAATACTTTATTCGGTGGTACTAGAAAACTCACATTTAATTTGACTGTAGAGAAATGTCTTGTAACTGAACAAGTTCCTGTTTCTGCTCACAGAATAAAGAGATTCCTCAAGAGTGAGATGAATTCTAAAAAGAAGTGCACAGACATGGCAAGATTAATTTCTCCCATTTCAGTTCAGCTGAACTAAAAGGTGACATTTCAGAACTAAAAGCCATGAGATAGCGAGAAATGGGTTACTTGATAAAGAGCACTGATGTAGTTTGTGGGATTCCTTGTCATATGAAATGAACAGACACATGGGAGATGCAAACACACCCTGACCTCTGTTGACAAATTAACCAATGGTTAAGCAAGGCACAGTGAAAGTAGAAAAGAGTAGGGGAAACAAGGTAAAACAGAAAGGTATGAGTCAATATTACAGAAGTTGAAGGACAAAATAATTGCCAATGTAACAATGTAACAATGTAAGTTAATACATAACTTATCAATTAAAACTGAAACTTGTCTGCATGAAATCTGTTATTTTGCTGAACTTCAGCATGTACAAACCACTAATACAGAAGGGTTTGTTCCAACAATTTCTAACTATTGGGAATTACTGCATTCTAGCTGCTGTCCTTGTTCCCTCTGTAGGAGGCTATCCTTCAGCCTGCTCTGATCTATAAGTAGCAACCCTGTAAGAGGAGCTCAGTCGGTGAAGAAGAGAAAAGACCTTGAGTGGCTTCAGCTCCTGAGGCACTTTCCTGAGTGCCTTTCCATGGTGCTCCGCATAAAAGTGAAGCCAGTCCAAACACCACAGTTTTTCAGCCCAATCACAGGTACTTTCCACCACGTTTCCTGTCATATCATAGATCAGAAACTTATTAAAAAAAAAAAAAAAGTAGGGACAACAGAATTAATGTACAACAATGTATATAATTATATATACCCTCTTAATGACATCAGTATATAGATAGCAGGAAAAGAGAAGCAGATGCTTAGGGGTAACTCTAGAAACTCAGTTTTAAGGAGCAGAACTGCTACTAAAGATAAATTTTGCTGACAAAGCATAATATGCCTGCTATTCAAGCTGCATAGCATGTGTCTCTATGAGCAGCTTACTCTCAAATTTATTTTAAGACCGATCCATGACCTTTTTTTCATATGACGTTCTTAAAAGTGAGAATGCATAGTTCAGTGCAATGGACTGTAGTGTACAACCACATGTAACCACAAAGGTTATATATATATACTAATGCAGGTATAAAATAGAGAACAAAGTTGGAATGAAATGCATGGGAAAACTTAGGCTCTCATACTGCACAGAAAAAGGCAGGCAGATTTGTCTCTTGTGAAACATGAAGGAAAACACGTAACTAAAATTTTAAACATACAAGTGTTTTGGCTTCTCTTTCTCCCAGGATTACTGAGGTAATGAAGATGGGATTCTACTTGCACTTTAAGAAATGTTATTAATGGCATTCCTGATTGCCAATGGAAATATCTTTGCTGACTCCTGATGGACTGTATTCATTTCTTTTGGAGCTGTAAAACACTGACTGTTCCAAATCATCTTAAAGATGCTCCTTCTCAGTCACTCCAGGAGACAATTTCCAGCAAAAAATCCATCAAGTTAAACACATGTAAGCAAGGAGAATTGTCCAGCCTCTCTAATGGGAACAGCAGAGAAATGGGCACATGCTGCTCCATGGCATTCAGACCCATCTCCAGTGCAGCTGCTTTGGCAGAGTTTTCACACCCATCATACAGCAACAAAGAATATTTAAACATGGTATCTTCACCCTGTTCTTAAAAGCATCACTGCCAACAAAATATGCATTTCGAGGAATTGACATATTCTTACTTGACCATAGTTTTCCACGTTGGAAAGTAGGGAAGAGTACAGGAAAAGTGGCTCAGACTAAGTTGAATTAGAGTGCAAGAAGAGGAGGGCTAAATAGCTTTGCTCTCTTCCACAAATCTCTGAGACTGAGCAGAGGAGAGAAAATAGGAGATTTGCCAGAGAAAGGAACCTGATGCCCAAAAGGAAATCTGTAGCCTTCTTGCAATGTTTTTCTTTGGATTACGCACCAAGAGGTTTCAAGGAAAGGTGTTAGAGATCTGTGAGGGAAGTCCCTCTCTCTTCACTTTTGAAATAAAAGGTTTTTCTAACATTCTTGCAAATAAAACACTAAAAAGAAAACATGTGGTTTGTTTTGAGACATGCACAGAGGCATTTATGGCAGCTGTAAAGCATGGTTGATATGATGCTATTATCTTTTTGAGCCAGCAACAATGAGGCTGAGTGATGATGTGGGCTTTGATCCTTACCACCTGTGTTACACAGGTGATGGAATCCAAACATGGTTGCTGCTGGCATGCCATGGGAAGGTTTTGCTCTCTTTTTTGAGGATTTGTGTGGTGAGCATGGATCTGCTCTGTGTAGGTTGGTTTTCCTCTAAAGAGCTACAGTAGCGTTTGATGTACAGTTAGTTTTTTAATTCTTTTGCACTGCAAAACTAAAAGAGAAGCTGATCTCTGGTGAGCAGTAGCCTCTGCTTTTCTGCATTGAATAATGGAGGTGAGTGGCTGGCTGCTGAAGCACAGTTGCTGTTGGGGTGTGGAAATTAATAATTAAGGTACAGAAAGATGTAAGCTGGGGAAGAAGAGAAGGTAGACTGGCACAGTAGAGAAGTGGTGGTGCTTCATAGGTTATGTGAAGGATATGTGGATGGATCCTGTTTTCTGCTTACAGGTGCACAAAAGGATGTGGATCCCCATACCTATCTTGGTATTTCATTGTACTTGTTGCCTGTGGAGGAGACATTTGTCCCTGTTTATCTTGATATGTCAATGCCCTTTTGGCTTCTGTTGGATGAACTGAAATTTAGAGGGTTCACTCCCTTTTCAGGAGCATCTGAGGCTCTAAATCTGATTAGAAAAGCTTTTTTTGGTCTGGGCTTGGGAGTATTTCAGTGAAGAAATCCATTCACTCTCTGATTGCTACCAAAAAACTTCAGTCTCTAGAGGTTTGTTCTAACTTGTGAGCTTTCTGGGGAAGCAGTCGATGACTCAGTTTTCAGTTGGGCTGCTATGGAGAGATGGATGTCATTTGGTTATGGATCCAGTGTATATGTGCCCAGTGTTCTGGGGGAAAAGTTGGAGGAGGAGAAAGCATCAGCCTCACTGCTTCTTGAGCCTTTCTTGAAAGGCCAGTCTGAGTGAGGGCCTGGCTGCTGTAATATTGAACCAAACCCTGTCAGAGAGACAGGTTTAGAGCTGCATGAGGAATTGTGGTTTGTTTTTCAAACTCCACAGCACTCTGAGGCAAGCTGTATGTGCTGCATGGCTTTAAGCCATGCGTGTGCTTTGTTATGTGGACTGTCAGAATATGAATGTATGTCAGAACACCTTCCCAATGTAGCCAAATGCCTCCCCTTGAGCCTTAGTAACACAGGGATGATTACAGTCCTGGAGGTACTTGGTGTAAACACCAGGTGGTGTGTGAAGCTCTGCAGTGTGTTTTGTATCTGCTGATGTGTAGGGAAGAGAAGGCCAGTGATGCTGTGGTTGAATTGTTAGAAGAAAGCAATTAATGTCTGCCTCTACAGTCCTCAATGTTCACCATGGACATCTCCAGTGATGGAGGGGATGCAGCTCAAAATCAAAAAGGAGCCTCTACTGGTGTGCATGAAAGTTGGTGCTTTTCAAAGAATTGCTCCTTGTCTATTTATGATGATCTTAGAATGCCACATACGAATGTGAAATGATTGAAATACTGTACTTTTTAACTCCTGTATTCACTCCATTTTGAATTTATGCAAATAGGCCAACCCCATAAGTAGCGACATTTTTTTGCTCTTTCTCACAAAGAAGGCGTTTCACCAGCTTTAAAGGAAAAAGGGATGTTTGTGTGGAAAACCTGAGGCTGGAGTCAATTAGTCCAGCTATTGAAATGGTCTTTATTGGATGAAGTTGCACCAGCTTGAAGGCCAGCACTTGCAACTGGTGTAAGGCAGGTGTGCTAGGGATTAACCTGTGGAGGTGAAGTGTGGTTCAGCTGCCTTGGTGGATCACCCTAACTCCAGGAGGCAGGGAATCAGCTGCTATCAGTTAGCCATCCGGACATATGCCTGTGGCTGGCTTGCTGCCTGGCACACGCCTGTGCTGTAACAAGAGACAGGCAGGACTTAGGAGCACATTAGGAGACAATTTGACACAGAACTGAGCAGGCAGCGTGGAAGATGAAACAGGGAGTTTTAGAGGTAGGCGTAGAGTAAATTACCAAAGCGTTTCTCTTTTCCATGTGTTTAATTTGAAATCTGATTTCATAATAAGTGATCCCATGTGGTGCTTCCTTAAAGTAATAGTTACCTATTGTAAGCCTTTAAACATTCTGAGATGCCTGAAGAATGAATTTTAATCTATTAGCTGGAATGTACTAATCTCACTTAATAATTTTTTTAACTGCTATTGAATATTTTAATGAGATTTTTCCTCCTTGTTCTTCTCCCTCCCCATCCCAGGGGCAGGGATGTTACTGTTCCTGCAGCAGTCCTGGCGCAGACACTGCTGCATCACATATGGTTGAGCTGGTGGTGAATGGTGGTTGAATAGAATGTTTTAGCTGAATGTGTATGTTTAGACAATATAAATCAATGGTCTAATACAGTAATATAGTGAGTAACTTTCTCTTCAGTTTAGCTGTAAGTTTTAGGAAAAGCATTACTACAGGGTTGGTAACTACCTTTTTTCATTTCTCTTTTTTAATTTTTCTTTTTTCTTTTTTCTTTTTTTTTTCACTTTCATCTTTTTATTTTTTCCTTTTTCCCCTTCCATTAGAAATATGACAAACATGGTGATCGTTTCCTTTCACAAGACAGTCTGGCTTGACCCTTGATAGCTGTCTTGAAATCTCACACAGTTGATTGTACTCATTTTGGTGATGTGAAACAAAAGAAACAATGTTCCGTGCTTGTAGGTCTTGTTGCAAGGAACAGCACTGAGAATCTGAGGAATGCAAGAGTTTTCCAATGAAAACATCACAGTAATTGCTTTAAAGGAATGATTCATACATATAATCTTTCAAATATGCTGGCATGGATTTTGTTAAGACCGATTGGCTTGGCTAGTATGATAGGTGCTATTCTTCAGAAACATACCTAATGATAATAAAGAGGTCTTGTCTCATCTCGAAGCAAGGTAGGGCCAAGTAAGGCTAAATCTTGGACATGAAACTTTCTGGATGCAACAGTTTGCAGAAGCACATGCTCTTTATTTTGCGTGATGCCGCACTGGTAGAAGCGATCTCTGTAAATATCATCATGGTCCTGGCAATCTGGTAACATTAATGTTAATCATTTAGGTTGGAAGGGGCCTTAGGAGGTTGCCCAGAAATTAATTCAGAGACAGTCTGAAGTTTCTTAATTAAGGAACCTTAATAATTTCCTCAGAAAATTGGTGATGCCCTGGTTGGTACAGCCACGTGTGCTGTTAGGATTTGTTGTTGCCAGGTCACAAGTCATTCGTGTTTAGTCACCAGTCCACCAAGACCAGAGACTTGGTAGTGGAGCTGCTCACTCCAGGGCCTGTACAGCTCTTTCCTTATAAGAAAAGAACCAGGTTGCTTGAGAGATGAAGGCCCTGCTCTAACTCCCCCAACTGAACTGTGACTTGCGTTATTCGTCTGCTACCTCCTTCCGACTGCAATTGGCTGATTGCTGCTGCATGCTGGTTAAAAAGTTCCCATGTCCACCACCAAAAGGATTTGGTTTTGGTCAGAAGCAATGTCTATATAGTCTAGACCTGAGAAAACATCCAGATAATCTTGGGGAATGCTCTGAAGCTTTCTAAGTGAAGAGCAAGAAGAGTTTAGATGCAAGAGCTATTTGACTGGTGTCTCCAGTGCTACTTTCAGTAATAACTCTTTTTCTCAGTTTTCCATTAACAGCTCTTGATCAGGAGTAACCCTGTTTACAGTAATATCACACTGAGGTGATTGAACTTGTTTAGAAGCTTTTTCACCCTACCATTTGTTTTTGTGTTCCTATTATACCCTAATTTTTCTAAGGCTCACATTTATGGGATTCTCTGTATCTTAACTAATATAATTAAAGTTTTCATTTGAAATTTGGTATTACTCACCAAAACTGATCATGAAAGGAGACAGGCTTGCACTGAATAAAAAATAAATAAAAACTTAATTAATCTGAATACAAGCCTAGGATCAGAATGTAGGTGATGTAGATCATAAATACTAGTTATTCTTACATATATATAATGTTATACAATATCCTATGATCTGTTCTATACATATAGACTACTCAACTGTATAAAATGACCTTCACACTTTACATTGCTACAGGGTACAGCATGTGATGCCCACCAAGTGAAGTGGAAATGCTATCAAAATGTGGGCATCCATTTTTTTGTTTGCTACATGCAGCCAGTGAAGTTGTAATTGTGGAAATAGTTTTTGGTTTTTCTTTCTTCCACTTTATTTTTAAGTATTCTATTAGAGGTTATTTTTTAAAATTTTTTCTAAATATACACAAGAGAATTTTTAAGATGTTTGTCTAGTTACCTTATTAAAAAAGTTGGTAGAAGTGAAGGAGAAGAAAGCAAAAAACCCCAAATGATCACCACCCCCATGCTCTTCTGAAACGCCCATGCCTTTGTTTGTATTGCATAATAAAAACAGAGTGTTGGCTTTTTATAGAAAATTAGGAAAGCAATCAATGAATAACATGATAAATTGCCTTAGGGCATGCTGAGAAATGCCTTAAGAATGACTGAAACACAATGTTACTCTTGGAAAGCAAACAAAGATCAGTCCCCTCTAACTACAGAGTACCGATGCAGTCACTTGCTGAAGAAGGGAGAGTGAGGATTTTGGTAAATTTTGGATTCACTAAAGAGCAGGGGTTTATCTAGCTGGGAAGTAGAATAGGACTGTGACAGCCCCATGAATCCCGTGTGAGACTGAGAATTACAGAGCTGGTGCTGCCATGAGCAAGGCACATAAGAAGGGGAACTGTGATTTGCTTGCTGGCCAGACTGGCTCCAAGAGCACTTTGGGGTTTAATATGTGATAGACTGAAAGTCCTGGCAGACAAAAATGCATTAGCAGAAGTGTTAGCCTGTCCTAATGGGAATGTGGGTAACAGTTCCATCAACTCCATCTCTTTGTAAAGACCACAGATTACATTTGTTTAGTAATAATTTAGAGGAAGGGAGAAATCCCCAAGCCCACACACCCTTCTTTCTTTTGTATTTTATTTGTGGAGTTACTGAAGCAGCCAAATCTCACCTCCAGAAATGTATGTGTGTCCAGTTGAAAAAAGTTGACTTCCTGAAAAATTTTATATGATTGGAAGGAAAAGAGGCTGGTCATTCTTAAATTCTACGTTTGGTGAATGAAAGTCTGGCCATCATTGTCCTCTTTCTTTTAAGCCACTGAACGTCAAATGAAAAATAGCCTTTAAACCAGCTGCACTATAAAGTTGTCTTGCCAGTATGGCTGCTAACCTGAAATATCTTAAATAACTTTATATATATATATATATATTTAAAGCAATGGCAGACTGTTGTAAGAGTGTGTCTTTAGCATGGACACAATAGGCTGTCTGCCAATGTCTTCTGAGGAAAATTTGTCTGTAAACTTTTTCTGATAACTGGTGTACATTGATGATTTTGTAATAAACAGATTAATTGGATTTTTTTATCAGAATAAAAAATGCTTTTCAGTTTAATTTTGTTTCTTCTGTTAAGTAAGAGATGGATTTAACTGATGTTTGTTGGCTCAGCAAAGCCCTATTAGCTGATGAGCCAACATTTAGGGAAGCACACTGAACAGGGAAGTTGCAGGCAGTGGAAAGGAATATCCCATACAGCTAGTGGTCATTTAACTAGGTTGGCACTGGAATCAGTTTGCAAGAGCACAGCAGAAGTACAGATATAGCTTAGTATTTCGATGTCTCTTTCATCTGAAAAACCTCAAAAGAGCAAATGCATGAGCTCTTCCAGTATCATTTTCTTTTATGGGAGTCTAGTGAGCAACAGTGGAACAGTGAGTTACTGCTTGATCTGTCTAAAAGCCAGAAGAGCATTGTACTGCTACATGACAGGAATAATTCCTGAACTTCCACCAAATTCTTGGTCATTGCAACTAGCAAACTCTTCATGTCATTTCATGTGCTTTGGACAAAGCCTTGGTTGTGACAAGAGTGAGATCAAAATTGGAATAGTCAAATCTTCAGTGCCGATCCCCGTTCATTTGCATCGGCTGTGTCCCAGCCACAAGTGGGATCTCTTGACAGAAAGAAGAACAGCTGCTAGAAGAAAATGATAACAGCCTGTGAAGGAGATGTTTGGAATTACTGTAGAAATAAAGACAATGATCAATGCTTTTTCAGCAAACTGGTCAAGTAGGAGCACATAGAAGAACTTTACCATAAATACAAGATCTTTGCGACCTCTCATTTTCCTCTGATGCTAACACAAGCTGTTAATCAGAAAAATCAATGAGATTTATAATGCAATTAAAGAAATTTGGTGTCAGCTTAGATGTTTACTATAAAAAAAACCCCAAACATCATCACTGGGAATAATATCTTTTCTTTCTGTTGATAATGAGACAGGTTTAAAAATTAAAATAAAATTTAACTGCGGTGAGTGGACAGCATCAGCCACAGTCTGTTTAATGGTAGAACCAAAAGATCTGGTTTAGCAGCATATTACCTGAAAGTGAAAAAAGTTAAAGTAGTTACCTAAATGCTGTTCCCAATTCTTTAAACTACTGCAGCTAATCATATCCAAGTTTCCCAAGAAGTGTTTGTCACAAGTAATGTTAGACAAGGGAGATGTAGCCACTAGGAGTTTCAGCTGAGTTTGAAAAAAAAACCAAAACAACCAACCAACCAAAATGACCACTAAAACTCCATTTTGATTTCCAAAGACATGAAATATTTCATATTACTTGGGAGAAGAAAAAGCAAGATGCCAGCTGATTCCAAAAAAACTGTCACAAAGACTTGAGGTTTAGCGAATATAACTGGGTGTTTTCAGTAATTCCTTTGAGGTTCACCCACTAACAGTAGTTCTGAAAAATGTCTCTAAAGTCTGCATCTTGCTCTTTTGACGGATTACTGGAATCTCAGGCTCATGCCCCAGTGTAGTGCAACACAAACTGCATCTAAAGCAGAGAAGGAGGAAATTAGATGAGAATGCCTGAAGAAATTTTGAATGTCCTTGCTTTGATGTATTTCACAATCTCAGCAAGACTTCATAGCTGGCAGTATACAATATATATAATACTCAGAGAGCCAGCACAGCATGACAGTCTGAAACAACAGTATGTACTATTAAGAAAGTGAAAAGTGAACTAAATAAGTCAGGAATAACTGCAAAGTTCAAATAAAGTTGTTGTGAAGGTGTTGATTGTGGCTTTATTGTTTTGGATTGACCTGCTTGGGTTTTTTAAATTTCTGAAGCAGGTATTACATCCCTGTGGTGTCTAGAAAGAATTAGAGCATTTTCACTCTCAGATTATAGCAAAGAACAAATTAGAGTTATGCTGCTTTTTTTGCATAGCGTGCATACCTTATAATTAGATCTAAGAGTAACTGGATACCTCACTAGACAAACCTGTAGTGAATAGAGATTGCAAGACAACCTAAATATTACAGGAGAAGAGCAGTGAGCTGTAATGCATCTTGCAATGTGAAGAAGTGAGGGTTGCCATGAAATGAGTGTTAAACAAATGCTTCAGTACCACTTCAAAGGCTTCTTTCAGGTGTGTGTTGCTGTGGTGGCTGCCTCCACCACGGCTTTGCTGACAAAGTCACCCATCAGTGGGAGGTTGTGATGACTTTGAATTTATTCTATAGCTACCTAGTCTTGGGATGGCCTTGGACACTCGTGCACCAGAGACTGCTGCCGTGGGTAAACCTGGGCTACTCATGACAAGTGCTGAGAAAGATTTATTCCCAACTTGCCTGAAGGGGGAAGCACAGACAAAGGCGTCACCGTGTCTGTCCCAGAATTCAACAGATCTTTTGAGAGTTCAGGGCTTCTGAAAGTCACTCCTTTCACATCATAGAGATTTTGGGGTTTTTTGTGTGCTTAGATCTGATTGCTTCAGTGACAAAAATGTTGGTGTTTTAACCACATTTTTAAAAATGCTTGCAAACAGTGGAGAACTGACATTCTTAAAATGGCAAGAAGCTGCTCCTTGACTATCAGTGGCAATTATTACAAAATGTATTTACTTGCTTTTGTGCAACAGGATACATTCTGGGAAAAACTTGGGAAGTGAAATGAGAAGAAAGGCAGCAATCTGACTAGCAGAATGATTATTTTGAATATAAGGTGGATGACTGTTTTGTTCCTTTTTGCTTTCACATCAAGCAGACTTTATTTGGCAACTTTAGGAATCTGATCTATGATTCCTCAAGTTTCTTTTTCACTTTTATATGTGTGTGTCCTAAAATGGGTGTTTGCAACCTAGCCACTAAGTAGAGTGCAGTCTTTTAGTGGCAGAGGAAAAGTAAAGTGGAACGTAATGGTGATGTAAATGAATACTTCCTTTATACTGAAAGACAAAGTACCAAGATCTCTGCTGGTTTTACTGTACAGACAGTAAAGTTTACAGTGCTGTTTCATCTATAGAGAACTGTGGCAGTAGCCTGTGTCTGGCAGGACCAGGGCAGGGATTGTCACCCTGTACTTGGCACTGCTGAGGGCACACTTCAGGTGCTGCGTCCAGTTGTGGGCCCCTCACTACAAGAAGGACATGGAGGTGCTGGAGAGTGTCCAGAGAAGGACAACAGAGCTGCTGAAGGGTCTGGAGCACAGGTCTGGTGAGGAGTGGCTGAAGGAGCTGGGGATGTTCAGCCTGGAGAAAAGGAGGCTCAGGGGGCACCTTACCACTCTACAGCTCCCTGACAGGAGGGTGTAGCCAGCTGGGGGTCGGCCTCTTTCCCGGAATAACAAGAGACAGAATGAGAGGAAATTGCCTCAAGTTGCACTCAGGAATGTTTAGACCAGAGACTAGGAAAAATTTCTTTCCAAAATGGGATCAGACATTGAAACAGGCTACCCAGGGAAGTGGTGGAGTCACCATGCCTGGATGCATTTAGAACAAGTGTAGGTGTAGAGGTGGCACCTGGGGACATGGTTTGGTGGACTTGGCAGTGCTCAGTTAATGATTGTACTTAATGATCTGGAAGCTTTTTCCAACTGAAATGGTTTTATGATTCTGCAATTGAATTTGGCTTCAGGAAGGGGTGAGTGGTCCTGAAACAGTGGCCAGAACAAAGGATAAGAAGTGATCTCAGAGGCAGGTCTGCTATTTCACTGGAATCCTCTTTTGTTGAAAGATTAAGATGCTGTCTGTTACCTCTCACAGTAGTACTTACAATTTGATTTTTGTTTCTCAGCCTGTTGATGTTTCTCATCTGTTGTCAAAAGCATTCATGACTAAGGTAGAAGAATGAAGGGTTATGCCAAATAGTAGCAAACAAAAGGCTATCCATGTTCCTTGTTGTTCCAGATGAATATCGCATCAAAGACTTGCCTAAGTAACTTGGTTAAACCTGGCCTTGGTATTTTATTTTTATTTAAAGTATGTTAACATTTATAATACAGATTTTTTAATTTGCGGGTCACATTTTATTGTTGTTTAAGAAACAGCATATGATAATTTGAAACAACTATATATCTCACATCTTGAATGTAGCCTTCAGTTCCCTAACATGAGATCACACTGAATTACAGAATTATACTGACAGTGGGGGTGATACTGAGAGATGCAATGAGGAGCAACGAGCTTTCTCTCTGAGTTAGGTGGTCTTATCCATTTTATTTTTAATTCTATATTTATAGCAAAGACAGGGTAAATAGCAATAAGGTAAAAATGGAGTCAGCTGTACAAAGACTGAAGCCTAACACGTGAGCATGGGCAGGCAGAGTGGAGTCTTGGTCTTGGTCAAAGACTGTCATCCAAAGCAGCCCTTGATGGAACTGAGTGAGACGCATCTTCATTTCTGCTTTTGCTATATCTGCATAGGACTTTAAATACAATTATTCAGATAATAGAAACTGATGAGCAGCTAATATCTGAGAATGAAACAAAGGATTTAAGCAGTCTGACATGGGCTTAAGGTGCAGCAGTTTAACTTTTAACACACATTCTTTCAATTCATGCCTTGTCCTGGTAGTATTCATCCTTGCAACTAATTTCTCATAAATTGCTATCAATTCCTTTCTAAAACTTTTAAGATAAATTAAAATAATACTAAACAACACAGGCCAGTTTGCAGTTCTTGTAACACTGTGCATGTCCAATCCTACTATAGGATTTCCAAACTAAATCAACATCCTTTGACAAGAAAAAAATGTAATCTTGATAAATTAGCAGCAAATCAAAACATCTATCCTTCTATTTAAACATACACTGTTACCTCATTGACACTGATGCGAAATGTTTTCCTCAGTAACAGTAAACAGAATGTGCTCAAATGAGAGGAAGTAACTTTTGATTATTTCATGATTATTATTATTTTGGATTAAGTCCACAAGGATCTCTTAAGAAAGTGTTGCATCCCCTGACACACAGATATGTGATGACTGTAAAATAATTAGAGAAGAGATTAAAAAAGAGCATTTGTGTTATGAATTAATCAAATGTCAGGATCCAGTCTAGAGAAATGGGGAAGATGGTTTGCATGTATTCAGAGAACTGTGCCAAATGTAATTTACAACTGTCTCTGTGGACAGCAAAGAGCTCAGCTTATTTCAGAGTGCCCCGTGGCTCCATGTTAAGTGATGTGTGTGAGATCTGGACAGATTGTTGAGCAGATGGTCCTAGTGTGAGGTGGTGTACTTCTTCCAAAGCACTGGCTGGTGTGAATGGTGTGCTGGCAGAGAGGTGTTCCGTGACCTGGCTACTAGGGAAGGCAGGGATGAGAAAACCGGTTTGGAAAGAGGGAGCATTTGAGCTGCTCTGAGAAGTTTGCTGTAAAATGCAGGCTAAAATACTTGGCAAATTTGGATACTCATATTACTGTTAGATTCCCAGCCATCATCATATCTGGTCTGTTTTGTGTATCTGAAATGTCTTGTATTATTTCATATGGCTGTTCAGTGTATGTGCCTTTGCTTCATACCACACTGCTGCTAAAACAACCAAGGGTTGCTTTCTATCTTGATTTCCTTCCTCCCCCCATACTCCTTCTGTGTGGTGTCTTAATCCTGTGCTCTTTCTTTATCAAAATGTAAAATCTCTGCTGGAAGAAAACATGCTGAAAATTTGAATGGTGCATTGTCTCACCCCACATGCAGTATTTGGCAGCCTCAGGGTGACTGTAATCACAGCTGCTTTCAAACCTGCTTGCTGTCAGAGGCTCTCCCACAGGCCCTTGTGGAAGCCAACATTAAGATCAGAGCTGGAGCAATAAACTTCTGTCTTCCATGGTTATAGACATCCCAAATCCTACTCAAAGGTGTGCTTAAACTGCAGCCAAAATCATCGCTTTTCGGTGGAAAAAAACCCCAAACTTTTCTCATGATACTGCTAAAGAGTCAGGGTTGAAGAAACAGAGTGTAGTGATTTACTTGCTAAATGTAGCATCTGTCTTCAAAATTCTTGTAGTGGGCAGTTATTGATTACAACTAAGGCATTCTCAGTAGGTTCAACAAAAGAACTTTTTTGGGGGGAGGAGGGGAGATTATAGATTTCTGGCTGTAGGTGTTGGACCCCCTATTCCTGTCTTTATACCTGCAAAATTTTCAGTGCTGTGTTGTCACCATTTTGTAATTTTGCCCCACAGGAATGTCATGATCAGACCCATGGATAAGTGAGACTCTTGCAACACATTGAAAATACAAACCAAACAGTTACTCCTTCTGAAGAGCTTGTAAAGTTCAGACTGGGTCTTGAGAAATCCGCACAAATGTTCCAATTTTTTTTTAATGGGGTTGGTTTTATAGTTGTTTTCTTTAAATAAATAAATAAAAACTAATGAAAAGGGATCTCTTTCTTTACAAGTGGTTTGATCCCACTGCTAGAGTGGATGTAATCCAGATGACATTCTCAGGGGATAGTAAAGACTTTTGCCAATATTCCTATGTTGCTGAAAGATTCACCAGGCAGCATTCCTAGCTGGGACAAAATGCATTACTGCCTCACTGTTAGTTTTACCTCCAGCTTCCACCCCAAAGCTCCCTTTCTTAAATCTTTTGAGAATTGAAAATGCAGTAAGGTTTCAAGGGAAGTCCCTAAAAGTAATTCTCCATTAGTTTAAAAGGTAGCTTTGCAAAGTTTTGGTAAAGTAGTTAGCTGAAACTTGACATTATACAGATTATTTTAATTTAGTAGTGTAATGATGTGGTGATAGAGTATTGCCATCTACCAAAAATGTATATTTAGGAGAATTCCAGAAGTTTTGATTTGAAGAAATAAAAGTTGTTCCAACTTAACATCTAATAATGAAGATTTTGAATAGCTGAACTCATGTCTTCATGTAGAGTTACTTTCTTTTAAATAAATATTTTCCCCAGATTTTATAGTTTTGGCACTCTTTGGTCTACAGATTATTCTAGAGGTTAGGAGGCCTTATGGCTTCAGAAAATTCTACCAGATGTTGCATCTTGCAAAAATTCATATTTTCTGAATCCTTTTTGTGGTTGCACGAGTTCTTTAAATCATTGTGATTAGTGTCTACCTGCTGCTCATAAATCACGCTTTTCTCATCAGGCATATCTCTGCTTACATTTTATTTATTCATCCTTCAGTGTTACCAAATACTAGTAACTCATTGAAAATGTACCCTACTAGCTCTTTGTCTGTGTAAACTTCTTTGAAACATAGACTACTTGAGTAAAACGTGAATTAATATGTAGCAAATTCCAGCTTCTTACCAAATTGTTTGCTTCAGAACATCTACACAGTTAAAAAAAAAAAACCAAAACAGCCAGACAAAAAAAAACAAAAAAAAAAAATTTCTGATATCATTCAGCTAAGAAGGATTAATTTTTTTGTTCCCCGTGGGAGCACACAGCTGAAAGGATCCTGTGCTAGCTCCCTGCTGGCATAACAGCTGGCACACCTACAATTACAACAGCAGAGACTCATCCAGAATCTCTTCCCAAGAAGAACTGGTCTTCCTAGATATTCTGTGTGCAACTGCGCATACTGTGCTTTAAATCACTGATTTTATGTCATTGATATTTGCTGCTGTGTGTGTTTGCCTCCTTCTGTTAGGCAGCCTTCTGTCCCGAGGGGTAATCCCTCCCTCGGTGAGCAATTCATCACAGCAACATGCACAGCACTGAATCTCTGAGTGCTCAGAATCTTGTGCTCTATGAATCCAGATGGATGGATGGATCTATTAGCACAGATACACACATCCATCCAGCCCATCTCTCTGTAGCCAGGCATTCTATGAAGTGTAGTAAACATAAATACAGATTTTGGGTTCTTCTCAGGAGAGATCAAATAGAGTAGCTGGAAGAGCAGAGGCAAATATCTGATTTCATTCTGGCATTAACTCACACAGTTCGTGGGCTATTTTAAGAACTCCCTTTGTATAGTTGGAGCTGAGTTTCAAACAGTGCTTCAAAGTAACGAGTGGTCTTGGCAGACAGAAAACTTCTGCCAAATTAGAAGTGAAATTAGACTAGTATAGTGTTACAACAATAAGGTTAATCGGTTAAGGGAATAATTTGTGGGATAGGATCATTAAAATGTCAGTGCCAGAGATGTTCCTGGACTGCACATAGTGTAGAAGATGCTTCACTGAAAAGGGGGGAATAGGAAAGTCTGTTCTTCCTCAGTAACTGTAACACAAAGCACTGCTGCTTTTGTGCTTGTACATTCTTTTTCATTTAGCAGCAAAGTTCTTGGTAAAGATCAGAAAACTCTTTAAATAACCACTTCCTGGTACGTCCTTGAGTTGCTGATAGCTCAAAGGAGAAACTTCTTTTTCAAGTGTGAGAATTCTGTTCCTGATCATGGCTTTTGTTGGTACTGTTTGTGACTGATTAATATGTATAAAGTGCAAGTAAAAATGTTAATTATTTGTATATGTACTAAACTATGACCAATTGCCTTTTTCTGCTGTTGGAAGTTGTCACACAGGAGCACTTAGAAATGGTCACCTGGTTTAGAAATTGACCTTGGATGTCTTTATTCTGATATTTTGTCTTCACTTGTGACTAATACTGGACTGAGAGGGGATGTACGAAACTTCAGTGTGTGTTAAAGTAGGGCAGTTTCAATTTCCTGTAGTAACTGTATGTCCTCTCATTGAAAGCTATTCTGAATATATTGTATTATTTCAAGACACAATACTGTTATTTTGCACAAGGTCGTATCACCATTTTATAAGGAAAAATTTAAACCGACTTGTCTTAAGGAACAGAACTTCATTGGTTACAACCAGCAGGAATTGATTGTGTAAGTGAGGAGCTCCCAGCAGCGCTTCAGTTGAGAAGTCAAAGCACTGAGTTGATGATTTTATCAGCTTTTATCTGTGTCTTTTCACCACTCTGGATGAACAACTGAGGAAGAACTGTACCTATAGCATCACAGCCACTCCTGAATATCTGGCTAAGGATGCAGAGTTTCTTCCTCAGTGAAATTAGACTTCTGTAGAGCTAAAGGTATGTCTCAACTGCATGTCATTGGAAGGCCTTCAAACTACCATGCCATCATATGTAGTTGGCTGATTACAAGCCTGTTTTGGCTAGAATGTGGCATGGTAGAACTCTTCTTCCCTCCTGTGTATCAAAAGGAGTCCAGGTATATGGGACAGGCACACAAAATAGGTCCGAATTTGGCCTAGTCAGGAAAAAAGGGAAAAAAAATCAGTATCCCTTTCCTCATATAGTATTTGTGTAATTGATAACTAAATAATAATTTTTGAAAAGGCAGTTGTTTTGAACTTTTAGTGATTCTGAAACTAAATGTGAGTTACTAACAATCATTTCTGTGGTTATCTTGCTAGAATCCCTGACTACTCTTGCACACCCATGTTAGGACTTACAAAATGGCTCAGCAAAATCGGTCCATCTTTCATGGTTATCAGGAGGCAAAGGCAGATTAGAAAGGGCCATTTTCTTTTGGAAAAATCTTTTGACTACTGATTGTCCTACAGAGGCTCCAACAGTCTATCTGGCAATAAAGCAGGGGTAGACAACAATGAAACTAGGGAGTATTAAAACGAGAGATAAAAGTTGAAGTTAAGAACCCTTTTATTTTCCTTTGAGTGTTTTATCTTCTTGTTTATTAATTCTGTGCTTTAATTGTGAAGATGGAATATGCCAGTGATAGGGATTTATGTTGTCTGTTAATGTGAGCTGCAGTTAAAACCTGACAAGAGCTGAAGGACAGATAAAAGAAAATCAAAGTAACGAGGAGGTCACATGTTTTCATAACACAATGGGTCATGGTAGTACCTCAAATAGGACAGAGGAGAAGCAAGTAAAAAACCAAGACTACCTTCAGCTTGCTGAGGGTGGAGAGGGTAGAAAGCTGCAGGTAAAATTGCATTTGATTGTTTTACATGAAATTTGTACCTTGGCCAGAATCCCTTGTAGAAATTCTTCACACTGGAAAAATGTTACTCGGGGGAATCCATCTTATTACATTTTTTTCCATTTTGATGAAAAAAGTAATGATATGAAGTGGAAAATGTCAAGTAAAATTAATCTAAATATTGGCTTCGTGCAACACAATAGAAAACACATTTTACTGTGTAGTGGTGTTATTCACTAAAGTCCTTAACTACAGGTGTGCCAAACTCTCAGGACATTTTTATACAACTGATCGATTTTCCTCTGCTAAAAAATGCTGCAGTCCCCAGGGTTTGTTCTCCCCTTGGACCATGACCTAGAAAAGTTTTTAAACACTTGCTGCACAAGACTCACCACTCCTTTCTTTTGTGGCCATCCATATCCCAGAAAGGGGATGTTTTCCACCTGCATAGTGTGGCCCTATTCCTGCAGCACCCGAGCATCTCACCTGGACCCTTGTGCTTACTCAAACACAGTGGTGTGAAAGTGCAAGACAGACCCCACAGAGCTGGTGTGGTAGCTGAAATTTAAGCACAGGCACAGGTTGCTTTTGCTGCACGTGTGCAGGAAGTCTGTGCCTGTCCTATCCCTGGCACATGGGAGCAGAGCAGGAATGGGAGCACCGTTTGGAGTGGGTAACAGAAGCCTGCTGCCCTGGCTCCCTGAGGGCAGACCTTGGGGTGTCACTAGAAGATGGTTGCTCCTCTGTGGCAGGGCTAGGATGTTATTTTTGTGCTCTGAACCAGAGGGTTTCTTGTTTTGTTAACTGGAAGCTAGAAGGAATACTTGCTGATGGTCTTCTGTGCTTCCAAGTCAAGCGACTACTCTTTGATGAATATTTGATGCTAAATTTGTTACCAAGTTTGATTTTTAGATTTTTGGAAACCCTTTGGTGATGTAAGCCAAGATACACTGGAGATCCTTGTGAGAGCAAGAAATCAATCCCATATTTGCAAGCCTTGGCCAGTTTCCTGAATGTTTGAATGCTGTCTCTCTTGGAGTCTGGTTTTCTGAAGTACAGCACTCCTGGTTATGTGCTGTTTGGATGACAGCTTGAGAAATTTCTAAGAGTGAATGGTGACCTACTTGCATTTTTAATTTTTTTTTCTGGTGCTTAATGAAGATTTTCCAGTTTAGAAATTGATTTTAATTGCGCATTGTCTAAAAGCTTGTTGTGTACCACAAATAGATATTTTCTAAGTAGAAATCAAACAACTGTTTAAGAAGAATATGTTTATATCAAAACAATTGAGGCTGATGTGTTAGTAACACTGCTTCTTAGTTACTGCTGTTTATACACACTTCCCATTGTTTTGAAGAGCCATATTGTCTCAGGTCACCTTCAAACCTTGATTCAGAATATTTTGGGCCCTCAATTTTATGGATATCCATCTTCTTTCTGCTTAATTTTTTTTTTCTTTTCTTCATGAATTTTAAACTTTAATCACATATATACACACATATATTAATTGTGATCAATGTTGCATTTTAAGAATTAAAAATAGCGTGTGGCCACAGCATTTAGCATTTGATTGTTTCAGTGTTAGAAGGATATGTAGTGCCTGTCAGCAGTGTTCTCTGAGGTATCTTTGTTTTGAAGTCCTTGCATTTGTTCATAAATAAACATCTTTATGGATATTTATTTATGTCTGTAGACTTTGTCTCCCACTGGTGAGAATAGCTGGCTTACCTTCAATACACAACACACAGTCAATTTAAATACAATTTAAATTTGCTTCTGTTTCTCTTAGCTAATGAGTAGCAAGTGATTTCCAGCCCTAATTGTGGTGTTATTGTGTTTCCAAGAGGCACATTGATATTAAATTCTACAGTGGCTTAAAGCATCTTGGTGTAACAGTGTCTAAACAGACCAAAATGCAGCCTCTCTTTGTTACATGAAGCCAGTGACAGCAGCTGAGGCTTTTTTGTAGGACAAAATGCAGGCAAAGTAAATGTCAGTTTAGAACTGTTCTGCAGAAACCTCAAAAAAACTAGTTAATTTTTTATTTGTGTTTGTTGGGGGTTTTTTTTGTCATTTTTTCCCCCCACAAACTCATTCTCTACAGAAGTGCATATGTCAGCTCTGATGGCATATTCGGGATTGTGCAGTGAACTGAGGGGGAGGCTGTATAGAAAGCAGGTTTAAAAATTGAGTAGATTTTAAAAATGCTTCAATTGAGTACCAAAATGTAAGTGGGCAAAGATAGGTATGAACCTTTTTTTCTTTTTAGTTGGTTGTTAATTTTGTTTTTTGGCATTTTCTTTAGTGCGCTGGTTCAAAATTGTAGTGACAATCCCATCACCTGGAACTGGGTTGCATGGCATTTGACAAACAGCCTGTGTAAATACAGCAGGTCCTTTCAGAGGGTACAGCTGGTTTGAAATGTGGATTTTTGTATGGGCTGTTGCATACAAAAATCTCTCTTCTTTTTATCTCTCTTTTTATTGGAAATGTATTATAAGCACTGAGTTTAAGCTTTCCTTGAAAGCTTTAAAAATTCTTACACTCATATAGAGCAACTTATGTTTTCCTTATGTAGCTTCTGGTGCCAGAGGAATTTACAAAGTGCTTTTACCAGTTTAAAAGCCTGCAAAGTGTAGGATAATCCTTCCCTTTCTTTAATACAGTCCAGTATCCCTTCATCAGCTGTACTAGTGGTATGGCTCCTTACTGAAGTAAAATGTCTTCTCCACTGTGGATGTGCTCAGGCTTGCAGATGGGTTGAGGCTTGTTCTCACAAATGATCTTATTTTTTACCTTACTCTTGTCTCTAGAAGGTTGAAATCATAGGTATTTGTAGGATCTTTCTGAGGCTTGCCTGGTAGTACCAGTGTGTTGAAACCATTTGTTTATACACCATGATACATGAATTCTCCTCACTTCTCCCTCAGTTTTGTCACACCAGTTTACAACTTTTCAAATGCATGATCTGCTGACATGGGCAAGCTCTGACATGTGCAAGTGCCAGGTGTTCTATGGTTCTTGAACTGAGCTGAGACTCCACCACCCCCTTCTTCTAGAAGTGACTTTTGCTGCTGGTTCATATGATTTTCTTTTACCATTTGGTTCTCTGTTCTCTTCCTAAGAGTACAAATATCTTTAGAAAGCTTCATAATTGTGTATTTCAGTGCTATGGTGTGAATGGCCAGGAAAGGAGCAAATGGTATGTCAGAGCCACGTTGGAAGTTCTGTCTCTATAAGCTCAAAAAGAAACTAAGGCTGGAGTTGCACAGAAGGTATTTAGGCACCTCACTTAAGACATTTAAATGAGATTTTGGGAAATCCTGTTCCCAATCTTGTAGGAATTTCTTTTGACCTTTTCTTGCAGCTTCCTGTCCAAGTTTTACAGACTGAAAGGAAAGCACATAAGTTGAAATTCTGGTCCAGAAATCCACATGATACTATTCAGTGCTTCTCTGGATTGGGATATGAGCCCTTAAATCCTCTAAAATTGGGTACTTAGACATTTTTTGAGGATGACTATGTGAGTGGCCTGTCTGAAGATGGTGCTGTATAGCACTAGGATCAGAAGCTGGGAGATTCTGGCTCACCCTTGTCTATCAACAGTAAATGATTATGTCTCTCTCCTTGTTCAAACTGAATAATGGTGATGACTTCTTCACTGCATATGGAAAACTTATTTCACGCTTTGTCTTACCTTGTATTCCAGACAATGGCAGTGGAAGGACTTCAGAGAAGAAAATCCAGGAAAATTGGGTTCTGATACTGATCTGAACTGCAACAGACAGGAAGTTCCATATTCTAAGCTTAGTGGGCACTGACAGATTTTTTTTTTAAAAGAACTATAGTCCTTAATATGACCCACATTAAGAAAATATCCTGTCAAATTCATCAGCTGTTCCCCACATGGTCTTTAAAACACTCTCCAAAAAGGTATCTATGAATGTAACTTTTTTGGTCTCAACAGATTATTTAGTGTTTTCTTACTTTTACCTTTGGTCTCAGAGTTCAATGTTTATCTGGAAAGGAAAAAATCTTTAGTAGCTGGGTATATTCCCAGGTTCAGATAGCATCTCTTCATTTGAAACTTTATTCATTGATGTAAAATAAAGGGATATTTACAAGCATCAGATTTAGTGAATGGAGTGTTTTTCTTTTTGACCTTAAACTGAATTATATTACATTTTAGACAAATGAAGTTTCTGTGATTTTTTGAAAGCAGTATGTTCTACTTTTGTTATCTTTAACACTGAGCAAAAAACCCCCTCACCATTTTCTGAAATTAAAATCTAGTTTTATTTTAATAAAATGTTGCATTTCTTGTCTGGCTCAAAAAGCCTTTAGGCAACAAATACATTTCAACGGGGCTGCCTCCAATTTACAAAGAAAGTAGAGTCAAGGCCAAACAAGTTATATGACTGCTTTTCTTACAGCTGTCAGTGGCTATAATCAGGAAAACAGCAGAAATTGTCCAAGTCTTTTGTATGTCACTAAATCACCTTACTACTGTGTCATCTGTAGCCTCTTCTCTAGCACCTTCCTTTTCACTGAGCACGGACAAAAACCTTTACCTGCTATTCTGTTTGGGTGGTCCTTTTACATATGGCAGAGAGATAAACAATGTGAAAGTTTAGCTGGTTCAAGGAACTATATTATATTACAATGCTTGGTTAGTTTAACTTTGGCACACGATCGGATACAAGGGGTAATTATATTCTGGAGTTATTCAATATTTGAACAGCTTGGAAAGAACAATCTTTAGGGAGGTGGAGGGCCCAGTTTGATTATAGAGCTGCTTTATTTATGCCTTGTGAGACTACACTGCTTGCTGTCTTGTCTCTGATTCAAGGTGCAAAAGAAATAAAATACTGACACAAAGATTCGTGTTAGAGAAACATCAATAAGAGTATTTTGTTAAATATAAGTGGATCTAATGAAGGCATGGTCTCACTGTTCCACATTGTGCAGCTTCATTTTCAGCAAGGGTAAAAAGAGAAAAAGTCTAGCTGGTTTTATACTGAAAAATCAAATAAGCAGTCATTCTGGGTTTATTGCCTGCTGCCCTCTTTTAACTTCTTATTTCAGTTCCTACTGTCTACTTATGACCATAATTTTCTTTCAGTCTTAGCTATATAGCCCTTAAACCATCGCTGGAAATTTATGGGCAGCATTTGACCTGTCAAGTATATTTGAAAATTAATGGATATCTAAATCATCCAGGCAGCTCTGAAATCCTCATTTTTAATGTTTCTGCACAATTGACTATCTCAGATGTGGGAAGATGCTCTAATGATGAGTACCCGAGGGCCTAAGAGATACATCATTATTTGGCTTTTGTTTTGCCCCCATAAGATACTTTGCTCTGTCTTCAGAGCTGTGTTTAATGTGTGTTAAAGTTCACAGCACTTCCCCAAGTTCTCTGAGGTAATGCTATAAAACAACATGCTGCCCCTTGAGAGGCCAAGGTAGTTGACTGTTTGAGGGACACTTGAACCACATGATCTGCCCTGCAATGAACATCTGTTTCAAGATTCACAGCATGCTGGGAATGATTAATGAGTGTTGTTTTTAAGTGTATTTCACTCCATGAACGAACATCTGACTGACACTAACTGGCTGTTACCTTTCACCTAAAAGATATCACAGCACACTCCTGAGCTTTGAAATATTTACCTTTCTCTTTCTGTCCATATTCTAGCAGCACAGCAATTTGAAAACACAAATTTTCTGTGGATGTGTAGGCTTGCAGGGAGTTATTAAGTATGGAAGGTGACTTTCCACAAAGATCTGACATGACTGAGAATCAGCAGAAAATATTTGGTCATTACTTGTCCAGGCATCCCTGGACAAGGGATGCTGAGAAAACAGTGAAGTTTCCTGGCTTGAATGTAGGTGAATGAGGGATTTTCCAGCACCCAAGCAAGTCTCAATTCACTCAATTCACAGCAACTGAGTGCGGTTGATATGCATAAGGGTCTCATTGTGGGTGGGTTTGCAGGGCGCTGTTGTGCAATCTGAAGGGCCATGTATGAGTAGGGAGATGGCAGGAAGGTGCAGGTAATTGTTAATTTTCCTGTTAGGTACAAGCCACAGCCTTTCTGGCTAACTCTAGGATAACAGCCATCCTCATCACAAAAGGCCACAAGAAGAACTCCCTGCCCAGGGATAACTATTCTGAAAGGTGGGAGTCTGTAAGAGGGCCTTGAGGATGAGGAGGGTAGCAGGGCCATGCAGAAGGGAGAAAAACCATCTTTATTTTTCCTGTAGAACTGCATAAGACCCACCTGGTTTTGTGGATATAAAAGTGCATGTTTTCTAGACTTTGGTGAAACCTAAGACTGTAGACTGGAAAATACTACACAAGTTTGTTCTGCACTGTACTGAAACCATTTGCAGCTTAACTGGCAGGCAGACAAGGCATTTATGATTGCTGATCACTCTCACCAGCTGCACATTCATAGCTTTTCTCGTAGCTGTTCTGAGGAAATACGATGGCAAAAGGGCTTTAATTCTGCTTTGACTGTAACTTGGTTATATAAGAGGGTAATTTATTTGGTCCAGTTCCTAACTGTCCTGAAGATTTCTTTAATTTTAGGAGAATTATCTTGTAAATGCTTCCAAGGATGCAATCCATGTTCCTGCTGTTCTCAGACCCAATTTTGCTGTAACACTCTGTGTGTGCACACGAGTGACCTTACAAGCTTGAAATAGAGGTCTGTTAGGCCAGTTGATATGGCCCACTGTGCTCTTCCAGTCTCTAAGAACTAGCCATATGGGTCCAGGCAGTAGATGGACCCTTTCCCTAAATCCAGTGGCCAAGTGCCATCACTGACAGTGAGGACAACCCCTTTTCTCCCAGGTGATCCTTTGTTCTTTGCACAGCGAATCCCATTCCACTGCAGGAGAACTTTCTGTGCTGCATGAATAGCAGAAAAACTGAGCCATTAAAATCAGCTTAAAGCCCTTAAGCCCAAGATGTCACATCTGCTTTGCAGAAATTACAACAGGAAAACAACATGATTTAAAAAAGAATCATTTCAAAACAAACATTGTAAAAACTTAGTGGAAAAACATCTGCAGTTTTCAGACCATTACAGCAGTTTGTCAGGGAGGTCATGGAGCATTTTTGCATTTTTGCATTTTTTTCCTTGAATTTATTATTGTTGCTTTATATTTCTAAATAGCATCATTTCCCACCAAGGAAGTTATGCTGATGTCAGCAACAGCATGTAGCTGCTAGGCAAGGTATACAGGGTGCCTGAAATACTGCAAAGAATGTGATAATTAGGACAGCACAATAAATATGAGAGGCAATATTTAATTGTTCTTGTAAAATGTCTTAGAGAATGGAGATGCCTGGAAGAAACAAAAAAAAAGAACAAAACAAGCTAAAAAATCCTTTCCAAGCTGCTAGAGCAGTTAGTGCAAGAAGCAATAATGCCTTTTTACGTGCAAATAAAAAATGCAAACCAAGTCATGTTTTGGGTCAGAAAAAAAGTGCCACAAGTATGGCTGCACTAGAAAGGGCAACATCACGTAAGGAGGTATTGTGCCCAAATACTGTTGGCCAGGTATTAGAGCTAAAGCTGCATAGTGGTGGGAGAATTGTCTGTGCGAGGTAATGATGTCAAGAAGCAGAGTTGATCTGATCACACTGAACTTGACTGGAAATTCTCTCCCTACCCTTTCTGACTAGCTTGCAAAGCTGACAAGGTGTCTTACCACTTTCCTAGAGAAATGGAAGCAAGAGCAAATGCTAAGCAGGATCACCCAAGAGCTGCCACAAGACCTCTCATGCTGTTAACATGGTCGCTGTGTGGACTTTGGTCCTGCAGACCTTCCAAAATGCTGTATTTCTTTATGAACTCTTTCTCAGCTTGGCAGGTATGACTGAATGGCTAATAATCTTTCCATTGTGACAGAAATGTTTGCTCTCTCCTTCTGCCACAGTCTGGGGAAAGATTGAGGAAGGCTGGGGCTCACAGAAAAGCCTAAAACAGAAGAGTCTGAGTCACTTTGGTGGACTCTTGCACATATTCAAAATGCGCTTTGTTGTCATTAGCACTTGAACAGAGGCACTGTTCCTGTAAAAGTTGAGTCAGTTGTTAAGAGACAGTTTTGTAGTGACTGGCTTAAATCAAGTGTCTCAACTTCTGGTGAAAGAGAGCGCAACCCTGCCCCTGATTAGCATTAAGCAAACCTGTCTCTTCAGTTATGATGTCCCGGAGTACGTGGTGTAACCTATGAAAACACAAAACTTGTCTGCTTTCTAGTGCCCAGTCACATATGGCTTTCTGTAGCTGACAGAAGGCAGATGCTGTCAGACTCAGACTACAAAACTAAACAAGGATTGATTGCAGTGTGAAGGATCAGTGTAAATTTTGCCCAGGGCTAGGTTATGAGAGTGTTCCTTGGGATTAGCTCAAGGCTCTTCCTCAGACTTCACATAGCAAGTGGGAGGCCTGTAACAAATCTAGTAGGATGCACTTTAGTTGTTTTACAGCTGCAGAAAAGAGCTGAACCATCAAACAAACAAGATGTCTGATGCTAGTGTTAGTGTTTTATTCTATTATCCTGTAATCAGGCACTGATGCAAAGCTCCAAATAATTCGGCATGTACAGAACTCATTCAACATGCATCTGAGAAATCCTCTAAAATTCCAGAGCAAGTGGGCTATTTAGGTTTGCCCAGAGTTACCCAGGTAATGCAAAAGTAAACTTTTAAGATTTAAGCAATTTCTGCTAGCTATTTCTTGGTGGAGATGGAATTTCTCTGTGAATGGGCAGGGGTAGTACTCTGATATTTTTTAAAAAATTATTTCCTTACTCTGCTATTTAAAATTAATTTAGGCTAATACATATTTAAAATCTGAGTACATGTATAGTTATTTCTTTGTTGGTCAGGGACAGTTTTCTTCATTCTCCTCTTTTCAGGAATATGCTTGTTAACATTTTTTCCATCTGATTTTGTGCACTTGATCCTATTGTTAAGCTGAGATAAGGTGGGAAACCCGTGATCCACATTTAAAATGGTGAATTAGAAACACTTCCAGTCATGTTTAATGCATGAACTCTTGTCTCCTTTGAACTTGGATGAGCACACAAAGTAGCCCCTTCCTGTACGTGGAATCAATCAGGTGGGCTGTGCCACGTGTGAATGCAGTCCCAGTGGGATAAGGACAGGACAGCAGGGCAGCACTGTGGTAGGATGGGATGGGAAGAAATTACTACTTATAATGCCAGGTGCTAGTGAGAAAATTTTGGGGCATTTCACCTGAGCTGACAAACGCCTTTCTTCTACATAGAGGCTGTCCCCTGAGAGCATGGGCAGGATGAGGTGGATTTGAGGTACACTGGAGAGGACTGCCTTCACCTGTGTCACCTCTCATATCCGAGGCAAAAGGACAAGAGGGTGAGGTGATGTTATGTGTGCATGTATGCATGAGAGAGTTGTGTATGAGCTGGTTGTGGATGCTGCATGTATAGGAACAAACTAAGAACTGGCCTGTTAGACGAGCCAGGCACAAAAACTGGTTTTGTTTCTGCTGAAGCAGTATATATATCTTGGATTGCTGAAAAAATATTTGTTTCCACTTAGATGAACCAGTGTTTACTGGTTTGAAGTGAAACATTGAAGTTTCAGAGACTCAGTGGTAAAAGCCAGCTAATGTTGCCACTGTGACTGCAAAGAACTAATGACCAAACGAATAAACTCAAGGATGTATGTGCAAAGCTAGCAATGCAAGCAATCTCTTTCCCAAAATGGTTTAGAACTTTAGAACTGTGAGGGAAAAAAATCCTAGAAATTTCACTGAATTTATCTAGTGGTAAGGAAATTCTAAAATGTTCTACCAATTTTTTTTTTTTTTTTAATCTTGATGCTGATAATCACACCATTGCTGAAGAAAGGACAGTATTATGTCTATATGCCTAAAATTTAACAACAATCCCAAATGGAATAAAATAAGGCTTCTATGTTAAGTCAGAATATGTCAGAGATGTGGTTGATCTAATTTCCAACCCAGACTTCTTTAGTTAATAGGCTTTCCCCTCATAAAAATTATGCCATATTCCATCTTCCCTGGTCTACTCCCAGGTTATTCTTCTGTATTTTATATCCAGAGTTTGGATGGTGTAGAAATCACTGATAGGCCTCTGCCAAATTCTTACCCTCCCGTTCTCTTTCTTCCTCTTTGTCTTTCTTTTATTCTCTCTCCCAAACTGATAGTGCAATTCACAGTCAGCAGTAGATTATAAAGTTTTCCCTTTCTTTCTGTGCTTTGGAAGTTCCCCTTGAAAGGATGTTCTGAAAAAAAACACCATCAAGGAAGAACCTGGAAAGAGTACTTAAGCAGAGTGTATGCTCATGGGAGTAGCAGATGTAGTAAGCTACACTGCAGGTGATCTTTGCCTCTAGTGATCCATCTGGAGTTGTAGGCTGAAACTCCTGATCTCTTTGGGGAGAGTCAAATATGGCCTCAGAGAGAAAAATCACAGGAACACTCCACAAGTCAAAACCGATGCAGTTTCCAAGTTGTCGACTGTGACATATTCCAAATGGAATGAAAATTCATAAAATTGCAATTGTTCAGATGGTTTTCACAGAGTTATCTAGATCTTTCATACTACAGAAGAAGCTGAGACATCTGAGAGTATCTATTCAAAGTGAATAAACTGATGAATTTGAAAAAAATGTGTACTGGAAACTAATACAGCTGCTCAATGTTCCCACAACCTGGCTTGTTAAAATAAATAAATAATTAAAATGTAAAAGAATCTGTAAGATGCCATTTCTGGTATGGGGATGATATATCAGGAATAGCGTTGGGAGGTTAATCCTGAGTAACAAAACCATCTGAGATTCCACACAATGTCTTGAGAAAAATGTTTTCCTGGACTGTGTGTGTAGGGAAATGCTAACATGTTAAGGTGATCTTGTGGGAACTGTGAATCTGTAATTACATTCTCTCTTCAAGGCTAATAGTTGGATCTAGCTTGCAGTAGGTGCTCAAAAAAAGGTCAGTGGGTCCCGTTGAACTGGTGAGTTCTTGAGACAGAGGTTTTTGAAGCCATAAATAACACACTAGCAATAAACTCTACCGTGAGGGAGTTGTGGTTGTCTGGTTGGGTCTCAGTGCATGACCAGGTCAGCAGAAACAGCTTCAAAACCTTCCTTGCCTTGTGTGAATCCTGTTTGTCTCTGGCTCTAGAGTAGTTCCACATCTGCACTTCTGCAACACTTTGTGCCAAGTCCTGTGCACTCCTGTGCACTCTGGTCCCCGTGAGTCACCACACTGACCTCAGCTGGATGGCTCCTGTGAGGAAATCGAGCACAACCTGGGCCACTGCCAGCACAAAAAACTAACAGCTACTCACTGTATCTGGACTTCAGTTTCCCTGATATTTCAAGGTACCTTTACAGCTGCCAGACATGGAATATCTGAAACCCTTGTTCATTGTTACTTGAAGGCCAAAAACGAGGCAGTCCTGAGGACTTGCACCACGATGGTTATCCCAGAAAACGTTCCGTGTTACGCAAAGACCAAAGATTCCATGACTTCTGTTGTGGGCTCTCTTTCAAAATATGTTTTTTATTTCAAGAAGACTATGTTTCCTAAGAAAGCTTTTAGTGACATGTTTATTCATGTTGGTCAAATGAAAGTCATGTGGCACACCTCCCTTTCTGCTGCGGTGAGCCACAGTGTGTTTGATATAATCCCACTATCTTGTGTGAAAAAAAGCCAGCTGAATATCAGATGTGCCTGGCTTGCATGTCAGTAAAACAGAAAGCATGTTACACAAGTCACCACACATCATAAGCTCTATTTTTATTTTTGGAACAACCCTGCCTTCAACTGTTTGCACTCTCTTTTCTTAGGCAGAGGGTGAATTCAGGGCTTTTCCTGAGGTAAGTGTATGAAAAGAAGACACAAGCATCAGGAAAGACACTGAAATACCCAGACTTTGATGTGGCTTCCCATATTTCTGGGGTTAGTGTACTGAGGGGTTAGCGGGTTTTGTACTCTGCAGAGGTATGAAAGTGATTTCAGTAAGGGACTGTTGAGTATTCTGTTGACTGTTTTCTCCATTATCAGGAAGTCAAAATTCAAATGAAACACTATAGCTCCAAATAAGTCTTTGAAAAATCAATATATTTGTTTACCTTTAAAAATTAAGTGTAATACTCAATCAGAGTTATCCACTGCCTCTAAAAATAAAGAATTCAAACTTTGGTAACTACTTGGCAGGGTTTTTCAGCTTTACTTCCCTGCTTCCTTCAGACCAGTGAGAGAACTTAGGACTGAGAAAATAAGATCCTTTTTGTGTGCATGCAAATACATACAAAGCTGGTATAGGCATCTATTAGGCACATCTACTAAGCTAATGAAGAAAACTGTGATCTGCAGTACAGCTGGGTAGTTGCTGAGCTGATGCCATACTTATCAGCTTGGGCTGTTTTGGTTCTTTCACACGCATATTTTACTAACTTAATTTTTTGTAATGTTAGATATTTAGGAATCTCATTCATGGTGGCTGAATAGTTGAGTGGCACCAACAAGGAAAGGGAAATTGTTGGATTAGTAAAACTGACTAGTGAATGTGAAATGGGAGTATCCCAAATGGATGGCTCATGCAAATGACTGAAATGTCAAGCGAGAGGGGCTTTTTGTGAGAGCAGAGGAAACACATGTCAGACGTGGCAAACACAAGGTCAGAGAAGTCCATGTATGCAGAGGACATTGATGCATGTGCTTAAGGGGCACACAGTGGGTGTACCACCTTTAATCTGAACTGCTTCACTGGTGAGTGATTCGAAGGAAAGGTTGGAGAAGGCCTGTGTGAGGCTCCAATACCCAAGGTGTATGTTCATGGAAGGGCCTGTATGACCTGGTCAGGCAGGAGTGACATTTGTAGCAGTTCTGATTGCCCCAGAAATCTGCATCTTCCTCTCCGTCATTTCAAAGAAAATTGCATCATATTTTAAGTGCTGTGCATCTACTCATGAGCCCATTTAATCTTGGGACATTGCACAGTATTTATTTCAATGCAGAATTCGTCTAGTGACGTTTATTTCTGAAATAGCTATTTCATACAAGATATTGCTGCCTTGTTTGCAATGGCTATCCAAGTCTGAATCAGCAGGGAAGAGTGCTTGGGAGCACAGAATACAGAAGAAAGCTTCATTTGTTTCACCCAGAGCAACAGTGACTTGCAGTAAGCAAAATAAAAAAGCTGTGCCGTCCTGTTGGTGGGAGCTTAGGGAAAATCAGATACAGAGAGAGAAACAAGAGAAGAACAAAGGAGAGAGCTCATGGGAACACCAAGATTCTTGTTCTGAATCAAGTCTGGTTTGTTTCCTTATTTATACCATGCCTGAAACTCACAAAATTTCCTGAGAACAAGGAAATTAAGTGAACTTAAACACAGCTGGATATCCCTCTAGGTACATTTCATTGTAATGCATTAGTAAAAAGTGAAGGATGTTTTGTTTGACAGAAAACAGACAAAAAGAGGGAATTAACATAATAAGTGAAAGAAACACACTCCCTCTTAGCCATGGTATTGTGCTACTGCACTCTGATGTGGCTGGTGCTGCTCATGATGTTCCCTGCGCTGAACGTGGCCTGGGCAAAGAGCAGGTGGCTCCTGCTCTTTGAACATGCTGTGTCATTATGTTGTACCTGCTTAAGCCAGAAATCTTACCTGGATATGCAAAGCAATTTGAAATCATTTTTCTTTATGGTGTTCTGGCTTTCCTGTCATCACATCAGTTTCTGCGTGCTTCAGTAATTTGGCTGGTTAGAACCAGCGGCGCAGTTTTCTTACTCCGTAAGAAGCAGGTGCTGCCACCCTTATAAAGACCTGGTCACTAGTTAGTAACTGAGCAGTCATGGGCTTGTGCTTTTAGAACTGGCTTTGTTTTTTTCTTTCTCTACCTCCCTCATCCCTAACCCACCAACCCCTCCTGTTTTACTCCTTCACGGGTGTTGGAAGGAGAGAGCACTGCACTCTTGGTGCAAAATTTAGCTTTGGGGGCTTTTTTCAGTTAAGCTCCACAGAGGTAGAAGTGAGCTGATATAGAGTAGCTGTAATTTTGGAATATTTGAAATACAGAACTGACCAGAGAGTTAATTTTAAATATGAAGGGGTCACTTGGTCACAAACCCAGGACATCTCCTAGTGGTCTTGTGGCACTTGAATAGTTTCCTGCAGCACTTGTGCAGGTGTTAAACAGAGGAAACAAGGTGCACTCAAACGAAAAGTTATCAAATAAGAGGAGCTTTACGATTTTTCAAACTGCAAAGACTTTGGTGAGTTGCAGTGTCCCTGGAGCTCTAGGCTCTGTGGTTTATTCAAGCCTAACCCTAAACAGAGCAGTAAAACCAGCATTTTCCTAGGCCTAGAACATGGGAGGTGCCAAGGAGCATGGTGTGGAGGGAGCAATGTTGAGTCAGTGCCCTGCTCCCCTTGGCATGCCTTTTGTGATTGCATTGTCCCTGGAGCTCTGGGCTTTGTGGTTTCCTCAACCCTAACCCTAAGCTTAAGCCTAGCCTTAAGAGGAGCAGTAAAATCAGGCTTTTGCTGAGGCTGAGGTTCTCAGACCATTGGTGCAAAAATCAAGTGAAAAGTTGTTTTATAACTGGAAACATACCCAGAGCTAGATGACCTTAGTGGCTCCAGGAAGTCAGAGCCACTGGTCAAGTCTGGTTACTTCTGGAGTTTTTTCGTTTCTTCTTTTCCATTTTTTTCCCCTATCCTCCCTCCCTTGCACACTTCATCAATTTCTAATATAAAATCCAAACCATTTCCTTATTTTCATCATTTAATTTTGAACTGGATGGGAATTCTCTCTGTGTCCTCAGAATGATGGGGGCAGAAAGCTCATTTATCAAAGCTCTGCAATGAACAAAGCCAGAGCAGAGCAGCATAAGCATAATTAACAAGGAAAAAATGGAGCTTGTGGCTTGATGTTGATGGATACAAAATGTGCCACAAAGGCAAAAAAGCTTTGAGAATGCTTTGAACATAAAACCAGTCTCACGGGATGAACAATTCCATGCCAGAGAGTAAATTCAGGCTAAGATGGATAAGCTCGACTATCATGATGGCCATACAGCTGCAGCAGTGGAGGATCTAGGTACTTGGTGGACATGTTTTGGGGTTGTTTGGAGGAGGGAGGAGCCAGCTTATTTTATCTTGGCATGCTGCTGTTGGATAGAGCATTTTTGCTTTTGTTAGTTTTATAATAGCAGAAGTGTGTGCCACAAAGGGATTTGTCCATAGTGAAATGGCGTGTATTTGCTTGAGCTGTCAGCAGCTCCTCTCCATGGAAGACCTCAAAGACAGGGCAGATGTGGTTACTCAGGCTCTGTTTGTATACATGATCACAAACCTGCTGCAGCTTGTCCTGCAGCTGAGCTCACTGTTATGGGCAGCACGTCCATCTTCTCACCCCAACACTCCTTAGGGAAAGGAAAAGTAAAATCAAATTTCACTTGACTGCGTCTACCAAAATCATGTCATAAAGGGCCCAGGGAAGCAAGCTTTGAAAAATGCGTGTTTTTTCCCTGGAAAGTGTTTCTTTTACCATATCCATAGTTTTGTTTTCCTGTTGACTTAGAAGACTTTAATATTCAGTTCCTGCAAAAATGTGCTTACATATTTTAAACAATATGGTCAAGTGTTGGACTAACTAGAAACAGAGTTTCAGCATGCACAGTGGAAATTATCTTGGATGAGAATAAACTAAACTTCTCTCCTGAAAAAAGGAACAGATACATGAGCACGCAGGAGAGAGCTAGAGATTGCTGGTCCTGCTCTGTGGAAGTCTGAGCAGGAACAGTGAGGGCTGCTACAGAAACCTCTGAGACTCCAGCATTTTTGAGATTGGTGGTAAGGTTTAAGCAACAGAAGGGGAAGGAAATGGATCTCACTCCTGCATCTATATGTAATAGAGCTGAATGGCTTCAATAAAGGATCGTTTCTTAAATGTTGTAAAAGGTGAGGAATTCAGTCAATTTACTCTGCCTTATTATTGGTTTCAATTTTATATGGATAATCTGCCTGGTTCAAGTCAGCAAAACAAACATGACTTAGTCATAAACATCTTTAGGATTAAAACACTTCTTTACAGAGCAAGCTGGTTGAAGGGCATATATATAGATAACCAGAAGTGATTGTATTGCTGATCATTCATTAGTTACTAGTGTTCAGCAGGTATTTTTCATTGATTGTCTACCTAATTTGCGGCTAGTGTGAAAAAACTCCCAATATTAATTGATGGATTCCTAGCCGCCCTATCATAATCCAAAATATTTAAATCTGCAATTTCAGTGATCAAAAACTCTTCACCTTAAAGCAGTAACATTGTATGTCATGCCCTTTTCTGATTGCTTATGAAACAAGATAAATTTTCAAGACAAATTGTTGATCATCTGGAAGATAATTTGGTCACAGTGTTGGAGAAAAATAATCTACTTCTGAAAATATTGCAAGCATTAATATGTTTTTGTGTTACTTGTGTTGGTTTATATGTATGTTTATAGATTACACATGTGGTAGAACTCATCTTTGTTAATGCCAAGCTTGAATTCTGATTAAATCACGCAAGGGACCTAGGCAGGACTTGTGAATTCATTAAAGCTTAGAAATTTTCATGCTTAATCAGGAAACTGTGCTTCTTCCTGTTTTTTTTTTTTTTTTTCTTTTTTTTTTTTTAATTAAATGCCTTCAGGCTTTTCATCTACTATAAATATTTGTGAAACATAAGCTTGTTTTTGAAAGTATCTATTCTCAGCTAGCTTGCAGTTGCAAATCTGACAGTCTGTTTTCTTTTGCTTTGTCTCTTCCTTTCCAATTCCCACCAACAATTTCTGAAAAAATTCATAATTATTTTCCTAGTGTTTATTTATCATTTTTGAGAATGAATGCAAACCGTATGTTTCAGCGAGGTTATGTGACAATATGCTCTTCCTTTATACAAAACCACACAATTTTCAGCTTTGGCACATTTCCACAAGTAATGCTTTGTTTAAATCTGCATATATTATTTTCTTCCTCCTCTGTATTGTAATAGTTCTGTTATGAGGAATATTTGGAAGCTCCAAGTCGGGATGGTGGGGTGGGAGGGAAAAAATTGGAGATATTGTCTGTCTAGTCATAGCTGTGGTGCAAGCCATGAAATGGGAACTCTCATATTTCCTTTTCATACCTCTGACCTGGGAAGGTGACTGCCTCTGGGGGAGGGAGATAATTTAATTTCCATTCATTTCAGCTTTCATTTCTTTGCAAAGAGTCAACAGATATGTTTCAGATTCTGTGGGATCACTTATTTTGCTTTGGTAATATAGAATATCTCAGCCATGGGACTTAGGTTAGACCACCTGGTTTCTTTCTTTTCAGACCCTTGGGTGGGCCTGAAACCAGTGTAAGTGAAAAGATCTTGTCTAGTACACTGTCCAGTTACCCACTTAGTTTTGACTTCAGTTCTTTCATCAATAAAATAGTATGGCAAAATTTCTCAGGAAGGAGTGGAGGAAAGGTGAGCAGGGTAGAAAAGCAGTGGGAGGCACGGGCTGGGTTTTGTGTCTTGTAGTCCATGTGCAAAACAAGGGTTAAGAAATCTCTTACCTTCATGGCTGGTGTTCTATAAGTGAAAGCTGTTCAGAAGGGTTGTATGCTCAACATGATCCTGGAAGAAACAATGTTTGAAATTCCTTAGGGAAACTAAGATAACTTCATTAGCATTTACAGGGCTTTAAAAAAAATTGTGGAATCAGTAAATCTCAACAAATGAAAAATACTTCAGTCTTCTCAGAAAAATTGTTAGGTTCCTAGAATGAATTTTAGTACTTTTGTTAGCATTCACAGATCTCTCTTCAACAATCTGAAACTCTGCCATTTGGGTATTNCCCCGCCTCTGTTATTTCCTGGGAGTGTCTTGTGGGGTAAATTTCTTAATAGAACTCAGAAAATACATATATAATACCTTATTATTATGGGCTGCTGGGGGCCCATAACTGCCCTCAGGCATAACGCGAACNAGAAATCTCTTACCTTCATGGCTGGTGTTCTATAAGTGAAAGCTGTTCAGAAGGGTTGTATGCTCAACATGATCCTGGAAGAAACAATGTTTGAAATTCCTTAGGGAAACTAAGATAACTTCATTAGCATTTACAGGGCTTTAAAAAAAATTGTGGAATCAGTAAATCTCAACAAATGAAAAATACTTCAGTCTTCTCAGAAAAATTGTTAGGTTCCTAGAATGAATTTTAGTACTTTTGTTAGCATTCACAGATCTCTCTTCAACAATCTGAAACTCTGCCATTTGGGTATTTCCTCCCTCAATTTTTTTTTTTTTTTTTTTTGAGTAGGAGGTACTCTGAGTTGAGCTCAGCAATAAACATGCCATTTTCTGCATGAGTATGTGACTTACAGACTGTCCTGGCTTTAAAACATGTAAATAAATTGTATATCTAGAAACACTGCTATCTCTTCTCAATGAGAGCACTGTTCCTCATCAGGCAGGTCCCATTTAATTAACTCAAATACTTAACTACCCTGGACTCCTGTACATGTCACTGCAACCAAGTGGTTCTGAGTACCTGAAGAAAGCATCCTGCACTCTGGTCAATAAGCAAGGTGGCTGTCTTCATGCTAAAGCCCCAGATTAATTTCATACTCCAACCACCAAGTTTTTGCTGGGAAGAGGAGGAGGAGCCCAGAACAAAACATCCCCAAGCATCAGTTCTGTATCACCTCCGTGCTTCCCTGACAATTCTTGCATCCACATGGAAATTACCAAGTTCAGGTGAGAGAGCTGGTGGTCAGTTTGTGGTCAGCCAGTTGGTGCTCACCCACTGCCTCACAAGTGAGGCTGACAGGCTTGATTCGTGTCAAATGTTGGATGGGGCCATGTCTTTGACGTGCTGCAAGGGAGCTCAGGGTGGAGATAGAAGTGAAGGTACAACTAAGGTCTTCCAGAATAGTTCAGAAATGTCTGGTTTGCATTTTCCCCCCATTGGCTCACACAAAATATGAGCACTTCTTGACTCCAAAGAGAGTTGTCATAAGGTGATAAGCAGGAACTGAATATCAGCACTGACCAATGCTACAGCACTTTTTTTTGCATAGCTTTTTGTCTTTAACCATTGATGGACTGTCACTTCTTTGAAAGTAAATGGTTTCTTATGTCTTGTAATAGGGTCTCTTTTTTAGAGTTACTCAAATAAAAGAAGAATCTAATCAGCATTTAACACATAAATCTCTGGTATTTCTTCACTCTTCTTCTTTCATGAGGGACATTAGGTGCTTGAGTCAGTGAAGTGGAGGCACTGTGAGCATCCCTTAATGAAGAAGAGCCACTCTCCCTAGCAAATGGGAGTCTCCTGAATGTAATGTGCAGATATCTTTGGGTCAGCAGGACTCTAATATTCAGGAGTCACAGAGCACTAGTGAGCATATTGGTGCCATATCACATGTCTGACCCTAGAAAACAATGAACATTTGGAACAACAGCCAAACTCTAGGGGGAAATAAATGCAGCTGCTTCATTGTATCAGCTTTCCATACCTTCTGGCTCTTGAAGGGGGTTTTGTTGTAAAAGAAAGCTCTCTAAGGTGCCCAAATTGTCATCAGTGTGCAGATTTATCCTGGGTGCAGGTTTTGTCTTCCTGAGTGGGATCTACTCTATCCTACCCTTAATATTATACTGACAACAGGAGGTTCAGGTGCACTTGTGGGGTTGTTGTGTTTTATTTGGATTTTGGAGCTTCCC
>VXAC01006142.1:118502-236052 GCA_013399225.1 Rhipidura dahli | reverse complement strand
GTGTTTTTTTTTTTTTTTTTTTTTTTTTTTTTTTTGGCTTTTGGTTTGAGTTTATGACTTTTACTCCAGCAAAGGTAAGTCAGTATTGCTTAGCATTTCTCCTCTACAGGCAGAACACTCATAAAAGGTGACTTAAGCTTTCTTTGTATAATGTAGAGTCAGGTCATAAAATGCTGTGAAGCTTTGCTTTCAGGCTTGCCACAAAGAGTGATGGGGATACAAATAAATGTAAGCAGGGAGTTGTCCAATAATCCCTCAGAAAAGAAATATACATTGTTAGGGTTTCAAATACTGAAACTGGATTCATGTTTCTTTGATTATACTATGATGTAACCAAAAGATCGTATGTTTTAGTACCTGTGAGGAATGTAGAAAGAGGATATATGAGAGGCATTTTCCTTTTGTTAATGTGATTACCGAGTAATTACTGAAGTTAGGTTTGATCTGGTTTGGTGCTATTGTAAACATGAACATGAACCAGACTTGTCTTATAATTAACTTTTTAATAAATATAATACCATAAGGCTAATAATTATTTGGTGAAAATGTGTTCTGGTGAAAGCAGTCAATGCTAAACTAGGTCATGCATTAGATTTGATAATATGTGGAGCACATCTAGTGTCACTGATGTTATGGGGTTTTGTTCTTTAACACTAGATATGTACCCTTTGAGCCTAGGAAACAAGTATGACCATTTTTAAAATATCCTTTCATGTTGGTATTTAGCAATGAAAATTGGGGAATTCATAGAAAGAATGTTTGAGATAAAATGATCTTGTCTTTCAAGAGTATTGGACATGGGACATTTCTGCCTGTCATTTGATCACCTTACCTTAAATTATTGAGGTCTTAGATCCATGACAAAAAGGGGGAATTCCCTCTTTCCCTTCTCCCCCACTTCTTCCAAAAGAAGCTGCCTCACTGAAATACTGCTGGGGGCTGGGTGTCAGAAGTACTCTGCAAATCCTTTCTATTCATCTATGCGTTGGGAAATGCAAGGCAGGATCATAAAATATTTTTTAGCTCTGGCCAAGCACGCACACCACCATTGAAGATTACATATTCAGGTGTGGAATCTGCAATAAAGGGAGAAACAAATGCACAAGTAAAACCACATGAGACCAGGCTGTCCATGCTCCAAGGCTGGCAGAAAGATAACTGCATCAAGCAAGCAAGGTGCCTTTTAAGCAGTGGGCAGCCATCATCCAGTTAGAGACATTCTACAACAGCTGAAGTGGCGTGCTTTTATGGGATAGAAACCTGTAAGACTATTCCCAAGGTCATGTTAGAATGTGTCATAGCTTAGAAATGACATTTTAAAAAAACCCATTAAAATGCTTTGAATTCTGCTCAAGTGCACATCACTCCTTCTGTTAGCTAAGGTGAAAGGATGATGTTATGATCTTGGCTTTGTTAAGACACCACACACCTTTCTTGCGGCTCATGAATTTGGTACATTAAAAGCAACTAATTTTGTTCAGTTTTGTGGAGGAAAGGGCAGGTGCTCTGGAGGAGTTGCTTAGGGGTGATGCAGGTCCCCCATTGGTGGGGGTGGAATGGAAGGACTACAGAACTGAATGTGCTCCTGTGAGCAGAGCTTGTGGTCATCCTGCTGGCTTTGCAGACATGTCAATCAGTGAATGGTATCCTTCTGCCCAAGTATACATTCCCCCATCTTCATTTAACTTTATTACTTTAACCCCCTGAAGAAAACCAGCTTTTATTTATAATAGAAATATTTGATTTGCTTTAAAGAAATGCTCTTTCATCTATTTTCCATCTAAAAGAAAATTATTCCAGTGTATTCCATACACTAGCCCATTAGTGTAGCTCAAAAACGACAGTGAATTAATTTTGTAGATATGTGAGCATTGGTCTGCAACATTAACTGCTCAGTAATAAAGCAAATTTATTGTGTAGGTAACTGAAGAGAGATTTCTTGAATAGACTTGAGTTTTCTCATATGAAAAAAAAAAATAAATATCAGCAATCTATAGTGTGGTGAAGAACTTCAAGCAGCGTGAAGAAAAAATTCACTATGACCATAAAGCGTAGTGTCTTACATCAAAGAGCCTTCCCAGAGCAGTTCCTCTTGTGAATTGTTTTCCAAGTCTCACATTGTTTCTTGCTGATTGCCTCTTTCACTCCTGCTTGTCAATGATGATTGAAGGGCTGCAGCTTAACTCAGCAAAGAGGGAATGACCCCTCTTGAGCCCAGTAAATTTAAATCATGTGCTTCTTGTATCTTATCCTTTCCAGCAGTCGTAGGTTGGCTTACAGTTTGATAAAGCCACGTGTATTTTGAGGAAGCACAAAGGTAAGTTTCAATTATCTACAGAAACTACTTCAAGCAGGCATATGTTTGAATGGAAGGCCCTTGAAGGTGATATTTATTTCAATATTTTCATAGCTTTATAGACCTTAGTAAAACAAACAAACAGTGATGTGATGGTGATGTAGCATTGATAATGTTCAGTCTGCTTCTGTGACAGCCAAGCACAGAGGTGGATAGTAGGAGAGAAAAGCAGTGATGTCAGTAGATGTTTTGTTAATTAAGGAATAAGGAATTGGGAATGCAACTTTGATGTGTCCCCTTTAGTGCTAGTATTAGATTGTGCTCATTTATGATCTGGTTACATGACTTTTAAGTAGCAAAAACTGCATTCATTCTCAAGACAGGTGGTGAGCACAGACTTTAAATGGAGGCTGTGTTCTGTGGGTTTTGTTTTGGTTGATTGTTGGTCTCTTTTTTCCCCAAAAAAACTTTTAGATTGAGTTTTGCTCTAAAGCAATTGTGTCATAGGCTTACAGCTACTGGAAAATATTGGGACTTTCCAGTCTCTTCCAGTCTCTTCCATTCCTTGAACAAGGCAGATGGGATTCTTGCCTGGTTTTTGTCCATTAAGAAATAGGGCTTATGAGACAGGGTTCCTCTGAAGTAGAGATTTGAGACATGGAGAAGAAGAGCTATATATTTTTACATACTAATGTGTCAGCTCTTATATTCTCTCAGTGATTTTCATAAGCAGGGATTTGATAATGTCCTGAAGCCTTCCTTCATCATTGTCTAATGATATTTTTGTTTTCCTCTACATTTGCAAAATGAGCCTTCTCAATCATGGGAAATCTTAGCAGCAGCAAAGCACACATAAAACCTGATTTTCAGAACCTCTACTTTGAGTGTTGCAGCTGTTAGTGGATATGTTGGCCATTCTTTTAAGAAAGAAAAGCCGTAGATGTGAAGTTAATTGTGGGATGTTCTCAGATATACAAACTGTAGCAACCAGTAGCACATTACTGTGGCTGATTGTTCAGAGAAAGTTAAAAACGACCATAAGTAATAAAGGTCACACTTTGCCACAATTCAGACCTCTTTCATTTCATCTCATTTCTCAGATCTGAGCACTTATGCCTTTTCTGTCTCTGTTTAACCATCAAGACAGTAAGAAATGTTTGGATTGGGTCATCCTGTTAAGGTGGAGGGCAGTGAGACCATTATTACAGGCTTTCTTGTTTTTAGAGGGAAAGAAAAATGAAGTAAAGCCGCTGGTGTAGTGTGGTGAGTGTGTGTTCATTACAAGAGGTTGTTGTTGATTAAAGGTAGCCAATAACAGGTTTCTGAAAATTGTAGTGGAACTGACTTTAAAAACAAAGATTCACAGGGCATGCTACAACTTCTCACTGTCACAAGCACAGTTTCCTTATTACTCTGGAATGATGTCAAGACTGTGTAGAAGGGGCACTCATTTTTTCCCCGTCCCTCTCATAGCTGTCTAGATGGAGTCAAAATCTGAATAACCTGACCTTAATTGTAACCTGAAGTCTAAAGAAAGATGCAGTGCTGTGTTGTCTGACAACTCCTGAAGAGCCCTGTGGTCCTTGGAGCTGGGAACAGGGTAGCTGTTTTTCACTGACTGCTTCATTTGAATTCCTGGGCTAAGCCTGGGAGCCAAATAAAGAGTGGAAGCTGTTTTTTAGGTCTAACACCTGATACACACGTCCTGCTTTTTCCTCAAGGGCAATGACTGCTTCTTATTTACTGCTTAGGAGTGGATAATTAATTAACAGGGGTGAGAATGTGCATGCTTGACTAGACACTCAAAAATCACAAAACTGATTCCTGGGTTTGAATAACAGTATTTTAGTATCATAAAACAGCCTTGAACTGGAAAAGTTCTATTGTCAAAAGTATGTGCTAAAAGTTTTATGTCTATGGCGTAATTTATTTTTATTACAAATAGGGCTTGTCTTGCTCAAGGATATTTAATCTCTACCAGTAGGAGAATAAAATCTTTGCCATAGTTATTGGTGGCATTTTATTGCAGAGTACTGATATTTTTTTCACAAGCTATCTTAGTAACCAGTTTAGGTGTATGGAGATAAGTACATCAATGGGATTGAAGTGCTTATTGCTTAACTATTTTTAGATGATCTTGGTGGAGTATATGACTATTTAGACAAGTTTTCGGGGCCATCAGTTTGCCATGTGATGTTCCCTTTGTACTTAAAAAAGGTTAATGATGGCTATATTTAAAATACATCTATTGGACCTGTGTCTACTACTTGTTTACTAGTAAAAATTTCTTCTTAACTTAGAAAAATATGTTATGACTGAAGGATTTCTTAGTATTTCACTTAGTAGAATGCTTGGTGACATTTGACTTGAAAAATACAGCATAGGAATTCAATGAAGAGTAGGGGCGAATCTCCTTATCCTGAACACACTCACAGAATACTGATAATTGCTAATTAATATCCAAGACACAGGAAGTCATGAGTCTGTGGCTGAAGACGAGAGTTCCACCAGAACACTCTGGATGTTGGTTTTAGTTAATTAAGCGTAGTAAAATGTTGGTTTTAAACCTCATTGTTCTTGCACGATCGTGTTTCATTGTTGCACTGTGCAAACGTTCTCTAGAGAGCCATATACTGAGAGCTTGTCTGTGACACTTCTCTGGCCCTGTGTTTGCAAACAGGCTGAGTGAGCATGCATGAAAAAAGCTGGGGTGAGCTTGCAGGGCAGAAGGTCGAGCGGCGTCAGTCGTGGACTTGTGATGTGAGAGTGCTCTCTGGGTCCAGCGGTCCGTGTCAGGTTCCAAAAGGATCCGTCACAGATGTTGCAATGGTGTTTATGACATAATATTTCTTCCCAACACAGATCACTGAAAGTGGCCATCAGTAAGTGTATGCATGGGGAACATTTGCATGTGTGATTTCATGAGGGAGGCAAGTCAACCATCACATGCTAGAGGAACTTGGCCAAATAATATACATAAAACTGCACTCTGTCTCGGTGCTATCCCAAGAGGACCTGCATGCAGATGTTAGTGGGGCATTTGCAAAATGAAATCCCGTCAAAGAGAACTAAATCAAAGCTGCACTGCTGAGACATGAAGCTCAAGTTCTTTGTGGCACGGTTTCCTCAAGCAGTTTTTATAAACACTTCCTAAACATTTTATGAGCTATGAAAACAGTTGGGGAAACTGTGGAGCCACAGAGAGGTCACATGCTAAGTACATTGCTGGAAAATATTCAGTAAAGTTTGAGAACCAGCAATTCTCTGACAACATTATGGACATGTGACAAACCTCTCTTCATTGCCTTCTGCTTAACTATTTTCGTTGAGACTTATCTGTTGGTATTTATTTCTCTAAAGAAAATGCTCTGATTGCTAGACACTTACCTGAATTTCATGAACTTTTTATTTGACACCATAAATTGTCCTGAATGAGAAGGTGAAAATTGATGAGTTTCTGCCTGTGCCAGTGTATGGTCTAGATTATGGAGGTATGGTTTATTAATAAATAAAATTCTTTTTAAAAGTGTTATTTTCTTATTTGATTTATGTTTGTAATTTCCGTAAATGCCAACAGCTTATATTGTGGTCTCCCACTCTTTAAGTTACTGGAATTTCTGCTGACTTCCTCTGGGTTGCCTGAGAATATTCTTTGATGTGACTGTGCAGAATTTATTCAGTGTGCCAAAGCATTCTCTATGTTCATCTTTTGCTGGCTTTCTCTGCTGAACAGGTGTCTTCTCATAGACATTTCAGTGATGGTCTGCCCATGTCAGACAGATCCATTTCACTGACCTGTGAACAAAGCTGTACTATCTGAGAAGACTGCAGTGCTTGGAGGCTTCCAGCTCACTCTCTTTCTGCAGTGTGTCTGTACAGGAAACCTTGGCAAGCATGGCACTCTTTATTTTAATAGGCAATAAACTAAAAGCATCCAAAGGTAAGCACTAATCTGAGACAATGGACCAAGTGCTCATCTGCCCTGTTTTCTTGCAGATAAGGCTTTGAAATGGTGGTAAGTAAGCTGAATGACAAAACCAGCAGATGTTAGCAGTTTCAGTGGCAGAAACTATTAACTGTACATTAGGGATGCTTTATATTCATTAACAGAGTTTACACCACGGAGCTGTGTGGTTAGCCATCACTTTCCCCTCTAATTTTTGGCCTTACTGCAGAAGCAGTGATGTTAGCTGTGGCCTTTCTTCACCTATAAAGGAAGGGAAAAGCTGGAGGAGGGTGAGTAAGTGTCTTTTGGAGTGATGTCAGGGGAGACTTAATCATCTTCAGACTGGTGCCTGTTATGTCAGTCTGTTAGTAATTAAGACAGACCCCACTTGCCGTGCAGGATGGCTTTGGAGTGCCTGCTCCCCACCCCTGAGGAGAGCCAGCGTGGGGCCTGACTGATGCACAGCTACCCTCCTGGATCTTTCTCTGAAGTTCAGATCACAATAAAGAAAATATTTGGGAAGGCGAAGGGGAAGAGCCCACCCCTGTACCATCCCTGTGAGGCAAAAAGGCTGTTAAAAACTATGTGCAGCTATTCAGGAAGTCATATCTTTTAGGCAACTTGGTCTCAATATTAAGCTGAAACAATTCTGAAATTTTCAGTAAGTGACTTCTGAAAGAGCCATGTCCCACTAAGCAGAAAGATGAAGAGGCAACAAACTGGGTAGAGAGGCTCGATTTTCCTTCTTGCATAAACCCCATCTTTTTCCTCTGACTATTACCAAAGAGGCATATTTGTGAGAAAGAAGAGGGGATATTTGGTCAATATTCTCCTAATTGCTTTGCTCCCTGTATGGTTCCTTTATTAATTTTTCGTGTTACCTTAGTCCTTGAGACTTTTGCTCACTCAACGAGCAGCAACTGCCACATACTGAAATAAATTTAAGTATATTTATAATATCTCTCTGACTTTCTCCAAGATGTTCAGGCTTTTCATCAATTCTTGCCTCTTGAAGAGATTCATAAATCGAAGGAAATACTCAGCAAGGAACTGAGTGGAACCTTGCTGAGTGGTTGGAAATCTCTGGACTGAAGCATTTGGAAAAAAATTTTGAAGCTGTGACTGTTGAACCGAAGTGGAATGTTGAAGGTGAGCATTCATGCTCAATTCTGATGTCAGTGTTCAGTATCTCAGTAGCATCAGTTCTTTCCAGATCATCCCTTTTGGGTCATTTGGCACTACCAATATAAACTTTTAAGAGCCCAGCTATGCTTTAGGAAAAGTCAATGGGAGCAGAAATCCGCAATCCACATTTTCTGTGGGATTTATAGGTACTGATGCAAACACACGTGAGGATTTAGAGAGTTCTGTAATTCTAACCAAGGAGGTTATGCACCTAACTGCTTCTGAGATCAATGGGGCATTATGTATCCTCATCCCTCTATGTTTTTTGAGGATCTGACAAGATGTTTTCTTGCATCTATGGGTATCTTAGAGTTTTTTGAAAGTCTTTCAATAAAGTTCTTAAAACTATGGAAGGCTTCTAGGAGCTCTCACAAATATTTATGGACTGTATCTCTTGCCACAGCCCCAGGAGTCTTAGTTTGAATGTGTTTCCACCGCTTTTGCAAATATGATGGGAATGAAGAAAATGAGTGAATCCTGTAGTGACAGAAACCACCCCTGGCAAGTCTTGCTCTTCTCTAGGTCCAAATAAAATTAAAATCATACACAAGTCTATTTGATTCTATTAAAAGCTTGGCTGCTTGGATACCACCAAGCAGGGAGAGGCAGGAAGCTGACATACAAGAATGATTTAGTGAGGATGGAGTTCACTTTTATATGAAGGGTAAAGGGAAAAGCAAAAACTATTACTTGAACACTTTTCAATTTTAACCTAAACTGAGGCTTGAATGTGGTCCCATTGACGTCAGTGAGTGTTTTATCATTTGCTTCCTGGGGAGCAGGACAGTGTCTCCTGTGTAAACAAGAGAAATATGGAGTTTTTTTCTCCTCTCTGTTTATAAGGTTTATTTGTGGTCCTTACCATGACAGTCTGAGCACCTACGCTAATGTGAGCCATTCCTGTGCTGTGCCTGTGAGTCAGATGCGGTGGTCTGCTACTTCAGAGGATGTGAAGTGAGACACAGAAAGTTTGGGATGCTGTCCCCAGTAGATTGCACAGAAGGAGTCTGGCTGGCTCTGCTTGTCTTTTAGTGAATTGAAATTGGCAGACTACTGTAGTTATCCTCAGTAGAATTTAAATGTGAAAGCTGAACTTGGAGGTGAGAAGCCCTGAATATTTTCTGCGGTGAACTCTGGACTGTTTGCTTCATTGCTTAACTGTTGACTTCATTGCTTAAGGAGCTCAAAGCTCCCACTCACTCCAGCAGAACCAGGATTTCTCCCAAAAGGTTTCATTCAAAGACCATTGAAAGAGATTTTTGGTCTGTTCAAATGAATGTGGGTCCAAACCCCTCAGTTCATTCATCAGCTGGCTGCATTGTTTGTGCTGACATTTGCTTCAGTTCTTTTCCAGTATAGTTTCAATTGAGAGGCAGTCCGCATTTTGACCTCTCTTTGAGGCATCAAATTAAGGCAACTGAGACCAAGTGGCTTGGATAGTGGAGTGAGAATTGGAAGGCCTTTGCTTTGGTTTAAAGTTTTACTGGCTGTTTTAGACTTACAGAGAAGTTAACTTCTGTTTGTTTTCCCTCCTGTAAACACTGTGACTGTCAACCTTTTTGGACCAAGTGTTGTTTTGGTGGCATTTTCTTTCTCTCCAGTAATTTATTTTTGCTGTGATCTCCTCAGTAGGAAAGGGCACTCGGCTCTTTTCAAGTTCAAATTCTTATAAAGCATTTAGCACGACTAGAAAGCATAATCGCAACTCTGAGATGTTTCATTGCTAAAGGTTGTTGAAGTGTGCATTCAGGGGAGACTTAGACCACAGAAGGTAATAGCTTTAGATGCTTTGTGGAGTCCCAAGTTGTAAGAGACAAAGCCATAATGTGAATATGTCAGCATTTTCTGTTTTCCATAAAGTCAACAATAACACATGGGTCAGTCTTTTTGTGACTTTTCATACTTTGACTTCTGGGGGAACCAGTAATTTGCAAACACTTGAAAATGGCCAGAAAAGATGAACAAACTGCTTTCAAGAATAAAGAGAGTGATTTTTCTTTTTTGGTCACTAAATCAGAAGTCTTTATCCTACATGCTTGTATTGGCTGAAGGTTCTATAATTTTTTGTTTGTTTGCTATGTTTAAATACCTTGGAAAGCACTGTGACAAAACTTAAGAGTTTATTTAATATATGTTTGGATAGAGTGCAGACGTGACATTGCTTTACAGCTTCTTTGTGTACATCTTGATGTGAAACTTTTATGACCTTTATTTACAGCTCCTTTTTATTTGGTCTTCCAGAACTGTAATTCAATTTATATGTGTCTAAATCATAAAGTAGAACTCACCACTGTTCAGTTCTTCTTGCCCAGTTTTTCTTTCACCAGGAAATGTCATCATTGAACAGCCTTTTCTGAGCCCTGGTTGGCTGAAGGGGTCTCTGGTATAGCCTTGGTGGGGTTTTCTGTGTTTGTGAGGTGGGTTTGGTTGTCGTGTTGTTGTTTTGCTTGGGAACTAAAAGTATTTGAAACTGGTACAGCTGATATTTTTAGCTACTTGGCTTCTTTCTGTAAGAAATGGGTGCAGAATGAAGGCCTTATAAATTCGTTGCTCTTTTATATGGGCTTTGACTGCTTTACAGTCTACAGGGGACAGTAAAAAGTGACAGCATATCGAGTTAGTAAAAGGTATTAAGACAAAATACCCAGGGGTTGCTGTCCAGCCCCTTCATGAAGGAAATACTGTGACTTTTCTTCTGAATTTTCAGCCACTATAGGCTATCAAGAATGTGATGCAAGTGTAAATTTAGAAACGATTTTGAAGCATCAAACAACAGATACACTTCCCTCTCCCACTAAAGCTACCAATTTTACCAGGGAACTCTTTGGTCAATTCCTCAAAATATTTTTTTCTTTTTAAACCAGAAAACAGCTTCACCTATCCTAATCCTGTGGGTTTGTTTTTTTTTTTTTTTTTTAACATGTTGGCCAATTAATGTCTTAATTGAAAGAAGACATTATGCAGAATTCATCTGTTTTTTAGATTATATGCACATAATTTATAACATATGCTGAATTCATAACAGTTATGAGTGAACACTTTCAACTCTTAAAAACATTTGACACTTAAATTAACAGTGTCTCCAGTGTAATCCTGCCTTACCCACAGTATTACATGCTTTGCTTACAAAATGCACTCTCTGTTTAAGACAGAGACACCATCTGTGGTCTAATCTAGGTGGAGTAACTTTTAATACGAGGAATTTATTAACATGGACTTTAATTATATAAAAGGAAAAATATCTAAATATTTGTCCACATTCCTCAAGAAAAGCATTTTTTCCTGTTCTGACACTGATATTGTATTTACTCAAAGATGGAATAATTCCACCAGAATCAGTAGAACAGACTCAGTGTAAGCTTGGTGCAAAACTCAAGCTGGACCTTAACTGTCTAAACTAAAATATTTCATCCAAAACCAGAGGGTACATTTTAGGAGCAATTTATTTAACTTATGTGTGGTGAGGTAAGGCTCAAGGGCTGTCCTTCTTTGAAAAGTGAAAATTGTCAGTTTTGTATAACTGACATAAATGTCAGAAACACACTTTTTTGAGTGGTAATTATTCCCAGAATAAACATCCAAAAAATGATGAAATGTCCACTTAAATATATTTTCCTCAAGCTTGGTAAAACAGTGAACACTCACTGTCCAAATCCTATGTGAAAAGCAATGCTGTCATTGCCACCTGTATCTTCACAATGAACAGAAGAGGAAGAATTCCCCAGCAAAGGTGGCTGGTTCCTGAAAAGTGCTTGAGAAAGATGAGCAGCCAGACAAAATGAAGGAAACTTGCAAAGACACTGGGTGCAGATGTTTGTGGTGTGGATTATATATTGTTCTTAGCTCTCCTTCCTTGCCTTTGAGACTGTTAGTGAGAGCTGGTCTCTCGAAAGCTCTATCTATCACTACAAACACTCAGGGGTAAATCTCACTGTAACAAGGAAGGAAATTCTGAGGATGAATGTTTTGGCTGGGTGCCTTATGAAGAAGGCATTAGCTGAAATATTGGTCTATAGAACTTCCTTTCCTCGGCTGCGTTCAACCTGTTAGAGTGCCAGTTCAGAAAACATCGAACCTGTGGTTTGCTGGATTTAGATCTGGAAATCTGGTAGTTCTGTTTGACTCGGAGGGTGGAATGGTTTAAAGACCTGAGGTAAATGGAGTGTCCGGCTGACTAAGAAAAAGTAATTTTCCACAATGAAGAGCAAATTTGGATTTTTTAAAGGAAGTCAGAAGCACAGAAAAAGGTGTTTTAAAAAAGTACTGTGAAAGTAACAACTGAACCCAGTCATAAGACAGAACCTATGAATTACAGATAAATTTTCTGTTTAGTAGTTTGCTTGCTTTTCTTCATTACAGATAAATTTTCTGTTTAGTAGTTTGCTTGCTTTTCTTCATCAGAATTTGTTGGGAGTTAATGTAAAACCTCAGAAAACAAAATGCTCCAAAATTTCCATGAAAATGTTGTGACCATTGTAGGGTTCTTTTTTCCCCCCAGAGAGACAAGTTTACTAAATAGCATGTGGATAGAGTAGTAGTGACCCTGGGGATTAGTCCTTGCTCCCAGCTCTGAAAGAGCATATCATCACTATTCTTATGATTGTTTGGTTTCTGAAAGGTCAGACAAAGAAATTAGAGATAGGAATGATGATTGCTGGTTATATTCAGAGGTTGACTGAAAGGATCATACCATTTCCTTAACTGTAAGAGAAATTATTAGTATGGAATGCTTTTCAGAGGAGCCTCCCTTCCTGTATGGTATTTAGTCCAAGCCTCCTCCCCATTATCTATTAATATCTTATCTTTAAATCTAGGCCTCATCCCCATTATCTATTAATATTTTATCTTTAAATCCAGTGAACACTAAGCTCATTATTTTACTGCCCACTCATACTGAAAGATTAAGGACAAAGGGAAATGAGGAGAAAACCTCCGCAAACCAACCGACAGAAAAAAAACCAAAAAAGAAAATCCTACCAGGACTGTGGTTATGAGAATGTTTGCAAAGGTCTTAATAACTTCACTGACATAAAGCATTCTCTCTGCACTCACTGCAGGTGCAGTATTCCAGATCCCTGGAGAAACTTGTCTTTAAGTCCTTTCTCCTTGAGTCTTTCCACTCAAGTGAGAGGTGGGAGGCACAGCTTGAAAGCGTGTTCCCCTAAGATTCCCCCCCAAAGGTACCAAAAATATTATGTCTTCAGGTTTGTCAGATGTTTTCCTTGGGCTTCTCCTTCGGAAGTTTACCGTGAGGTAGGACACCTGTTATTACGTACAACAGCAATATATCAGAGGGTACATGGAGTGTAATGGAAAGAGGAAGGAAATGAAGGAAGATTTGATCTGTCATCCTGGATAACTGATGGAGCAGTCAGCTGATTTCCCTCTGTAGAGACAGGGTTTTCTGCAGGAGAGGGACCATTTGTCCCTATAAACTCTGACCTTCTAAACTTCCCGTATGCACTGAACATCACCAGACCTTGTCACTTTCCTGTGGCTCTCCCCTTTTTTATCCTTTTTTTTTTTCTTCCCACACACCTTGTATATTAGAAAACAATGAACTCCTCTTGCTCTAGCAAAGGTAATGAGCATGGAAGAACTGGTGAAAATAAAAGATCTTACAAGAATTCAGAGTTCTTACAATGACTCGTTAATGACAAGTTTTTCACCTGATTATTCCGTGTATGCCACAATAGTAGCCCCTTTGGTAAAGCATTTTTACAGTGAATTTTCTTGCCTTTTCCCCTGTAATAAGAATATAGAACTAATCACTTATTTTGCTTTAGTGAGAGCTTATTTTGCTTCAGTGAGGCTTACCGAAACCATGAGAAATGAATGGAGAAAGATAGGACAGAAAATTTCCTGTAACCTTTGATCACTGCAGGCATAAGAAGATAAAAAGATACTTAATAATTCATCTACTGAATAGCAAGTTGCACATGAGACATGGCTCATCTTTACAATATCTCTGGTGTTTGGTGATTAGACTTAAGAAAGGCATTTTTCTCCTCTCCCTGGTCTCATTGATGCTCACACTGTTGCCATGGGCAGCTTTCTTAATCTACAGATAGGGATCTTCATTGCCACTTCAGCAACCGTTCTCTTTGCTATGACTTGGCAGGTTACTTCATCATCTGGCAGGCTAGAGGCTTTTGCTACCATTCTGTGGTATCTAGACTTGGAAAACAAACTATTTTGAACACTCCAGCTTTAAATCTTTAGGATTATAAGGTTTTTTTATACTAATTCTGAAAGATTATTGGAAAATCAATGCAAACAACTAGTAAAGTACTTGAGGCAGAGTGGTTAGGAGCTCCAAATAGACAACGGTTACATTAAATTGCAGCTGGGGTGGATTTCACACAAGTGTGGAAATATCAGATGAGGATAATCTTTCACTGGACTATTAATCATTTGCCTGCTTTCCTGTGTCATAAACTGCAACACCTCATTTGTTTCAACTCACTTAGCTTATCCCTGCCAGGATCCATGCACTCTGTGTCTGCTACCCAATACGCCTGAGGTGGCATTAGGACTTCTTTTGAAAGGTGACAACAAGTGAACAGGTGAAAAGTTAAGTAGTTATTGAGCGCTGATGTCCCTGGAAAAGAGGATAGTGAGCACAGCTCGCCATGAGCTTTATCCAGCAGAAGCTGTGTGTGGCCTTGTGAGCTACTTGCATCCCTGGAGGCTGCAGATGCAGGTTCCCCAGTCAGACACTCGGCACAGTGAACTTGGGCTGCTGCACAGCCAAGCCTCCCCCTCTGCTCACCCCGGCTCTGCTGCTTGACTTAGACCTGCCTGAATTTGTGCTGGCTGTCATTTTGCAGCTTCAGGCTAATAGGGAGCAAGAGGTTTTAAAACACTGCCAACCTAAGTGATCTGTGTTTCTTCTCTGCTTTTAGCCTTGCTTTTGTTTGGGGTTTTTTGTTTGTTTTTTCCTGGTATAACAGTAGCTCTACACAGCAGATGCTCACAAAGTATATCACATGGCATTCCAACGAGTCTCTTCCCCATCTTTACAGAAAGCTGAAGATGATGAGGATGGGATTTCAGGATGCTGCAACAGGGTACAGGTCTTGCCAACCATCAGAGCATGTTTGCCACACCACCAGTTTCCAAGTCATCACAGCCCTGCACTGAAGACCATGCCACTGGATAATCAGTGCTGCTACTATCTAGACTAAGTTATTACTGCAGGAAATTCTATAATCATCCTTCTCTTTGTCTCTATATGCAGGGGAAAATGATATTCAAGAGTCACACAGCATGCTATCTTGTGATTTCGACATTACTTCCTTATTAGTAGTGCCATTTCATTTCTAAATTTGAGATCCTTCTTCAAAGAGCTGCAATATTTTCATCAAACTTCAAAGAGTTTTACAGATGTTAAATATATGTAAAAGATTTTTTAGTATAGACAGTAAGAGAGAGAAAGCAGCCATTATCTTCCCATGCTGCAGCAAACATTTTGAATAAACTCATGCTAGAGTAGCCTAGCTGTTTCCAAAGCTAAATTACAAGGGAAAAAGAAAAACCCAAACAACTCAACAAAAAATTTCAAGTGTTTTCAAAGTGGAGTAAAATATGTGGCTTGTGTCCACTTAGCCTGTGCCCCTCTGTGTAGCTAGGTAAGATTTTCCTTTCAAGGAGAAGTAAGGTGGAAGTTACTTCTTCAACACTGCATATGAGGTTCACTGCCAGTATAACAACTCCTTTGTTATATGGATTTTACTTGTGTGATTGACAACCTTGTAAACTACACATCCTGATGTGTTCAGGCTTTTCATTCTTAAAGTAAATGTTAATGCTTTTGTTTGGTTTTTCCTTTATGCCAATGATATAGCTTGTGTAATATTCCATGTATCTGGAAACGTGTCCTTCAAGTTCTGCCTTAAAAGTGAAATTTCTGGCACTTTTGGAGCAGAGTAGAATTTTATGGTAGGTTTTATGTGTGAGTTTATGTGTGAAGTTTTCAGGCACAGAGCTGGAGCCTAACTTTCTGGATGTCTTAAATAAGGATGTAATACAGAGCAAGGCAAGTTAGTCTTCTAAAAATAAAAACCAAAATGCACATATTAAACTTCATTCTTGCCGTAGTGAGGTCTAAGCACTGTAGCAAGTGATGGATTTCTCCAGCTGCTGGAGTCTGTCTGCCACTACTCGCAGGTCTGAGCCCTGTGTTGCATCTCAGGCACTACTTACCTGTTGCATGTGCTCACCACCAGCAGCTCAGCCCAGCCCCTAATGGAAAACACGTGGGTCTGGCTGTGCTCTTACATGCCTGACTCCTTAAACTTGCTCACAGCAGTTGATCTGGACTCCTTGTGCTCTGGCCAGTGTTGTCTCTGTTGCTGGTAAAACAAAGAGGAAAAGCAGATAATGTGCCTGTTTCTGAGCCAGGCACTGGCAGATGTTGCTGGTGACTTCTTTGCTCTTCCTTGGCCAGTGAGGACCTCCAAGGCTGTGTTCTCCTGTTTGCCATGTACATGTGCCAGAACAATGGAAATCTGGGAAGTTACATGTTTATGTTGGGAGGTGTCTGACCACTAACACTTGAGCCTTCAGAAAGGCTGGCAGGAACATTGTGTTTTCAGATTTTTGTGCCAGCAGTCTTCATATCTGATACTATTGAGTAAATTTTATGAAGGCATGGGGAGTTATAGTGCCTGTACTTACAACTGTATATTCTCAAAAAGAGGATCCTCCACTCCCTACAACCCTGCTCCTCAATACAGTCTGAAATAAGGTGCTTGACTAGGAAAGAAAATTTATAGTGACAACTTATTTTTCATTTTTATGGTTGACATGTGGAAGTTTCATTCCAACACTTAAAAAAAGCATTGTTCTGCAGTCACACAGGTATACTTTCCAAAAATATCTCTTACTGACATTAATACTTCTACCCACATTTTTGGAGTCTCAAGACACTTCTGTTATTTATTAATTAATGTTGTACTGGGATGCGATGCTTCTTCTGTATCTCCCTGGGTTTTTCCCCTCCCCTGATTCATGTAAATCTTGATGTTTTATAACTGGGGACAATTAAATCTGCTATTAAAATGGGCTTCCATCCATCCCTAGGAGTGCCATAAAAGTTTAATATCTTTGTTATTTAGTGTACTGTATAAGTTAGGAATAATTTTCTGTTTTTCACAACACTGGACAAGTTCTTTAGTTCTGTAAGATTCCTACTCCCTACAGAGTTCTCATGTCCCCTAAATAAACTGATGCTGTCTTGTGGCTACAAAACTATTCTTCTGGAGACAGACAGTTTCAGAAAGTACACAGTGTGTGTGGTTAGTATTCATGGCACATACTTCATTCATAATTTATCATTAACTTACTCATTTTAATTTCTTCCCAGCAGGTCTGTAACACACCAGTGTAATCCAGTTTCCTTCCCTACAGCTCTGACCATCTGGAATTCTCTTGCCACATGTCTTCACCTCAGCTACACTTTCCCATTTCTTAAAACATGTAAATAAATAGTATCAGATATAAAATCCTAAAATTAGATACACAATAAAAATGGCTTAGATTTCAGAGTGAAGGGAACTCCTGAAGTAATCACCGAAATCCATGAGCCTGCCACGATGGCCAGCAGTCAGTGAAGAAGGAAGCTGCAAATCTCATGACCTGGAGTCACAAGCCCTAAACAAGGCTTAGGTTAATGCTCCTCTGTGTTTGACATTCCCATTAGCATGTTAGTGAGCTTTGAAACACATCATCTACTCACCCACACCGAAGGCTCATTGCTGTGCTCTGTAGGGCAGCCTGGCAGCATGTTAGCAGGATTTCCTTTGGCTGCAATGAAGCAAAAAAATACATTCCAACCTGCTAGAAGGCATTCAGCTCACAGCACCAGACTGTTGGGAACCAGAAATTCCTCAATGCCCAACAGTGAGGAGGATTATCTCATCTTCACTGCCAGCTGCTTCTCTTCATGGATACCTTTTGACCATGCTGCCCCACTTGCTAATGTATGTTTTGTCTGTATTCTTATTCCTGCCAGTTTGCACCTTATGAAGACCTTTCAATATTGCCTTGAACATTGAAGAAAACTCGGAGAAAAGTATTTAATTCTAATCTTGTTCATCTAGCTGTAATAATTCATGTTGGTACCAGTGTTTATCTTTAAGGCACTACAATGTTCACTTCAGAGCACAAGTTTTAGCACACCTTACCTGTATTTTTCTGCCAGCAGGAGTAATACCCTCTAAGGCACTGGATTTCTGCTCAGCTGGTAAACATTGGTCTGATGATAACGTGGTAAAAACTTCAGTCTATTTTTCTGGCTAAAGGGTTAGTCCTCACATTTGGCAGTGGACCTAGAATTAAAAAAGATTAGCCAGAAACATGCTATGAAGGATAACCATATTTAGGCTTTGGCTTAGCAAAGTCTGTGACAGGTGCTGTACTTTTTCACCATCTGTAAATCATACATGGTTATGTAATTATGTGTTTTGAGGAATAGAGTCTTCCTTTGGACTATTTGACAATTAAATTTGGTTCCTCAAGGTCTTTCTTGCTACAAATGCATAAATCCTACTAGGAATTCATGCCACCACACCTGTGCTTGTTCAAAACCCATCAAAGACTGTGTTCTTTTCCTGTGCAGCTCACCCTGCTTGGTCTCCTCCCAGCTTTCATGTTACATAGATGTATTCCAGGTCTTTCCTCCTTTGGTTTTCAGAACAAAAAATTCATGTTGTTGAAAGTGTTGTAGAGGACCTGAAGAGGCACAGTCACAGGGCTTCCTCCAGATGAAGTAAAAACTCATTTGGATGCATTTGGGAATTTTATTATTGTATTGGCCAGGAGATTTAATTCTTGAACTTCTGAAATATACCCTGGACTCTCCTTCAATAGCTAGTAACAGTATTCTGAACTTGTACCTCACTACCTTTTGTTTCCTCCTGCTGGCTGTAACTTTGTCAGTACAGAATCTTTATTTTAGGCTTGGTTTTTGCACATGTGGAATTTTATTGGATGATGACACATTTGGGGCACACCTTGCAATGTTTCTGTATTTCTTGTAAAAATAGAAGCAAAAATAGGAGTTTCTATAAATGGGAAAAGGAGATTTTTGCTCTCCTACCTAATTGGAAGTAACAAAAAGGGGCTTTTAATTAAAAAATTGGCATGACTGTTTTAAAGTGGGCTGTATTTCAGTACTAAGGCACTTAAGCATACAATAGGACCTTGCAACTGTACAGAAGAAAACTGCTGGGACCCTATTTGCAGAGGATATTTCTGCCAACATAGGCATGGTAATGCTTCAGGGATGCCCAAATTATGCACCTTGGAGCAGCTGGTATTTTACAAGAACCTTCAGTAGAAGTGTTGTTTCAAATTATTCTCAGTCTAATTGAATAAGGAGGTTGTCCCAAGGAGTGACCACACATTGTTGTGTGAAGACACCCAAATTATCTCATTTACTCAGCACTGCTTAGCTGGAACAGAGTACCCAGGGAGGAAGAGATCAGAGCAGAGTTACGGAAACTTGGGTAGGACACAGCATTAAGAGGAGCAATCTAATGGTGTTGATGGCACACAAATAGAGGAGAAAACAGATGGCCTACAAATGCCAAGTTGTAGCCAGAGGAGGTCCTCAGAGACTGGTAAGAGTAGTTGGGACAGCGTAAGGAAGAGCTGTACTGGAGCTGCTCTTCTCAGGTTTCAGCCTGCTAGCAATGACTACACGTTCCCTAGGTCTGCAGAGGAAAGCATGACCCTTTGCAAGGGGGATCAGGACTGTTTTTCAGAGGGAGAGCTGTGGATGCAGCTGGAAGAGGAAGTATGATGGTTACTGGCTGCTCATCACATCCTTCCTCCCAGAGGTTTTCACTTTTTCACAGCTGCCAGCTAAGTTGGTCATGTGGATGACCCCACACCTGGTTGAGCAAAAAGGATCTAGGCTAGGTTAATTAGTTCAAATTGTATGTCTTTGGTAATCTGTCTCATGTTGATTGGAAGTAGCTGGAGAATTCTCCTACAGGCTGACCAGTGGGAGACTAACTTCTAGCAGCAGCAGACTGTAGGAGACTGCAAACTCTGGAGGTGCAGTGCTACTAAGAAAACTCAAGTGACTTGATGGACCAAAACTGCATCCATGTTTATGGATAAAGTAAAGGAGATAGGTAAGGAGTTGCTAAGGCAGTCAGGAGAGGGGTGGGTGAGAAAATAGTCATTATGGGAGGAAAATAGAGGTTAAAAGTGGGGAAAATAACACATATTATGTCAGTGCAAGATTTTGATGTGTCCTTTGCAGTGACAGCTCCTGAGCCTGTGAGAATAGTGGTTCTCTTGTGACTTACTGTAGATGTGTATATAATAGCTATGTTTATTTTTTTAAACTTGGTATGCTAATGCTGTTGATATTCACATAAAAATTGGAAACACTTAGAGACTTATTTAGAAATGCAATAAGATTTCACTCCTGTCATCAGCTGAAAACTCGACTTTCAGACAGAATTCTCTGCATGTGACCGTGGTTAGAAGTGGCATTACTGCCTACCTGGTCTCCTCGCTGGTTGTGGGAAGCTGTTTCTCATTCTTAGCCTATCCTACAAAGCCACTCCAGATTCTAAAAAAGCATGCAAAGTAATCTGTCACCTACCTAGTCAAGGCTGTTTAAGTGCTAATTATCTTCCAAATATAATGAGTCAGAGGACGACCAAGGAGAACCAGCGCTGCTTTGCTCCATGTGCCCACCTTGGAGGGTTTGAATCATCATCATGCATCACAGGGGAAACGTGCAGAGAAGTGAATGAACCTTTTCTTTTCTCTTCTCTAAAGTTAGGAATCTTTTGCAAACTTTTAATCGATTTTTACTCTGTGTTTTCCCCCCTCCAAAAACCTTACGGATAATTGTGACCTACTGTATTTATTCGCATTGGACATTTTTACAAGAAAAGCTATTAAGAGGAAGGACTCAAACCCAGTCCAATTTACCATGTATCTGGAGGCTTAACCAAAGCTATTATTACATGAAAGAATGGAGGAAATTAAGAACAGGGCCTTCAGAATACCAAATGCCAGTACAATTTTTTTTCCTCAATTTTCTTTCTGTCTAATTTACTCTGTCAGGAATTTGAAAACAATTAGGCACTAAAAAGAAAAAAAAAAAAAAGGGTGAAGTAGTCTTACCTAACTCTTGTGTGCATGCTAAATACTTCCACACTGCATTGCAGGCCTCTTCTGAACTGAAAAATAGAAATCATCAAAGAAATGTTAACATGAAGTCTAGTGGTGCTTCTGGAGAAATACTGTCCTTGGTTACCAAAAATTGTGATGAGAGTCTCATAGATAACAGCAGAGAGGGCTAAGGAAGGATCTCATTTAGATGACATTACTAAGAAGAATATGATTTTTGAAAAGAAGTATTTGTTTTAGTGACTTTTTCCAAAGGCAAAAAGGGGTGATAAATGTTTTTTGAGACCTAGGATATTTTCTTTTGTAAGTCAATCAAAAGCAAGGAAAATTAGATGGAAATGATAGTATCTTGAGAGCAGGTAACCTCTTTGTTTATTGGATAGATGTTGTGATTTTCCTTCAGCCCCATCCCATTTTTTGCAGAACATGCTTTATACAATCTCAACATCTGCACCTACTTTGATCATAGCAGAAAGATTGTGGATTTAATTTAATTTAATGGTAATTGTAGAGAATTCCTGCACGGATAATGATGAGAGATGGTAGAACAGACTGCATGTTATCCAAGAGTTAAAAAGATGCAGTCTGTTTGAATGTCTCTGCTTTTAAGCTTGATGAAGTATGTGAAAAATCTCATTTCCAGCAAGATTTTAATTACATCATGGAAATCTGCCTCTTTGTATGAAGTTCCAACTGGGTACGGAAAAGCAAAAGAGCCTGGGAGCTGCCAACACAGTCCTGATTGTGTTGTTGGGAGGCAGTGAGTTTAAATTCACATGTAATCTTGTGCTTATTCCTTTAGTGCAAGAGCAACCAAGTATTTCTGCAAAGACATAGATGCCTCTCTTCTAAATAAGCCCCAGTGGCCTCTGATGTGACAGGATGCTTCCTCCATGAAGTCTTTTTCTGCTGCTGTTTTTTTGGAGTGCTTTCGTGAGTGTGTGGCCTTTGGGGCAAAAGGAAATGTCAAAAGTTCACCTGTCAACAAAACTTCTCTTTTTCTCTCTGCATTAACCAAGCATGTCAAGCACACTTGACGTAACTATGACGCTTTATTTTTTGTGGCTTAGAAGCGCTGGTTCTTTGACCTTTGGCAGTTTATTAGGAATATTATTATTCTTCTCTTTTGGCTGGGCCCAGCCTGCTTTTGTCAGACATAGTGGGTTGCAGGTTTTCTGTGAAGAATTCTAGGAAAAATAGGAAAGACTACTCATCGCCTCAGCTGGCAGTGTAACAAGAGAATATCATAATCATCATAATGTGATGGTAATGCTCACTGCAGTGCCACTGTGTGCTGATGACTGCCATTTTTCTCTCCCTGGAAGACTTCTTCTACATCCCTGCTTTTTTCTGTGTGTGTGTGTGTGTGTGTGTGAGGAGACACCATAACACTTCCTTATAAAGGGAAATGAGCATTTTAAGGCTCGTTTCTACAAATTCTTGTTTTTAAGTTGTGGATTGAGAGGATGCCCCAGAGAGATGATGCACTACAAAAGGAACCAGAGACCTGTGTCACCACAAGGGTCACCATGTGGACCCAGTCTCTGTGCTGGGTTAGGTGTCTCTCTTGTAACAAAATCTTTATATCTGAGCATGGTGGCATCCTGGTGGTGATGCCTCGTGGCATGCCAGGGTGGTGAATCTCGCTAAGCTTTTCTTAAAATTAGGAGGAAGGCATTGTCTCTGAAGAGACAATCAGGTAAAAGGTGGGATAGGAGATGCAAGTGCAAAGCAGGTTGATTGAATTTTGACAAAATCAGGGTGATCTCCACGATTTTTCTTTTATTTTTTCAGTTTTCAAATTTTGTAGATTTTGTGTATTAGGGTTAGAGTTACAGAAGAAAAGAAAAGCCAGGAATTTGTGAGAGTTGAAGGGAAGTTCTCAGTTCTAAACATTTGTTCTTTTGTTGAGACCTGCTGGGAAAAGCTCTCCAGCTGATTAAACAGATGATGACAAAAGGCCATCAGCAAATGAGAGATAAGCTATTTGCATATGTTTGACTTGTAAATTTACTTCAGGCTTGTGATTACAGTAAGGCTCTAGATCTTCAAAACAACAGGCCTTCATTCTTACACTTGCCTTGGGTGCACTTGCTTCTACTGTGGAACCCTAATGAAAAATCTGCCAAGAATGGATTCATAGTGACAGAATGTAGTCTTTGAAAAGAGAATTCAAATCCAAAACCAAACATAATTGTTTTGCTCAGGGTGTATGGGCAGAGACTGTTTAAATACATTGCCTCAAAGTTATTATCTACAGCTGCACTGTCTCCTTGAATAGCAGAACAAAGTGTAGAAGTTTAACATCTTATGAGCAAATACTTTTAAAACAGATTAAACTAGAATAAAACAGATTTAAACTGATCTTACTAGATCATGACCTTTGACAGTAACCAGTTTTCTGTTTTGGTAAAACTTTTGTTTTGGCTTAGTAAATAAGTATTTAAAACAATGTTTGTATGTCTTGTTCCTGCCTGGCATAAAGAGTGCAAGTACACGAGTAAAGAGTGCAAGCATTCCCATGAGAATGCTTGCATAACAGAATAAATGCTAATATGGGTGTCTAGATGTCAACAATCTTCATCTAAGTGTGAATACTAAAAGACTCTGACAATCCTTAATTGATTGCTAATTTGTGCATTTTTCATTTAATGTCCAGTATCTGTTGTAGTGACTGGTTTGTAACTTTATTAACCCTAAATGTTGAACTGAGAGCAGTGCTTACTCGTTGCTGCCTCAAAAGCAGACCCTCTGTACAGAATTTCCCACTCTCCTCCTTCCCATGTATGGAGATGGGGAGTGCCTTTTGAAATTTAAACTGTAGGTATTTGTAGCCTCTGTGTATATCAGGTTGATCTGTTTTTTAAAAGAGGAAGAGAAATGGTTAAAAATGCAATAGGCCCAAGAATTAAGAAAGACTGTTATGGAGCCATAGTGCTTTTTAGCTGATGAAATTGGTCATTACTGTTTTTCAGCTGCTAAACTGCCTGTGATTTGTGGAAAGAAAAAAAAAAAACATGTCTTCTTGAGCCTTTGCACATCTGCCTAATGCATGAAAAATCAAAATATACTGCTGAATTTGCAACCCACCTCCAATGTCTGTTTCAAAACTTCCAAAGTAAAAGCACAGACAATGTTATCCCCAAACAGTTGCTATTTTTATGGTCTAAAATGCTCCAGATTAAGATGATTTAAGATTCTTGGAAAAAGTTTTTAATTGTTGTGGCTTCTACAATAATGATATTTATTGCATGAATTCCTAGATTCGACTCTCAAAAGCTTTTAGAACCTTGCCAAATCACCATGAAAAAAAAGAAAAAGCTTTCTAACCATCTAACTACATCAGTGACAACTGACAACTATGGGTCAAAGAATAGAGGGACACCTGGGATCAATTATTAATGTCTGAATTTGATTTTAATCATCTTTGCATGTGAGTGTGGACTAATTTCTTTGTCTTCTGACAGATGTTTTCATTGGCTGCTAAACAGCACTGTTCTGATTTATGAAAGGTCCTAACAAATTGTTGCAAAGAGGTTGCAAGATGTTTCTGCAGCTAATTGAATCAAAAATTATTTTCCTTCCTCAAGGTACATCTGAGAAAGGTGTGTGATGTTTCAGCTTTAAAAAACACATGAATATACTGTGTCCAGTAGTGTGCCTTGTGAACACCTCCCCACTGTTCACTTGGCACACCCTGTTTAGATGGCTTAACTGTGTGCATGATGTTATGTGAATTGTTGTGTGGGCCCACTAAAGGGCTACAGAGGGATAAAGCAGAACTCACAAGGGCCAGAAGCCTTCCTTGTGTACAGATCTACATTCAACAGGCATCACTTGGCTCAGTGTTATCACTAGTATTTTTTCAAAATAGCCTAAGGAGACCAAATAGTGTATGCCAATGAGGACGAATTCCGGGTTATTTTCCTTTAAATTCACTCTGATGTGCTTGTCTCAAGAACAGCGAGAGAGAGAGAGTGCGTGTGTGTGTGTGTGTGTGTGTGTGTGTGTGTGCTCCAACCTGTAGGGAGGAAAATATGTTTCCTGAAGAATTCTCGAAAGTAGCAAAAATATTTGTTTTCCTCCCAGTTCCGCATGATGGATAACTCTTGTACAATTTGCTCCTTTCTCTAAAGACTGTCCATTTCCATCAATACATTTACTCAGTAAAAACAAACCAGGAGAACCCAGGAGAGTGAACTGCATTATTAACATCTGCCTTTTTTTTTCCCTGAGTTGACACGGGTTACTAATGAAGTACTATAAATTTATTCTCATTAACTCAGTTTCACTTTTGCTTTGTCCACACACACAGAAGAATAAAATGTAGATGGAGGCTTAATAAATTTTTACAATGGTCTGAAATATTCACAGTCTGATTGCAAAGGACCCTAATCACTATCTAAAATACCCATCCTGTTCCACAAACCAGTACATAAATAAATAACTTTCTGGTAGAAGGCGCTCAGCAGCTCCTACTAAATTATTTGTCATGTAGGTTTTTTGTTTCCTTTAAAAAATACTTGTAAAGTAAATTAGGAATGAGTTGTTGAATTTCTTCACTGTGATTACTATCTTAAAATGTTTCCTTAAGACCTTCCATATAGGGGTATATGAATGGTTTCAAATTTTCCTTTAGCAATTTTCTAAAACATATTGTTTATTTTCCTCAGCAGGTTAAGTACCTTGCACCAAAGTAAAGTGTAAGGTATTGACATGATACTGTATTTTTTAAAAATTGAATAGTTGTGCCAAGTGTAGGAAGGAGAGACAGAAACCTCCTCAATCTGAATTCACCAACTGGAAAATAAACTGTTTCTGAGCAGCTCTGATGGAGAAACAATCCTTAAAAATGGAAAATTGTCTTTGTTCTTTTATTGCATTTAGTTTACAAGATGAACAAGAACCAACAGGGCAAATAGCAACTCTTAAGCGATTCCATTTGCTTTATGTTTATAGTTCCACAAAAAAATACAAATCCTTTCCTTTGGGAGGGTTTATATAACCTCTTACTATCCCTAGAGCAGCTATATTATACAGGATCTTACCCTTTCTTGGCAAAATTTGCTGTGACTTAATCCAACAATAAAACAAAAGGTAAAAGAAAAATGAGCAATTTCTAGAGAATTTGATTCTCAGTTAATAAAATCTTATTCTAAAAACCCCCTCCAAAGTTTAGATCTCCTACTCCAAAATCATAACTAAAAGTCATGTTAGATATTAGTTTCCACTGTTGATCCGTATTTTCTGTTTATCCAACAAAATAACATATGAATTCAGGTTTTTATTCTTAAATTATACATTATATTATTCATAAAATGGCATGAATTCCACTGTTCTTTTAAGACTTTTTAATTGGCAGCACCTGATGTGTGATGTGTAAAATCCTGGCAAGCCTTCTTTGACTTGCTGATCAGGGTCTCAGTTTTGAGGTGCTAGGCCTGGCCAGATTCTCCTGCTGAAACAACTTCCCAGGTGCTGTGTGGGATGACTGCCCACCCTGCTCGAAGGAGGCTTGGAGGACAGAAAGCCTCAGCCCCAAGCAAAGTAAAGATGATGCAAAAAGCCATGGGTAGAGGGTGTGGCTGACCTCTCCCTTTCAGGCTGTGACATTTGTATGGATGTGTATCCTCGAGGAGCTCATGGAGCCCTTCCTGCCGTGGTTCAGTGTGTTGCAAGCAGCATTTCTTTTTTTCAGCATTGATCACAGCTGAAGCTGGCCAGGAGGCCGGTGGTTTTTCTTAGGTGCAGATCTTATAGCTGTGATCCATCTGTGTGATACCTTAAGACAAGATAACTCCGTGTAGAACACAACCATAAACCTCTCGCAGTATGAGCGGGCAGCAGCACAGTTTATGAGCACCATATGTTAGTGGTGCTCCGTGATGTGTGTCATCTGCCCGGGGCTGGAGTGCTGTGTCAGTCAGTGCTCTGCATCGATCTGAAATCCATCACTTCTGAAACGTTTCTGAGGCTGTAATGCTGACAAAAATTGATGTCCATGGCTTTACTCCTGTTCTTTGTACTGATGTCTATTAAATGCTCCGACTCTTCCAAAACACTCTTGCTCCCTCTTCAAGGAAGAAATACCCTGAATTTGATGAACCGGTGAGCATGTTACTGTCAGGAAATTATTGCATCCCAGTTACACAACAGCCTCCTTGAATTCCCACAAATTTGTCACATTCAAGACCTTATAATAGGCAAAAAGAACTCACCCTCTATTCAAAGACATTAATTTATCATTAGTGTAATTAAAAGCTTAGTTGTCCAGTCAAAGGGCTCTTAGTTTTCCAGTTACAATAAGAGTGACACTTATACACTTCAAAGCAAATGCAGATAAAATGAGGCATACACAAAATTTCTAGTATGTGTAGAATCATAGAAGTTCTACGTACCTCTGTTTCTTAACTTACAATTTCCACTGGCACTCTGGGTCTGGAGGTCAATGTGTTCAATCTTGGCATAAGGGGAAGTTTCTGGTCACTTCTCTGCATCCTGAGTATTATGAATACCTGGGGGAAATCTTTCCCCTTCACTTTAGGATTTGCTTGCAGGCAGTTTTGCATACTCTGCACCCATATCATTCTTGACTGGTTTGTATTTCCACGTTGCATTTGAATTTACTCTACATGGTGTTTTTTACATATGTTTGACACTTGTTCTTTGCTCTCCTGGTTACCCCTGGCTAGCTTCACCCAGCTCCCAAGGACTCATCCCTCTCTTGGCTGGTCACTGACCACTGGTTGCCAGCAGTTTATAGCCGTGGTACCTCCAGGGTCATCCTGAGTCCATACCAACAAGGCTAAGCTTGTGTCCTATGCCCCCCACGTCGTTTTTTGGTTTAGAATCCCAAGCAGTACTCGTTATTGCCAGTTACTACCTGGAAGTGAGCCTCATGCCATGTAGAGAAGCAAAGCCAAGCTGAGGGCTAAAGGTAAAACCAAAGTCACCTGAGAGTTGTTAGATAATTCCACTTACAACTAAACAAGCTCAAGCACAACTCCAGACAGGCCCAGGGTGATACCTACTGAGACCATCACAGCGTAGTGCAAAACCAAGGGTAACACCTGGCTGGTCACAAGCATTGCCAGTGCTGCATTTACTGCACATTTTACTGGCCTACAGCAGGGAGCTCGAACGTGACAGAAGCTGTGGTGCTGGGGATTACTGAGGAAGAAATGTGTAGCTGGTTCAACATGTGAGGGGTTAACGTGGCATGAGGAAAGAAACGCAGTATTGGCCTCAGTTTGCTTTGTGTATCTTCAGGTGTGAAAGTGTAAGGATGTGAGGGTCATCTCAGTGCAGAAGATTTTCTGGCATTAAAAAATTTTAGAAAACACAGTGTTTGCTATGTCTCAGTTACAGGATTGTGGTTTAGCAGGATATAGACCAAACACTAAAGAAAAGCCAGTTTCAGAAGTTTTTCAAGACTGCCTTCAGCATGTACCTTGCTGCCACCCAGTGCTTCTTGGAGGGCCTTCTGTTTGTGTTTTCTGCAGAAGACAATAGCAGGTCTGTGGTCTGCTGAGATCTCCTCCCATCTGGGGAATGAGAGTGGTCCCCCTGAGTCCTGTTCCACTAATTAGACCAAAAAGGGTGGTTTGCTTAAGTGAAATACTTTAGCCGAAGGAATCATCAAGGGAAAAGTGAGGCTTTTAAAAGCACTGCAGTATTATTGATTTTTTTTTTCATTTTATTGTATTTTGAACAAAATACTGATTCCATTGAAAATTTGATTAATATTTATAGCAAAACTTCTCATTCAAGTAGCTTGTCCACCATCTCTCTTGAGGAGCAAAATCTGAAAATTAGCTGACCATGTTGGTTAGGGAAATCTCCTCAGCAACATTTCCACTGGTTTAATCAATCTGGTTTCCAGCACAGCTTCAGCCAGAATGTGGTTAGCCTGCAGTTATTGCAACTGCTGTTTGAGAACAGCAATAAGAAAGGATTTTCAGTATTTTGAAGACCAATCTGATAGTTTGGAGACCAGGCTAAAAGTCCCTATTCTGCTGCAGTTTTCCAAAGTGCATCATCGCCCTATCTAAAATGTGAGAAATAGTACTTTTTGTTTTCAACAATCAATGTTTTGGGAGTAAAAGTAAATTTATTAAATATGCTGAAAATTTCAATGGGAGAAGAAATCATAAAATATATTTGATTGAAATTTTAAAAATTATTATTATTTTATTTTCCTGGACAAAATCCCAACAATTTTTTTATTAACTTAGTAGTCTTCATTTTTTTTTTTCCTCTCCCTCAACCAGTCATTGCATCATTACATTTATGATCAAACTTGGACCAACTATGAAGAACCTATTAGGACAGTGAAGTTATAAAAATTTCAGAAACACAGGACCTGGAATTCATCGCCACTAAATTATAACCCTTTCAAGAAATACTTTGAGAAACATGGGAACTGATGAGACTGCTCTTTAATGAATAAAATCAAAGATGACGAGTTCTATAGGCAATATTGAGCTAGTTGTCAGTAATTAGCTTCAGATGAGATTGTCGTCTTTAATGTTTCTTTACTATTCTTGGATGAGTTGGAACATACGATGAAAGTGTAATTACAGCCTTTGATATTTTGGTGGATGTCTCAATGCATCCTGGAAGTACTCCAACAGGTTGTTTGGCCAAGTGGTTTGTGGGGTAGCTAGTTCTATACAAATAAATAAAGAAAGAGAAAACTCTTTAATTGTTCGTGCAATAAATGGTCTCCTCACATACATTTTATGATGTGGTATTTTAAGTGCATCTAAGCAAAAGTCAATCTAATGAAAGAACAAATGCTTTCTGTCTTTTATGTGGATTGTGTTACTTGTGTGCTTATTGTGTTTTTTTTAAAGTTCAGGCTTTTTAATGCTAATTATTAAAACAATAAGTTCAGTGTGTCTGGAGTGGGGCAAAATGAGCAGTTTAAAGACTACAGTCTGTGCAAGTGGATTCTGATAGGATGGGTGATGGTTTTGTGCTGGTGTAAGTACTGCCACTCAGATTGCATCTGAACAATTGTCAATCAGGGCTTTAACTTTTTAAAAAAATTATGAATGATTTCAGACTGAATTTTAGTTAGTGAAACTAAGCAATTCTAAAATAAGGCCTTGAATTTAAAGGCACTCATAATTTGAGATTCCTTTGTCAGATTTTCAAGTAGAATATGAACTTGAAAGTGGACTAGGCCTAGTAAGCTGCAGAAAGAGACAAAAAACACTTTAGAAACTGGGAAAGATAGTGACAGAAACACAAGTAGCTATATGCTTGTTGGTATCAGATGGAAAGGAGCAGGGAGAATTATCTCAGATTTTCTTCTGGAGAAGTTCTGTGAAAACAGGGAAGAGATAAGGAATTCTCCCTAGGTGATCTACCTTAGAACAGCATCAGAATATCTGGGAGATAGATGTCCCCACTAAAACACCAAGTGGGCAACTATCACCTTCTTGTGAAGGGCAGCTTCAGTTTTTGGGGGGCCAGCAGATGAAGATCTGGAGACTCCCCCAAATTTAGTTATAATACAGGTTGGAACCCACTGGATGCTAACATGTTGAACTGGTTTTCTGGAGACTTTTGCCCCTGGGATGTTTCCCTTATGCTGTGCTGGATGTCTGTAGAGAAGGCTGAAGGCTGTCAGCTGTTTCAGGGGTTTCATGGGTGTCCTTCCTGTAGCATCTGGGGTATCCAAAAAAGCATGTTTTGCATGTTGCTCTAGCCTTGCCTTCTGCACCTTTCGCTGTTTCTCACTGTATTGAAGAAACAGATGCTGAAGTAATGTATTTAATCAGATTCATGTAATGAGAGAACTTCTGCTCCTTATCACAATAGGCAACTTTGTGATAAATCCCTTGACAGTGGTATTAGTATTAGAGAAACATGGTTTGGGTTGGAAAGGACTTGAAAGATCATCTAGTTCTAACACCCCTGCCATGGCTATGGCCATGGCTATGTTTGCTTCTCTAGACTGGGTTGCTCAAAGCCCTATCCAACCTGGCCTTGAACACTTCTAGCCAGGGATGGGACATCTACAGCTTCTTTGGACCTGGGCTTTACCACTCTCAAAGTAAAGAATTTATTCCTATTCACTAACCCAAACCTCTTTTCTTTCAGTTTAAAGCCATTCACCCTTGTCCTACCACTGCATGACCTTGTAGATTGTTTCTAAATTTTTTGTAGAAACCCTGTGATGAGTTAACCCTGGCTGGATGCCAGGTGACCACCAAAGCCTCTCTATCTCTGCCCTCCTCAGCTGGACAGGGGAGATAAAATACAATAAAAGGTTCATGAGCTGAGGACAGGGAGAGGTCACTCACCATTTACCCTCATGGCAGAACAGAATTGGCATGGTGGTCTTCATGTGGTCTTAAGCTCAGCACATGAGGGAGTCGTTCAGTATTAACACACAAAATGACCATCTGTATGAAACTGTGGTTTTAGTCCAATGAATTACCTGTGTATTCAAACCACACCTGGTTAATTAAACTTACCAGCCTTAAGTAAAATAAATTAAAGCTATAACTCCACTCCCTGCCCTTAGGTGAAAATGCATGGCCTTCTCCTTCTGTTCCTTCTCCTACACATTCTATCACTTGTTTTTCAGTTAACTTTTGGATACAATATTTTGGAAAATCTATGTACAGTAGGTGAAAAGTCCTGAAATTTACTTTCTTTGGGTTTGTCTTCCACAGCTATTTCAAATTATCATAACCTCAAACATATTCCAAATCTGAAGCTTTTTGTCTGTGGGTGACTGGTGAGTGTAAAAACATTCTGGTGAGATGTAAAGGAAAGAATTAGGGAGCGCAACCTACAATTTTGTCTGTAGAAACTGCATCACTGAAATATGTATTAAATTTCATTTGTATATGAAGTAATTTGCAAAGCTCTTTAAAACTTCTGTGGTGTAATTTTTAAGCACTGCATTTCATTCAGCATGGGGGGTAAGATGAACAAAGAAATTAATAGTTGTGATATTTTTGTAAACATTTCAGTTAATGAAAACAGAAACCTTTTTTGTACAGTTTTGTTTAGTATGATTATTGGATCTTTTGTTAAATAGGATTGTCTAATTGAGGATAAATGTGTGCTATTGTATTTTTATTTGCTCATAATATTACTCTTTCTGGACACATGAAACTAGCTGTTTGATGAACAAGAGACTTCAAATCTCAAATTAGTGATACAATCAAAGAGACAATGCAACTTAAAAAGCAGTGCCATAACCGAACACTTACAGTATAAATAGTAATTGAATTCATAGGGAAAAAAAAGAAATCTTACAGTAGGTGCAAGCATCAAGATTACATTCATCTTTTTATGGGATTGGGGGTTCTCATAAATGACTAACTATGTTTTATCTTAGCAATATATATGGTGGTATCTGTGCTGGATGCCTTTCATTTTTCTTGCCTCTTGGTCAGAAAAATGATAAATTATGCACCCTCTGGTATGAATTCTATTTGCGTGTATTTGGCATAGCACAAGAATCTTAAAAATGAGTGAACATTTCTCTCACATCTGGAACATGTCTAAATTATCACCAAGAGCGTTCTCCCTACAAATGGCTGAACAAGACAGTAAGGCACTGTGTCAAATTTAGTCCAAATCCTTCTGCCATTAAATGATCAACATCCAAAAAACTGAAGTTATTGCAGTTCCTAAAGCTCTGTTTAAAGGCAAAGCAACCAACAAATTCAGAATAATCGTTAGATTTTAGCTATGAGTTGGTTTGATTTTAAATTGGTTTTCAAGAAAGACTTATCCCCCATGCTTAAGTCCATACATAATAGATCATGTGTTCTATAATAGCAGCAGCATTTTTACTCTGGTATATATTCTGGTTTGTATTCTGCTGAAAGGTGTCTGAGATCTGATGGCTGCACTTAGTTGAAGTCATTCAGCCCATGAACTGACTGAGCATCTGAAAAATATTCCCCTCTCAAGATGCACAGCCCATGCCTCGCTGAGCCCTTCTGCTGCCCTGGGAGCAGGTGGCCAGCACATTGGTGCAAAATGTCCAGCCACTGCTGCTGGCTCCAATTAGGATCCATTCAAAGCTGACTCATCTGTTGCCATGGAGCTCTTGTCAACCTGGCTGCTCTCAGCCCAGAAGTGTTAATGTGTATTTACCGCAGTGCAGTTGTCAGTCATTCACACCAACACCCTCATGGCAAGGATTTGCTCCATAGGGTAGGCAGTGCTGCTGAGGGGATGGGGCTGCCTCTTGCAACCTGCAAAACTGAGGACCACCGTTTTGTTTTGTGCATCTGTTCCTTTTATTTTCCATGGGCTGAGTAACAATTTACCACCCAAAGAGATGAAGGGGTATATCCCGTGCATGTTGTGTTTGGATACCAGCAGAAAGATGAGCTGGTCTGTGGTGAAGTCTTGTGGTTTAGGAAACTGTACTGCCTATTTTATTTTTCCAGCAGAGTAAATCAAAGAAACAAATAGAAAATTAGTGAACTTTTTTTTTTAAACTTCATTCTCCATAACCAAAGTTATACTCAAAGTATTTCATGAGTATGCCCTAATACTGTGCCTCCCATTGCACCCCCTGTGTGGTTTGTTGCTCTGTCCCCTTTTTAAGGAGCAGAGAAATTGGGGGCCAATTGATTTTGTGGACTTTAAAACATTCTCTGGAAGCCTTTTTACTCCTAGCACCCCGTCTTTCTTGTGTAGATTCATCACAGCTGTTTGTGGCACAGCATCAGCCACTATTCAGACTCTGTAGCTGAAAGTTATGTCCTTCTGCAGCTCAAAGGAAAATTAGTGCATCAATTTAATTCTTATGGGATTGAGGCACTTGATTACTGCGCTCCTGCCACAGAGGTGATTTAATATCTTTTGGGTCTATGTGGACCAGGGTTGAGGGAAGGTCATATCCCAGCTCACTGAGAAACATGCAAGTTTTCACTTTGTTTTTTTCCCAGTTTAGGCTCTGGTGACACTGATGCAATCCTCACCTTTTATTTCCCTTTCCTGTTCCCCGCTTCTGGCTCTTGCAGCTTTGTCTAGACTACAGATATGGATGGTGTGGGAATAATGGGCAATGTGCACGCACACACACGTTCTGTGTCTTATAAACTTGGTGTTACCTATGTGAAGTACTCCTGCCTGAATGAACAGCTTTAAATCAAAACAGGCTGTGAGAGGGAAACAACAGGAAATGAAAGAATGGCTAAGATAAGGTATTCAGCTGCATCAACTGGTTTAATAAAAGTGTCGCTGGTACCTCTCTTCATATGTGTCTTGCCTTGCTCATCAGAGCTGCAGCAGTGTGGCAGCTACGAACCCATTAAGTGGATTTAGGAGAGAGAGAAAGTGAAACTTTCATTCGCACGGTGAAAGAAATGTTACCTGAGCAAGTATCCCCATCTCCTGAAGCACTGAGAAACACCACAGCCCGTGGCTGCCTGCTGCGCCTTTGTGCCCAGACGTCTCTTTTGCTTCTGTGTCAGTGCTCATCATGGAATTGAGGGGGAAGGCATTTACTACAGGCAAAGAGAAAGGACTTCTGGACTTATGGGCCATCACTGTGTGCTCTGTAGTGCTGCAGGGGTTGTTGAGAGTGCAGGCATTGGCCTATTGATGGACCAGGTTTATTCATCTGCTGAAAGCAATCAGCCGTGTTGCTGCCGGCTTCGAGGGTCTGCTTGTAGCCCTGGTTTCATTTCTATGACACCTTTCCTTTTCTGGCTCCATGAGAAACAGCATTCGGATTTTTTGTCTTGTTAGATCATTTGTACACATGCACACACAGAAAACATTGTTTTCTCACTGTTTTGCTTGATTTGTGTCTGCCACGGTTATGTCCCTGTAGGTCTGGGTCTCAGAACGATAGGGGCTGAGATAATCTAGTAAGTCCCAATTAAACAAACAAGCCATTTTCAAACCCAGAATTTTTAGCCATTTGTATTGATGTTAGGGCATGAACTTCAAATACACTTTCACAGTAACATAAAAAGCCATAAAACTTTCTTAAGCCTCTGCATTTCTGCTGCAAAGGAAAAATGCACTTCTTAGCTGGCTTTGTCTTCTGCATTGTGTGCAAGGGTGGGAAAACCCAAATGCTGCTAACACAAAACATGCCCTGAGCACTCACTTGTTCCCCTGGCAGCAGGATGAGAGAGGGAATGAATTGCATGTGATTGGCATTAGTCACACGGGTTCCTGTGTCCTACTGGAAGGTACATGGATCTGAAGAGGCCATTACAGGCCTCCTCACAGGGCAGGGCTGCTCACCCCAAAATACAAGGAACTCCCTCTGCTTCATCTAAGAGAAACAGCACTAAAGAAAAACTAGTAACTGCAGAGTAATTAGGACTAATAGACAAAACTAGAAATTATTCTAAGCCTAAGTGCCACTTCTGGGCTCCCCTTAGTCTTCTTCTACACCACTTCTCCTCCTCTCAGTAGAGCATCTCTCCTTCTAGAGACTCTTCTTCTTTCTTTTTCTTTCGCTTGCCTTGCTCTTTGGGTCTGCTTCATCCCAATGTAAATTATCATTGTTTAACTGCCCTCTCTGGTTTTCTGCAGAGCTCTGTTTTCTGTCCAGAGCCATATTTACTCTTTTTGTAGAATGCCCTTCACAGTGGGGTCCTCTCTAGTGGCAGGGCTTCAGGGCTCAGTGGTAATGAAAATAATAAAGGCATGATACTTTGTCATCATTTACTTTTATGGGTTTGTCAATAATAGGGTTGTGTAATGAGCAAAAAAGTAGACCAATTGCCATGTTTTGATACTCTGATTCTGGATTTTAACAATTAACTGGTAAAAGTGCTATATTAACTCAAGTTATGGGGAAACCACTTGGCTGGCAATATGATCAGACTAAAAGAAGCCAACCTAATGGCAGCCAGATGCTCCACAAAATCATTGGGTGAGCTGAGTATGATTATACAATCATTTCTTCCATCTTAATTAGCCTATGACTAAACATGTTCTTTGGTGATCTTCCTTATTGCATGGTTATGTAAAAATTCCTGGAGCTGCAAGAGCTTCTTCTCTTGGTACAGGAATAAATCACACCTGAGCATGGCATTATCATGCTGCAGGAGGGGCTGCCAGGCTGGATTCTTTACCATGGAATGATTGACTTGCAACTGCTCAGTGTTGTGAAAGCAGCTCTCTGCATTGCTACAGCCAGGTGAGCTGAGAGGTTTATGGCTCCCAAAGTGCCCTAGATTAGGTGTGGTGAATTAATACAGTAGTAAATCTAACTCAACCTTTTAAAAACCATTATACTGTGGGATTTGGGGTAATATTTTTTTTTTTTTGGTGAAATGACCATGTTGGTGTTTGTTCTCATCTTTCAGGCTGTAGTGTGTTATAGTAATGTAAGGTTGGTATTCTTCAGCAGTGAGATCTAAAACTTGAACTTAGTTCTGAGCTGGAGGTACAAAAGATGAATAGATTTTAATTACAGTGCTTTTAAATTTCGTGTAAGTACTACCACTCAGTATTTGCTGTCCTCTAGGGGGTATTTAGATTTTTAAGCACCTGAGCTAGAGTACCTTATTAATCAGAGATCTAAATTGTTCTAGTTCTAATACTAGATCTAGTTCTAGTATTTAAAAATCTCTTTATCTCTGTGGCACTGCAATCTGGAGGAATTTTATTTTAAAGTTCACTCATATATATTTTCTGGGTTAAAACACACTTTATTTTAGATAACCAGGAAAAAGTATTAACATATTTGTGACTTCAAAGTATGCATTATTTAGCCATATATTTCCATCATTCTGCACTGGCATCCCTCAAATCCTCCAGTAAATTCATTTAGAAATTAGTGCCCATTGACTCATTAAATCTGTTCTCATGACTACTTACACTGTCAGTGCTTATATTGAAACCATGTATTTTCTCATTTGGGCAAAGTCTCAAAAAATAATTTTTGTAGTCATGGCTCTGTTTTTTGAAATAAGGAAAAAAATTAACAGTTTGGTCAGATGCAATATAGAAAAAATATATATTTTATTGAACTGCCTCTTCATCTCTTTGGGCATATGAACTCTCTACCAAGCAGAGTATTGTATGACACAGGACAGTAAAACCAAATTCCACATATCTGGGCTAGACAGGTATAGTAAGACTAAAACACAGTGACCTTGAAAAGAAATGAAAGACAGTAGAATGTGATGGTCAGAAAAAGGGAGAAAAGCTTACATTTTCTTAGGACTCAGCAGGAAAACCTTTCCTGGGCCAAAGACATGGAGTGACAGAAAAGTGATGAAAGTAGGGCTGAGTTGTGGGTTTGTCTCTAGCCATGCTATCTGGATATGAAAAGCACTGACAGAACATGAGGAGATCCCAGCAGCCTTCCTGAAGATGCACAATTGTCTTCTCAGCAGGACATTTCCAGTTTTACCTGGACTATGACCACATAGACATGGTAAGGATGACTTTTTGGTAAGGATGGTGAGACATTGGAACAGGTTATCCAGAGAAGCTGTGAATGCCACATCCCTGGAAGTGTTCAAGACTGGGTTGGATGGGATTCTGAGCAACCTGATCTAGTAGAAGATGCTCCTGCCCATGAGACATTGCTGCCTCCATAAACACCAAGACGCAGGTAAACACGAGGTACAAGGCACCAGCTTCTTCAGGAGACATCTCTGCAGAGGATGTCTGAATGTGTGTGTTTTCCCTGATTTTCTTTGAAAAGCTGTTCTCAGCAATCAGCAGGCTGCAGGTGATGGGGACAGATGAGGCCCTCATTGCACCCATCCAGCTGTTCTGGCTGGGTGTGCCAACACAGCCCCGGCCTGATGGAACTGGAGCAGAGGTGTTCACATGGAGGGAGAAGAATAAACATTGGGAGAGGAATGTTTTCACTTATATTTGCCTATGGCAAGAGGATCCTGGAAAGCTTTTCTCCCCTGCTAGTGTTAATCACTCTGAGTGCTTGCAGAGGGAAATCGAAGTCTCTTTAAACCCTTTTTTTTTTTTTCTTTAGAGGCTGAATAAGCTGCCCTGTTTTTCAACATCCTAACACTCTTATTTGTTCTGGTAGCTCTGTTCTGGTTTAAATAAATTTTTTATGAGCTTGGCTGACCAGAAGTGTACATAGTCTTCCAAAAGAGGCCTTGCTGGTGTCTTCTATCCAAACATAAGTATTTGTCCCTGCTGGAAAATTCTCAAGGTATATCCGGGGTTAGATGGCATAAACACGTGAGAGTCTCCCTGTCTTTGGAAAGTGTAGCCAGACCATTCTGTTCTCTGCCATTTCCATTGGTAGAGCTGTCCAAGAGAAATCTAGTAATCCTGTTCCCGGTCTTCTGATTCTTTTTTTAAAAACTTGTAATTCTTTTGGTATAACGTCTATCCCTAAGATCACTGGTGTTTTTCCCATGGGATAGTCCAGCCCTCCACTGCACTTATGTGACTGGAAATAACTAGCAAATTATTCCCGATTGTGAAAATGTCACTACATGAAAATAGTCATTTCCAAGACTGAACTGTTGAGGGATTACACTGGTAACCTCTTCTTAGCCTCATAATTTCAGTACTTCCTCACAATTAGTAGTCATGTCTACTATCTCTTTTATAGTCCTGGTGCTAATCTCCAATTTTAGCAGCTGAATTAATAACTTCCCCTATGGCAATATATCAAATTCTTCAGTGAAATCCAGTGGATTACATTTTCTGTCCTTTTTTTTTTTTGTCTAGGAAAAGAATCGCCTTATCAGATAAGATGAAGTATGCTAGCTGTCTAAAACATGTTTATAAGCTTGGCTGAGGAGCTAAAGGGACTGCTACCATCTGTGAGATTATCCTTACTGATTTGGGAAAGTTCTTTCTGATTTTTGGATAAGAATTGTGCTCAAGTAGAATAGTTTCCATTTTTGTTGTTGCTATGGCCCAAATGTTACTTGCAACCTGCTTTTATTACATTGTTGAAATTTTACCCTTACTAACATTGCTTATCTCCTTGAGTTGATTTTCATTGAGTTTTTTAAACTTAGATACCCACTGGCAATATGATAGTAACTATTAGCTGAGTGGAGGAAAAATATGCAAAATGTTTAGCAGAGCTTCCTTTAGTTTACTGTACATTAAGAAAAAGTCTTTATTATTATTATTACTCAAACTATAAAATAACTTCTAAAAATCACTTGTCTCAAATCTCCTGGTTTAGCTTCTCTGACACTCTTTCTGAAAATAAGATTTGCATTGCATCCTTTGAATGATACCACACAATTTACTGCTTTAATGTTTATTAAGGGGCACAGTCTTTGCTTTCAGCCTTTCAACAGAGCATTTTAACAGGGAATATCAGTCTGTTAAGTCTCAGTAACAGAGAAAATTTATTGAAAAATTAAAATAACTTACTTCCACTGTATATCTGGGATTCTTAGTAGTTGCCTGCAATTATCAGCTGAGCAGTAAACCAAATATCATATTGCATATTCTTTGAAAAATAAGTGGGTTTTTTATAAGGGTCTGAAGAATTGGGTCAGTGTAATGTAATGCAAATAAAGGAAATATTGCATGTATATTGATCCTTTCTTCATCAACAACAACAACAACAAACAAACAAAAAAAAAAACAAACAAAAAACCAACAAACAAAAAACTCCAAACAAACACAGAAAAAATCCTATCACCCTTCAAATGAACAAAATAAAATTCCTGTAAATAAATGACCACCAGGTAAATTAGCTCTTACAGCAATAAACCCACAAACTGAAGTCACCTCTGTGACTAGAAGCAATTGTCAGTCACAAATACAATAATGGTTTTGCTTGTTAATGCCATTGTGATACTGCTAATGTTCAAGACCCAACGATGATTTTCTAAAGAAGAATGGAATCATTTGCTATATTGGTGAAAATTAGTCTGGATAATTTAGATATCAGTGATTATGTGTCTTTTATTTTTTTTTCCCCAAGCTGCCAAACCCCTTTTCAAAAGACTTTTCTTTGAACTACATTCTCAGTATCATGGAAAGTAATGGTTTGCCCAGAGAACTAAAACTGGATGCAACAGATTTATTCTTGCAAAAACAGCCCTTAACTCTATGTGTGCATCAGCTTCAGCAAAGGGAGCATGGAAACTCCTTGTACAAATGTTAAGTGGGAAAATCTATTTGGCTTTTGCAGTAGGTTCCCCCTCCATCCACCTCTTGAGATTCCAAAGATGACATCTGTTTTGGTTCCCTGACTGAGTGTTTGGTTGAGATACAATCAGTAAAGAATATTATTCTTTATCATTTATTCCTTGTGGTGGTTTGCTGAATACAAAAGCACACGCACTTGTCCATATGACTAAATGCTAAAATAGTTAAATATTGAACCACAGAGAATCATTAAGCATGAGCAGATGTAATATTTAGAGATAGACCTGCATATTTGAGACTGGAAGGTATCTTCTTGTGTGTATGTGTATGTATGTTTGTTACGGGGAGGCAAACTGTACTTCTCTGGACAGGTTCCTTGCCAGATGTTTCTTACTACCTCAGATGATTGAGGAACCCAAGTACAGCTGGCTATTAAAATATCTTTATATGGTTACATGATTTATTTGGAAAGCATGGTTGAAACTAGTAAGTTTACAACTATGTGAATAATTCTTACCAGTTTCTGGATGGAGACAGTAAGTGTTGGAACTTAAACTAGACAATATTGCTGATCTGTGCTTACTTACGAGATGTGTTTGTTTATTTTTAAGATTATTACATTCAGACAGCCTTCTATTTACTTATGCTATTTTGGTATTTTTGCTGAGAGTCAAGAGACTTAAATAAACCCAGAGTCTCTATGGATTATAGTTATGTACTGTTTTATACATGCTGGAAAGCCATAAGCCTTCGGGCTGAGATAACTGCGTAATAAACATATATTTTATGAAATAATACCTTTAACACATGTTGCATAAAAAAAGGAGGGGGAAGATAGTTCATCTCTGTCTGCCATAACAGACTTCTATCAAAAATAAATTTAGAAGACCTACAATTGCTCTCCCAGGTTTTGAAAAGAGATTATTTTACTTGATATTTCCATAAGGAAGCAAGGAACACTTTTGAATCTGTTCAGTGAGCCTAATGGAACTGTGAGATCCAAATGCTAACAATCTGGCACTCACAGGGAAAAGAGGAGGTGTCATTGGGAACATGGACATTGCTGTGGTTTGTGTTTGCAAGGACGTAATGAAATTCAATATTCTCATACAACTATTGGGCAAGTGTTTGATCAGTAGCCAATACTTCTTCAGGGTGGCTGAGGAGATGGTCCAGAGTTCCTTCCACTCTGAAATACCCACTGCTGCAAGTGCCAGCTCTGGATTTGCAGGTGTCTAACTTCCTCAGCTCTCCTCAGTATGTTAGAAAGAAAAATGCCATGCTACTGTCTCTGAGCAATTACTGATGACTGTTCCCTCTCTGGTATCTGGATACTCCCAACCAAATATTCTGTGGTAGCACCATAACTGTACATGGCATATGACAGCTTGCATGGTCTCATACACAGCAGCATTGTTACAGCTGCAAGGGTGTTGTTTTGCTTTGTTCCAATAAGGGATTAAAAAAAAAAAAAAAAGTCGAATTTCATGTTATCGGTCACCTTAGCTACAATTCTTCAAAAAAAGGCAGCTCACCTTCGTTTTCTAGAGCTTGGTTCCCCCTACAGATTGAGGTAAACCTCAGCACAGCTGTTCAAATAGAGTTTTTCTTTTAAAGTATGTCTTTAGAAATGCAACTTCTTTTTGAGATGCTGACTTAAATATTGAAAGAAAAATCCACTCTTTCTGACCTTATTGGCTTTTGATATTATATTTAGCCTTTGGCATTAATATTTGCTGTATTTCTTTCCTGTTCTTCCCCTTTTATTTTGATATGCTTTTAAGAAATTCTAAGTTTTCAGGCAGATTTCCTACCCTGCAGATTGATTTCTAATGAGTAACTTGAAAGGTAATCTTTTCCTGAAAGAAAGGTGAAATTTTACTCTTCTAAATAAAAATTTTCTTCAGCTCACATAGCCTGGCCTCCAACACTGTCAAACTAGAACCATAAAAATTAATTCAAACTGTCCAAAAAATGAAGTTTGACATTTTATTGCCAAAAGAGAAAGTACTGTACCAAAGCTGAGGATATTTTGTATATTGACTAATAGGCTTATCCGAAATAATGCCCAGTTCCAAGTGGACAAATGTTCTTTGGCTGTCTCATGCTCTCCTTCTCCTCTGTGGAATGGGTTTCTTGCTCATACTCCGGTATCTACTACAAATCCCAGCTTGTCTCCTTGGTGAGAAGAAGAGATTTGCTGTGAGAATGCAGAGCAGCCTGGGTAGGAGTGTGGCTGGCAACTTCCACAGGGCACAGTCACATATATATGAGCAAATGATAATATTTTACCAGTGTAGTTTTACTGCTAGATTTTAATTTGATATGCTTTCTAGTGGCCTGTCAGTATTTTCCCAGGGAAAGATGATAGTTTTTGCAGAAATGTGTCTATTACTTGGAAAAACATCTGTCAGCAAGAGTTTTAAGGCCGAATAAATATTTCTTCACTGACAAACAATGTTAGGTTTTGTGTGTCAGTTACCAAAGTAGCCAGCTACACAGGTAATCCTAATGAAAGAATGGGGACAGTGAGTATCCACCTCAAGCTACAGCTCACATAGTCCTCTCCTACCAGCAGGAAATTACTTTGATAGACTATTTTCTTAATTTTAGTGAATTTTCTTATTTGTTCTTTTGCATTTGAAGTGACTCTTTGTGGTCTTATTATTTTGTTTGGTTCATCTGGGTGTTTAATTTTTCTGTTAGTTTGGGTTAGCAGTCAAGATGTGTGTTTTATAAAAACAGAACTTGAGATGCACACAAAACTTATGGCCAGATAGCATTGAGAAATCCAGAATTTTACACATCGCCATTGCATCTCTGTGGCTTTTTGGCAAGGGGATTTTGGAGTGGAAGACACTTGGAGCTTTAATCTAGGTTTTACAGGCTGTGTATTTCTCCTGAATATGTCCTTTGATTGATACAAGGGAAATAGACGCCACGATCTCTTTGTTTCTATTTGTTCCTTTGCAGTCTCCCTTTTCTTTTTAAGTGATTTTCATTGTTTTTTTATATTTACCTCAGTGTTTTCCTGTCATCTTGATTCCTGGCATCGCAGTTCTGTATAATTGCACTCTGGAACTGTATTCATGAGCATTACTGGAAACCACATATTCCCAGGATACTGTTCTTACAGAAATGTACATACCAATTCCATCCTCATTTACTATGGATCACCTTGCATTTTTCTTCCTTCTTTTTTTTCCCCCCTGTAATGGTGTAGCAGTATTACCAGTTTTGATTTGGTTCCTTTCACGGGAGGGAAAAGGAAGAAGAACTCACTGGCCTTACATAAATATCTGTGCAGGAAAGCAGGAGAACTGTTGCTCTCCAAATTTGTGTAGCTATCCATATCCCACCTCCCCTGATGCATTAATATGTTTATGCATGCATACTGGGTTTTTTTTTTGTACATGAACAAGCATTTGCTGCTAGTGCCAGCACTGTATCTTATAAAGTTATTTCAGGTATACTGGTGAAGAGCAACTTGATTGCCAGTCTAATTACCTGCTGGACTGATACATCCCTAAAGTCATTAACTCCCATTGGAAAATGGGAATTATATCCAGACTGGGTTTCAGACGTGTCAACATTTTGTGGTTGTGTTTAAAACACAAAAAATCCCCACAGCCCTACAGGTTAGGATGCATTCAAATGGCTGCCAAAATGCCCCATGCAAATGACTCTTGGGTGGTGGCATAAAATGCTGACAGTATTTAGGAAAGTGTGATTTCAGAGAAGCTGGTTTAGTTCCTCATGCACTGCTTATGTCCATGCTTACTCCAAAACTTTTGGTTTGGGCTGAAGAAGCAACAGGCCTGAACTCACCAGTGACAGCCCCAGCAAGTAAGAATTTGCACATCAGCCCTGCACTGCTGGCTCTGCCAGGAAAACCTGGATGATGGCAGCCAACACCCTCTTCCCCAGCAGCACCCTATTAGAAGGGACCCATCTTTCAGCATCCGACCATTGCCTTCCTGACTGCATCTTTTTCTTCCCCACTGGGATTTAATCTCTTGGGACTGGAGAAACTTCATGCGCAGGCATGGGCTCAATTTAAACAGTCCATTCATTCCACACTGTAATAACCTGCTCGTGCCCTTGACGTTTCCAGTGAATGGAGAACTGGGACATTATCAATGACTAGTGAGGATGAAAGGAAATACTTCACCTCGGCTGTGGAAGTACCAGCATCTGTTATATTTTAGCTGTTATCTTTGGCCAGGGACCTATAACTGATCTCACAGCTGAGACAGGAACCATATGCAGGAAGAAACGAATTTTAACCCTCTCCTTGCCCATCACTCATGGGTGCTCACTGTATGCGTTAATGTGAGAGGCATTAACACTTCCTTATCAGGAAATGCCACCCAATAAGCAAAGGGTTAATGACTAAATACAGTGCTTCTGGGGATGAGCAGGAAGAGATGCACTCAGCACTCAGCAGCAGTATGACTGAAAGACCTTATCCAAATTATTTGGGTGTCTGACATAAGCTATGGGTAGCTACACCTGCTTCTTTCCAGCTCTGGCTGTGGTTTCGCCAACGTTTTGTCTGCTCTGAGGACTTTTGTATCAATAGTATCCAATGACTAGACGTATTTAAAGGAAATTTTGGGTGAAAGGGGATTTGTTAGTTTTAATTGTCAGTTTAAGAGGTTGCTGGAGCATCCAAAGTTGCTAAATTGGTGGTCCAAGTGTTAGAGAAATACTAAAATCAATGCATTTTCAGAAGCCACAGAATTATTATAGCAGTATGTTCATGTTGCTAATAATTTATGAAAACTGTGACTGTCCAGTGGACTATGGAGTTCAAAAATGAAAACAAAAAATCAGGATGCTTTCCAGTTAGAGAGACCCAGAATCTTGTACTCCCATTATGTTTATCATTTTCCCACACCATATAAGCAAACAAATGAAATCTACTTGCCTTAAAATCACTTCACAATTGTCAATCAGCGAGTTTTCTTCAGCTTTAGCTTCTTAATATATAGCTGAAGCTAGCACCCAGCTGTACCATAAGAGCTCAAAGAATTGAATCAGGACAAAGATGACAGGAGGGGGCAAAACCCAAAACAAAAACAAACCTGAAAGCTCTTTATAAGGCAAACCTAATTATCATTGATAGCATTTTCTTTTATCTATTGTAGTTTAAGATCAGCATTGCATGCCATCTTCAGGTGACTCTCTAGTACTCTGTCCTAAATGGTCAGGGAAAATAAAAAAAAAAAGGCAAAGGCAAGCCAAAGAAAATATTAATTTTGAGACTATGAACTGATATCCACAATGAAGCAACTTCTTTGGCAACCACCTGCAGTTGTGCTTTTATTGTTCATGCTTATAGTGAATAGGGAAAGAAAAGATTTTTGATAATTGGGATGAGAAGCAGTGATATGAAACACACTGTAAAGAGGTTCCATGTGCAGTGGATTAAATAGTAAACTTGCTGTATTTCCAGCCTCATGATTGACACATTCTTTGGCTTGACAGTCTAATCCCTATTTGTACAAATGCCAGATTAGATAAGTGGCTCATGAAGGTTTGTAGCCCTTTGCTACCACTCACAGCTTTAAAAAAACCTTGCAGTGCTATTAGATAAAGTTGTTTTATTTGGAGGATAATACTAAGAGTTCTCAATACACTTTCCCTTCATGTAGCTCTAAAAATACCATTACAATTTAAAAAAATTATACAGCCTTTGAAACTACTGTTAAATAAAGCATTGCCCTATGCATCACACTTTTTTTGGTTAAATCTTCTGGGAAAATGTGCTTTCCAGGTGTGTTCCTAATAAAGCAATTGAACACACTATGTGGCATGCCAAATTGCTTTTTGATTATCAAAATTCATCACTAGTTCCCAGCATTTAGGAAATAAATTAGGCAATTTCAAGTGGTACAAAAGAATCCTTCTCTTGACATTCCTAGAATGATGTTAGGGAAGTAAATAGATGTGCCTGCCTTTCATATAGGCTGTCCATAGCCAGCTTCTGCTCATAAGACACTAACTACAGGAGAAAATGGTTTTTAAAACTTATGTTTGAGTATCAGCCACATATAAAATTTAGTGTGTCAAAGAAAAATTGATTTCTTCAAATACTACAGGTATTGAGGATTCAGGAGAAGGAAATACGCAGAATCTGAAGAAAACCAATCAACCAAACATGAAAATAGGCTAAGTAGCCAGTTTCCTGCCTCTCTATTTCATTTTGCATTGGTTGAGGAAATAAGCTGTTCTGCAGAACGTTGCCAAGTGTTCCTCTTTGAAGACCCTTTCAAAGGAAGTTGATTCTTTGCTATACTTTTGAGTTGAAGACACCACCCTTTTCCTCATTTCTTGCTTTCCACCCTCTCTGCTCAAGAAAAAAAAAACAAACAAACCAACCATAAACTTAGGAAAATTAATTCAGTTCTTCTAAAGCTTAATTTAAGATTTTCAAGACTGAATTTTTTTCAAGAATGCGTTAAGGTGGGACACACTTAGCTCTGGCTAAAATGATTGATTCTGCTGCCAACCACACTCCTGAGGAGGGTGATCTTTTGAGAAGATATGGGACATAAATAATGAAAGCAGAACTAGCAAACATTTTCTCTGCTGACACCCCAGCAGTCTGGCAGAGAAGATGAACTGCTGTACTGAAGCCCAGACAAGTCAGGGAGAAGACAAAGTCTCTGGATAGAAGGAATGTTGTCTTAATTCCTCCTAATGATTATTTTTAAATGGCAGGAAATTTTAATGTGCTTTTGTAATTCAGCTAGGGAAAGGGGCTGCTGTGTAGAGGTATCAGCATGACAACATGTTTTTGCAAATCCTTTCTATCCTTGCCATTTTAAATGACTTTTATAAATGGGCCTATGTAATTAAAAAGGTTCTCTGAGGTATTGAGAAAGAAGGCTCAGGCTGAACCTTAAAAGGTTCCTAACACCATTTGAAATCAGTCACAGTTAGGTATGTGCATTTTCTTCCAATTCTCAACTGTGCCCCATCCTGATTAGTCCAAAAATTGTGTCGACGGAGCAGACAAGGGTTTGATTTCAGCTTATATTAAAGCCAAATAAATAAAATGACTACCATTTTCAGATATGTTTGTTCCCTTTGTTCACTGTGCCAATATACAGCTCAGCTAAGCCTTAAGATTAAAATAAGTGATCCATGGTACTAATTAACAGATTTATAAATCATTCTGTATGATCAAGCCATTCATAGCTTTTCTGTCATATACAGGAAGGCGAGTGCAGTTGCCAGAAATGTATTACAAGTGTAATGAAAGCAAATAGCCCAAAATGCTGAGAAATTAAACAAAGTCTTATTAAAAATAACTTCAGTCAAGGATCCAAAAAAGTAATTATTTGCACAGTTCCTATACCTCACAACACCTGAAAATTTGGTAATGTTTAACATATGTCAGATTGTAGGTCCAAACTCAAACTCAATTGTTGAAGTCTTTGCCCTGGAGGAAAACCATAAATCAGACAGGATATGAGAAATGGTGACTGATTAATGCTGCTCAAGGATCAGGAGAGGCAGAGCCACTTCAAACTGGTAAACTTGGCAAAGATGGTTAAAAGTACACTGCAAAAGTGGCTCTGCCACTCGTGGCATTTCTGTCATGGTGCATATAAATTGTAAACTCCAACAATTTATCTTCAGAAATTCAGCCTATTGAGTTTGAAACAGTTCTCCAGGGCTAAGTTCATTAAAAGGCTGAAGTATTTTAAACTGTTTCAGTGGGAATTTTTGCAGCTAATCTTCGCAATTTTCTCTTTGAATCTAGGGACCATCAGTGCTGGAAATGTTAGATTGCTTTTGAGATGAAGATTGAACAAGAAAACTTAACTCAGTACTCATTAGACCACATCTGGAGCCCTGTGTCCTGCTTTGGGCTTCAGGACAGAAAGGTGTTAATAGACTGGAGCAGGTTCAGCTCAGGGCCGCCAGGATGGCTGGGGCTGCGAGGCAGGAGCGCTGAGAGTGGCAGCAAAGGGTTTGTTCAGCCTGCAAGAGAGGCAGCCTGGAGGACCCCACGGCAGCCACTGCCTACAGGGAAGCCATGAGGGAGTGCCACCAGCTGCATTAAGGAGGTGCAGGACAAAAGGAGGAGAGGCAGAGGGCATGAATTTAGGGAGGCATGGTTTTTATTTGACACAGAAAACCGAGTTTTTACTATGGCAGCCAAGCATTGGACCAGAGGTGCTGTGTGGTTTCTGTTCTTGGATGACACCAAGTTAGAGGAGCCTTGGGCAATGTGCTGTGACTTGGGCCTGCTCTGTGTGTCAGGATGGGGTGGGTGGATGATCTCCCAAAGTCCCTTCCATCCTGAAAGGCTCTGATCCTGAGTGAGAACAGTGGAAGAAAGAGAGACAGCAAGCAAAGGGTGAACAAAATGACCTAGCAAAACATATGTACCTTGCTAAAACCGAATAACTTAATCTATTTATTTTACTTAGTAACCAAAACTGCAGAGTGACATAGTTGACTCTGACCATGACAATCCCCAGGCTACCACAAAAATTGTAGCTCTACAAAGTTTTGCAGTATGTCATGTTGTAATGCCTTGCACTTGTGCAGAACTCCCATCCAGTGATCTCAAGCCTTCGACAAACTTGACTAACGAAGACTCAGCGCAGTCCTTTGAGGCAGAGGATATATTGCTGTTAATTTAATTTCTGCAGACACAGCTTGCAGAAGGCTGTCTTACCTAAAGTTCTGGCTTTGACTGTAAATTTTTGTGGGGTCAGAGGAAGCGGACCAGATCAGGTGTACTGAGAGCACGAAATGATGGCCAGCTCTCCACTGAGCAGACATGGAATATTCTTCTCTCTCTGCCTGTCCTGGAGCAGCTGGCACATTGACATTGAGCCCTGCTTACTACTGAAGATTAAGTGTGGGTCTCGGTTTCCTGCTCACTGTCCTTGAAACTGGATATAATTGGTGTTACCTCAGTTTATTCCCCACTGATGCTTGACACAGCCAGGTCAGTGCTGTGTGGAAGGAAAAATAAAATTCTCCTTTTCCTTTGGAATCACAGAAAAATGGTCCTGATACTTGGCCTGCAAATGACTTAAAGAGGGACACAGAACCCGTTGGCTTGATTTTTTGAAGAATAAGACTGACTAAAAATGTATAGCTGTGTAGATACAGGGTGAACATAGCTCCATTCCCTGCTGCTGCTTCTGGCTAACTTCAGGCAGATTATTTCTTCTGCAGCTGGATTGACACAAGCAGTGAATGAAACTGAAATCCACTGTTCCACACCTCAAGTTAGTGCCCTAACCACCAGCCTATTATATTCTACTCATTCTGGAATATAAAACCTCAAATGAGCAATGCCCAATTTGACTGTGAATAACTGAAATTTAATTAGAAATGTTCCAGCTAGCACTAATCATTGGGAAGAAATGCTGTGTATCCAAATTGTGAAATTATTAAATGCTTGTTGACAGTGATATATAAAATCAGCACTAACCTGAGAGTGGAAAGGTAAGTAAAATCTGCTTGATTTCCCCTGCCAACTTCCATTCTCTAAGAACTGCTCAGTGATTTGTGCAAGTTTTTCTAGGTCTACCTAAGCTAGGTTTTTAGGATGTAGCATGCAGGCTTGTCTTTTGTCTGAGTTATTTTTGTAATCCACCTTGAGTAGCAAAAGAAATATTTTCTTTCATACACTTTAAAATTTTCATGTACTTAAAAATTTTAATTTATTTTATAGGTGGGTTGTAATTTGCTTCAATTTGCTTTTTTTTTTTTCTTCACATAGAAGAGAGTATTCCTCTGACATCAATGTAACAGCCCTCAATTCTTATAAAATAATCATAAGTCCAGGTGAAACCAGGCTGATGGTTTCTGTGGGTGGGCTGTGCTGGTGCAATGAGGGTGGAAGCCTTTGGGACGGCCCCAGCTGAGAGCTGTGGATGTCTTTCCATCTCATCCTTTCCTTCCTCTTGCTTGCCCAATTATGAGGCTTAGCCTCAGGCCCTTGAGAAAAACCCTCACTCCCAGCACGAGCTGGTGGTGCACTGCTCTTGCAGGGAGCGTTACCATCTGGTGTCAGCAGTTCTCGTTGTCCCAACTCTTGGAGCAATTCACATTTTCCGGACACATGGGTGGCAGGATTTTTTGTGGCCCATTTCTTTTGTCTCTTTAAACACTCAATCTTCCTTGTGAGCCTCATGGGCAGCGGGCTCTCCAGTCAAAGCAAGGAAACATGGAGGGGGGCTTTTCCACCAGTGAGCTTTTTACAATGGATGTCTATTATTCAAAATCAGGACGGCAGTTTTATAAGGCCTGTGAGTACACATTTCCCAGCCTGTTTCTCCTTAAATTACCAGGAATGCAAAAATAACCAATAGTTTGACCTCTTAAATCACAAATTGGATAGGCTTACCATTAAAGGACATTGTAAATGTGTTTCCCATTATTTAGTTCATTTGGTGTGTTCAGCAGTGAGCTTTTGGATGTTTGGGGGTTTTTTATTTAATTCTTTGCAGGAATCATTTGATAACTTTCTTCCCTGGAGTTTGATTAGCAATAAGAGAAGCTGAAGACTTTATAATGAAGGTTGGGTGGAACCACTCTATTCTTGCTGTAAAAATTAATAGGTCCATATTTTAAAGTGTGGGTATAATGAACAGAGTGACCTTTATAAATTAGATCTATCCATGTTTTATATTTAGAGACTGGAGACAAAGATTATACCAGAGAACTGTACCAATATGACACATGCTGTATACAGTTTACCAAAGACTGTTTTTCTGCCTCAGAAGGAAATAATTTTCTGTGAAATTTCTGCAGAGGATGGGATCTGTAAAAATTCTGTATGTGTGTCTGATCTTGTTTCCATTTAAATTGATTATACTGTTGTGTACTCTTCTTTCAAGTCTTGTCTGAGCAATGTAAAATGTATCTTATTGCATTCTGTAAAGTTCCTATTTGTCATTCTTGTAACTCTTTCTTCAATTTTAATTTTTAATTAAGTTTTATCTTTCAATAGATCTATTAATTGTAGACATTTTAGTGTAGAAGTCACAGCAGTGGGGATTTTACAAAGCGTAAAAATCTTTTTAGGAGAGTGTTTACAAAAAATTTATGTCTGATACTGGGGATTTTTGGAAATATTTTCATTATTTTTATCTTTTAAGTCTTGCTATTTTTGCTCAGAATTTTTTTATCTTCAAGTGTAATAAATTACAAATTGAACAGGAAGGAGTTTTACCGGAACAAGAAAGTTTCAAATATGTTTGTTTGTTACTTCATTTCAGATTAATCAGGCTCCACAATGCGAGAGACAATGTGTGTCCTCCAAAGCCATACCTGTATTTTGGGTATCAGCTGGGAGAAAATAAGTGGCTGTGTGTTGTTCACACTGTGGTAGGCTTGGTCCTCTGCACACTGCTCTTAGGTGCGTTGAGATCACATTTTTAGCTGCTAGGCCCTGCAAAAACTTGAGTGGCCTTTGCTTAGCTAGATAAGTGCTAAAGCATGTGCAGAGTTAGAGCCTGCTGTCATGCCTTCTTCCTTGCATCTGTATGTGGGTTGGGAGTGTGAGGTCCCCAAATGACAGGGACAGACGCCTTCCCCCCCATCACGCCTCTCATGAAGGAGACCTGGTCAGCAGCTCTTCTGCAGTTGACAGGCTCAGAAGGTGTCCTGGTTCTGGCCAGAACAGGGTTAACTTTTTCAGTAGCCAGTAGCAGGCATAGTTAGGACATGGAGATTATTCTGTACGCCCTCATGTCATTTTCTGGGGGTGAGGAAAGGGCCCCCCCCAGTCGCTCAGTGGGAAGCGAGCAATCAGGTATTGCGGGGCTCCGTGTGGTGAGCAAATCGCAGTGTGTGCAACATTCCCCTCTCTTGTACACTTTGTTATTAACACTGCTGCTGTTACTGATCACTTTCTTATTTCCTCACTGTTTCCAGTAAATTGTTCTTTTCTCAACCTGTCATCTTTACCTTTTGTGCCTCCAATTCTCCTCTCCAGGCCACTGCAGGAGGAAGTGATCGAGCAGCGCGTGCCTTGGAGTGTTTCAGTGAGAACACTAAACTGGGGGATGCCATCTCTAAACCGGACAGAAAGAGATAGGTGGCTTCATCGTAGCTGTGACTATGCTTTAAAATTTTTTAACTCCTATAGCTATCTCAATTTGCTAGAAGTGCATCTGGACAAAAGGCAATCTTCTCCTAGATGACTGGGCTTTGAAATGGGAAAAATCAAGTCTTGATCTCACAGGATGAAAACAGTTCACCTTTATTTTTCATCTGGGGGCATATCAAGTGGCCTGCTGTCAGGCAGAGGAAATGAAAGAGGGATGAGACAGACAACTGGAACTGCAGGTGGTTCTACTGGTCTTGTGATGAAACTTGATTGATTCCTTTGATTCCTTGAAGGGAGCCTGCAGTACGGCAAGCTCTTACTTCATTCCAGTGTAGGAGAAGGTAAAATGTGTTTCATTAAAACAAGCTTCTAAATGTGTTCCATTAAAACAAGATTTTGAAAAATACTTAGATGATGACGACTAGATTCTCGAAGATAGTTTAAAGAAATGTGCACAGCATTCTGTGAACAGATAAAATGTCATCTGTAATTCCTTGGATATACTGCCTGTTATATGCACTGTCATCTTCTGTTTACGGTCTTATCAGTAAAGCATATAGAATAAAATTGCTATCACTAACAGAACATTGCTCTAAAATGGCTTTGGCTGTCAAATGAAAGTAAGGACCAGAACAGATATTTGACTGTGCGTCTGCTCTTAATGGAGATACGTGAGCAAAACTCACATAATGAATGTTCCTAAAATGTTGTTGGGCTGTTCCTAACTTTTCTTAAGCCAACAGATTTATAGACATTGTAGAGCAGATAAACCCAAAGGTTCAGGATTCCACTTAAGTGGTCCCATAGGTTGAAACACTACTGATATCTTACGGAGTAAACAATTTCGAAATAATCAGTCTCTGACCAATTCATTCAAAGATACTGAACAGAGGACACAAATCTCTGAGGTACACGAAGGAAAGAAGCAGTTTATGTACATATACACAGACAAAGGTCATCTGCTGCCACAACATTTTCACTAGGTTTTTCTATGTGTTTTTTGTCAAGTAATTTGAATTTTCTACTTATTAATAATTTGGTTAGTCTGTTCACCCTTGTTATTCTTGAAGTGCAGCAAAATGCAGCAAAAAAAGATAATCTGTGACCCTACAAATATATCATTTATGCAGAAGACAAGAGAAATCCTATGTACACAGTAGAGGAAAGTAATAAAAGTACACTTGCCTACAGGACAGCAAGTGGTCTCAGCATGCAAGGAACTTAACCCTTGTCAGATTTTTTTGGAAGAGCCATCTGTAAAAGAGGGATATGATATGCATATACTGAAATCCTGTGTAAATACCAAGGTTTCAGTGCAGCCTGGCTATTCAGGCAGTAAATCTGACTGGAGCATCTTTTTTGGCCTGTAGTAACTCAGACCATAAGTAAGACTAGAGATTGCCCTCCGTTGCTGAGGACAGGGTCTGTCAAAAGTAGCAACACACAGTTAATTAATTCCAGGTCTATGCACTGATTCAAATTAATCATTCAAGATCATATATATAAATATATATATATGAATAGATCTGTATTTATATTGAGAAGTATTAACTGTTTTGAAACTTTTTTCTCTGAATAGGGTCATAGCTTGTTGCAGTTTGCAACATACATGGCTGTACCCACTTACACCATGTTCTAAAGAAGAAGGAAATTTTTGCATCAGGGTCCTCACCAGGTTAGTTTCCCTCCTGAAGAAAAATGGTAAACAGTAGGAAAAAATATGCATATGTTTTAAAAACAAAACTAGATTTCATTGCACTATTGACTGAATACCTACAGACACATTTCTTTTTTCAAAAAATGCACTGGGACAAACATTGCAAAAATAATAAGTATGTGGGTGGGAAAGGGGCCAGGCTTGTGAGTAGGAAGCCCCAAATATAGGCACCAGGAATTAGGTTTTGGCTGCAACCAAAAAAAAAAAAGAACAAATGGAAATGAGTTTTTTAGGGTCACGACGACAAAGGGCACATCAAAGCATGGCTCTGATTGCCTGGAAAGAGTAGAACTGACAGCCCAAGGATTATCTGGTGAAGCAGTGAATTTGTGTCTAAGTCTGAGGAGATAAGTTTGGTTAATATCCTTGGTGACCTGTGAAGCTTCTCTGCCAGTGGAAATGACAAGAGGGGGTGAATGACCTATAGGATCACCTGTCTGCTTTTGATAGCAGATGCTAAAGCACAGCATCTTGCAGGAGAGAGAGAGGCATTAACTCACATTTTTGCCCCCCAAAGTTATTCCAGCCAAGTGTCTGTCATGATCAATACATCTGTCATGCTGATCCTTGTGGGTAAGAGCTAATGGTGGGTGTTCATTTATTTTATGGAACTTGTTTTATTGGTATTATTTTATTGGTATGTTGGAATTTTTTAAAAGAAACTATTCAGCAATTCCCTTTATAGCCAAGCAGCACATTAGTGCATGGAGCAATAGTGCAATCAAATCCTTCTACAAGGAAAGCAATACTGGTCTTTTTCTAGGAATTTAGCAGCATCCAGTAATCACAGTGATATATGCTGGGTTCAAGCATTCTCCCAGGGAGAGAAGGTATGGGAATAATAACAGATGCTAGGCTGGGTATCGGTCTCTTGTGATAATAAAAACAACATTGAAGGTTTCAAGTGGGAAAGGCCTCAATGCAGAAAGTGTTGGAAGATCTGGTTGAAGATTAGTCTTTAAACCTCACGTGGGGGAGAACGAGGTGAACTCTTTTCCATAAATCATCCATATACTTAATTTGATATCAAACATGAACATGTGTCATATAATCTGGTTTAATACACATGAGTCTTATTAAAATTGTGTGAGCCAAGGACTGTGCTGATTTACACAAGTTTAAGCAGGACTTTTGCAAGGCAGCAAATGTGCTTTAATTTAGAGTACTTTAATTTAGAAATAGAATTCAGGATGTTTTTAGCAATTCTAGTAGTTATCCTCATAAAGGGTCTGACCGGGATCCTGTTGGTGTAATTGGAAAGGTTCTTATTGCTTTGCAAAGGGAGATTCATTCCCTTGAATGCAAGTGGTTATCTCAGGCATGGTGATTAAACAGGGAGAGAAACTCCTGGAGCAACTGTGACTCTGAGTCCAAACCCAGAATTCCTTCAGACTAGGAAACAGTTGCATGCTGTGAACTTCTCCTTTTTTCTTCCCCCCTGCTCCCACATTGTTTTCTTTTGTTTCCCTTTTTTCCTTTCTTTCAATTTTTTCCCCCTTTTTTCCTTTTCTCAATTCTTTTTGCTTTCTTCTTTCCTTCTTTCTTTACCTGGCTTCCACATTTTTCCTCTTTTCTTTTTTCCTTTCTTCTTTCTTTTCTCCTTTATTGTCACTGTTTCAGACCAGATATGAAGTCTTTGGTTCTGAGCCATGAGAAAAAGCTCTTATTTGGAGTAAAGTACATCACTTGTGCTGCAATATTTGATGTTTTGACCAATATCCAAAACCAGCAGGTTGAGCAGAGCACTTCCATTGAATGTGGCTCCCTCGATTTGGGATTATCAGCCCTGCTTCTCCCACTCAGTGTGGGCTCCAGGCTTTGCTTCATCAGCACACTCAGAAGATATCAATAACTGTAGTGTACTTCATAGGCTGAGAGAGGAATGAAAATAAAGGGGGTGAAAAGCAAGTAAAGCAGGATTTCTTGAAAGACAAGGCAGCAGCAAAGTATGATTTGAACCATTAACTAACAGGCAAGCCTAAGCAAAACAAACAGAGTAACTATATCTCAGTATAAGAAGAGAATCCATTTTTATCTAATTGAATTTATATGGGGGTTTTTGGTGGCATTATCAATGATCTACATGATGTGAATTAGGTCACACTCTGGCCATTGTGAGGTGTGTGGTGTTTGGGTTTTTTTCCAGTTAAATAGTCCAAAAATATATTTGAGGAACTAAACAAAGAGATGTGCAAGGAGGTGTGATAAACTTCTGAGCTCGAGTGAAAGATGAAGACACAATCTGCAAAATATTCTGAGGCACAAGATGGCTGTAAAGTAGTTGTGAAGATATATCAGTTCATAAAAAGGTATCTGTAACAGCTTAAAAACGAAGCAAAAGCAGGAATACAGGAATTGCAGGAATCCCTGCAGGACGAGAAGTGCTAGTTGCTGTTGAATTTAGGAATTTTCAAGCTGCCCTACTCCAGTCAAAGGACAGAAAGAAAGGTATTTTTATGCTGACATTTCACAGAATTCCTACAGGAATCCTCATTTAAACAAACAAACAGAAAAAGATGATGATTCTGGCACACTAGAAACATCTTAATTTGACCTATGAGAAAAGATTCCTGAAGAATCTGGAAATGACAAAGATCTTAATTTAAATGTAAGAAAATTCTGAACTGTGACCAAGGCACAGGGAACTCAACACTTTTAAATGTGTTAAAAATACAGATGATTTATTGCCACAGTTATATGTAAGGAAACTTTAATCTTCTCGAATAACAGACCAGTATTTCTGATTAATCAGAACAAATACATAAAAATAAGGTTCTATCTATATGACATATTTGATTAAAAGTAACTTTGTTGAAACTTCATTTTTAATTTTACTTCTTACATCTTGAAAGCATTTCAATCCCTTCTACAAACGCTTTGTGGCACTGAGAGTGCTGTGTTTCCCAAGTGTTAATCACAGGGAATAGTTTGTCTTGTGATGGGATATGATCCAATAGTTAACTGAAGGAAGAGGTACAGCTTCATGGAATTTGAATCAGGCTCAAGGTGTTGCAAAATCAAACCTTCAGCAAACACTGAGCAGTGAGTTTGAACTGGAGAGAAATAAAAGCTATATTCTAATATTTTTCCTCTGGCAGAACAATTTTCTTTATTCCATAAAAAGTTACTGCATCATGGCTTTCAATAAAGAGAGGTATTAAGAGCTGGATTATGGCAATGCCTTACAAATTTGATCAAAAATTGCACATGGAATAATAGGTTTGTTTTTGTTTTTGTTTTTTTTCAGAGTTATATCCAAGTCATTAACTGTTCTCCTAAAGGGCTTGGTACTGCTTCAGTCATATCAATTATTATTTCAGTGAGTCTTACAAACATTTCAGGGGACTTGTGGGGTAATAACTTAGCATGGTTAAAAAAGGCTTGAATGGTAGCATTTGGGTATCGCTATTTTTTCACAGTTTCTTTCTGCTTAAATATCTTAATTGAAATGGTAACAAAAATAAGCTTATTGACCTTAGCTTTAAGGTCACTGCCTTGAATAGCTGAACAAAGTATCCATATTTTCCACCAAAGGGACTGAAGATGAAAATGCCAGAACATGAGCATGTATATTAGGGCACATGAATTTTAGAAGCTTCATTGCTTTTGAGTAAGTAAAAAATATTCTCTCCTTCTAAGTAGGAGAGAATATTTGTTTAATAGATTGACCTTTGAAGCAAAACTGATGACCTTAAATAAACACAGGATGCATAGTTTCCTCAATTGAAGGAGAAATATGGCAGGTGACTTTTTTTCCTGTAACTCTGCAAGTCTTTCATTTAACATAGTGTGCTGCTTGCTGTCTTTGCCTGTCTGCATTCTTCATAACCTGTCTAAAAGATGCACAGTCTCATTCTCTTTAATTCCTTCTCAAATCCTCCATTCAGTGTTACCATACATGATGCCCTCTCTTTTACTTGAGTGCCTTTGCAGATACCTTTTTTCCTTGAGTGATTGGACATACATCTGCATTTTTGGTTTAGACACCTAAATTTTCTAAAAATACAGAATATTTTTCCTTACCCAAAAGCAGAGCAATCATTACATGCTGCAAGATCAATGGAGGAATTTTGGTGAAAGCACAGAAAATAAAAAAATGAAAAGTAAGGTAAAAAGTAGATAGAGAAGTTGTAAGAAAACTTGTGTAAAAGTTCTTTCTTTTTGATGAAAGATTTGTAGCACACATTATTTGCAATGCATCTTTTTTGGCTTTCGAGAGGGGTTTTTGATTTTGGGAGGGGTATTAAAACTCTCTTAGTAATTATTGTCATTATTATATGAAGCACAGCAACTGACAAAATCTTGTGTGGAGAAGATTATTTATGAATATAAAATTACATGATCACTAACAGATGCAATTCAGCCTCAGTATTGTTTTTCTTCCATACTGCGCTTAAATATAAGAGAAAAAAATATGATGCTGAAGGTATTCTATTCTACGGTGGCCATTAGAGAAAAACAAGCCTTGCAAGTTCCATTTCATGATGTGAAAAAAAGAAACAGCAGGGATTGCCTGTTTGCAAAAATTCTTTTCAGCCACTGGCTTTGAATTCTTTTTTCTTGCTGACTATGTACCCAGGTAAGTCTATTTAGAGGAGGAATTCCTAATTATTGTACAAAAAAAACTGGAGAATAAGTTCCACTGAATAATATTTTGACTTTGCTAGAGCTGATTTCATTGATGAGAGAGTTTAGTTTCTCTAGATGATTAATTACACAGAAATAAAAAAGGAGTAAATACTACTGATTGAGGTAGAGAAAGTAAAAGTACAAGTTGGTCTCATCTGAGCTGACGATTATTGTTGTTGTTGTCACATAATAACTTGGCCAGGAGTTTTGATTTGTATAGAAATCCTGATTGTGCAAGTGTGCAATTTAAATTCTAAATATTTACCTCTTCCCTTGAATTTTGAAAGGCATAATTTTTGCTTAATGTAATACTCACACTTATTTGCACTAAAACTATGTACTTCAGTTGACTATAATTTTAAGTAGTCAAAAATACTTTAATATCTCACTGAAAATGGGATCTGTAGGAGATAATTGCAAAATTTAGGAAGTCATACTGTGGAAGCCTTTTAGAAAAAATATTTAGGTACAAAAGCTGATAAAGATGAAGAAAGTTACTCTGGAATTGTAAGTTATAGGAAGGGGCAGAGGAGGAATTTCTGCATGTGGATATATTTTCTTAATTTGTATTCACAGTGTAGAAATATTGTAAAGCGTAACCTTTAGGTAGATCAGAAATTAGGTAGAATTAGGTAGAATTTAGGTAGATCAGAAACAGCAGAATAAAAATCTCATTTAATTTTTTAATAGTGTTTCTAACTAATGCTGAAACGAAGGTATCTTAATGTTGGCTTAGTAAAATCCTCTACATGGCATTTTAACCATGATAATGCATGCTAAATACAAATTTAATAATTTTAGTATTTTTTGTGACACATAACAAAATCAAAATAAATATCAAAATAAAAAAAATAATTTCTCTTTATAATTTACTCTCGAGCAGTTCTCTTCTTGTATATATTTAAATGGTTGGCAGTTAGAAGGATTTAGATTTGTTATTTATATGCAGCAATGTTCTTCAGAGTTGTTTGTCTAAATTGTATTAGATACAGTTTTATATTTTCAGAGGGGTAAGCTGTGGCACACATATGTAATCAGTTCAGTAAATAGAACTCTTATTTTATTGCATTCAAAATTGTTCAGCATGTGAACCAGAGAGGGTTATAGATTAATGCACAATTTTGCTGTGGATGTGTGGCTGAAGTGTTCTCCACATGAATTCATTGCACGCTTTCAGCATTTTGGGCTGTTTGCTACTCCAGCCACAGTTTTAGTCCTGTTTCTGATCTTAGACTGAACCTCTGTTGATGACTCACCATTGATGGAATTTTTATTTTGCTTAAAATTATCATGTGGGGGGAATATTGTCAATTCACATGACCTTGAATTTTGACCTGTGGTTTATGTCCCGGTGTTACAAGTTTTGCTTGAGGCACAGAGTTGAGGACTAGAAGGGCCTCAGCTGAGGGGGGGAAAGGAAAGCATTCCTATGCTAATTTGGACAAACTCTTCTCCATCTCTCTGCTTCTCTTATTTAGCTCACAAAAATGCGACCAATAACCATTAAGTATCTCACACTATTTTCAAGTAACCCTGTATTGGAACAGTTATTTTTAAACAAGCAGCATTTAACCCATTTGGGCCCTGGATGTGGGCTCGGGTAGCAGCTCTGCTGGCAGAACTTTGCTACAAAGCCTCCCTTTACACACTCTGTGCTGAAGCACAACTGAGGCTTTGCACAACCACCCATTGGCATCTGTAGAGAGCTCCCATCGCACCGCAGAGCACTAAAGTGATGTCTTCCCTGAGCTTGGTAGGGCACTAAAAATGCTTCTCCTCACATTGCTTCTGCATTGGTGGTGTTTGCAAATTTGGAACAAAAAGCTTTTTTAGGATTTGATCCAAACAGATAACAGATTATAATGCTGCTTAAAAAAACCTAAAACCATTTGTAACACAGTTGCCAAGTTTGAGAAAGAGCCCAGTTAAACCTATTTAAGTCCTCTCTCGTATATCATTAGAGATTTACCATTCAAAATCTCTCCATTAATGTTATTTATGGACCATTCAAAGTAATATTATTTTATGTTAGGGGGAAATAAAACTTTAGGGATTAAATATTTTACTTGTCAGTGTTCATTCCAGTAAATGTATTTTTCCCTAGCTAAATCCTCGAGTTCTTAGGATAATAGTTTGCACTTGTAAATACTTGTATCTGTGACCCTGATCACTCTTTTCTCATCAAGAATGAAATAATTATATTTCACAAATAGTTCAGCCAGCCAACCTTTCCTACGTTGTCCCACAGTTCTGCTTTGGTTTTGCTGTAACCTGAGGCTGACATTTCATAGTAAAATCAGGAACAGAGCTATGAGGAATTGACTCTAGAAGATGCTGGCTATGACTTTTTGAAAACAGAAATAAATTCGGTTGTATGTCATTCACACTTGATAAAATCCTAGGGGTGCACAGGCTAATCAGTGGGTAGAGTGGTAGTACTGAAAACAATTTTTCTTCACAGATTTTAGGGTAAGAGTGAGTCACCGTGCACCATCAGAAAGATGGTTTTGTAGAGAAAATCACTTCTTCCATGTCCACACCTTTCATTTACTGGCACCTCTGCTAAGGACTGAGTGACAGTTCTGGCTGTGGTTTTTCATAGGTGAGGGATAATGACTTTGTATGTCTGTCAGAGACATCCTGAAATGGGGGTGCCTGTGGCACACGGGATATGAACAGCAACCTTTGTGCACCTGATGTGTTTAGGAGTTACTGCCTATGCATGGCACAGCCTTTGTGCAGGTGAATCTTCCCTGTAAGGTTGTTCTAATGAGACCAACAACTCCAACCTGGGACTGAGTCCATTGCACCCCACGGGGGGTGGATTCTGGTGCAGGAAGGAGCTCGGCACACCTGGGGTGTGCTCCTCTCCTTGCACCTTGCTGGTTACTTGTGAGTGAATCACAGTGCTGAATTCTCTAGGGCTGAGACTGAAAGCCAAGACCCAGGCAATCATCACCCTGCCTATAGTTTCAAGCTTCATTTTTTTGCCCTTAGTCCGTTCTATAGTGTTCCACGTTTATCAAATAAAATATAATGAATGGGTCAGAAAAGCATTTCCAATCTACACCTGGAAACAGAGGAAGAAGGCAATTTCTGGCTGATGCCCACGATTAACCATACAATGTAAAGTACCTATAGGGCTCAAAATTAAAAAAAAAAAAGTGGGTTGCTTCATGGATGTGAAGTAGATCTGTGTCGGTGCGCAGCACAGGAACAGAAAAATGTAAATTCTAGATTGATTCTATTTTATGTAGCTTACTGGGGGGAAAAAACCATACTTGAGCTGGATAGGGATCTTTCATCTGTTATGTTACTATATATAAGACATTTTTTTCCTTTGCATACTGTGAATGTATTTTGCATCATGGCATATACATTTGTGTTGCTGTGGAAACACAATAATATTATTTCTGTTGTCCTAGGAAACACAGACACAACACCTGGTAGTGGTTGTTGTACCAGTTTGGATAGATGTTTGTTTTCTCTTCTGTCCAACAAAATCTTCCATTCCCTCCTGTACCTGAAATAGCAGAGGTTCTTGTGGTTATTAACATTACCTTTAAGTATCCATTCCCACAAAATGGGACAAAGCACTTCATGCATGAAAATATTCAGTCTCAGCAGCACAGGCTTTCCAGGTTATGGCTTTGGTCCAGGTAAGTCACTTTTGCCCTTGCTTAACGTCAAACCTGTGAGAAGTCCCACTGAGATCTGTGGGACTGCTCATGTGCGTAAAGATAAGTGCAAGTGTTTTTCTGGACTGATGCCGAACTCAAAGGACACGACTGGCCCATGGCTTAGAATGAGTGCTTGAGAACTTGAGAAAGTTTGTGGCTATTGATTTGGTTTCAAAATGGAAGAGGCTGCATTAGCTATCTGTGAGTTCCCATGTTTCCAGGAGCTCGGTCATAGCATCACAGAATAAGCTGAGTCTGAAGGGACCCATGAGGCTCATCAAGTCCAGCTCCTGGCCCTGCACAGGACACCCAGGAGTCACACCTTGTGCCTGAGAGCATTGTCCAAACTTCTTGAACTCAGACTGGTGCTGTGACCTCTTCCCTGGGGAGCTGTTCTAGCACCCAACCATCCTGTGGGTGAAGAACTTTTTCAGATATCCAAACTAAACCTCCTCTGGCTCAGCTTCAGGCCAATTCCCTCAGGCTCTGTCACTGGTCACAATAGTGAATATATCAACACCTGTCTCCCCTCAGTCTCCTCTTCTCTAGGCTGGAGTTTTATCATTTTGGGGGAACATGGATTTAGGGAGTACATTTGAGGAGAAGCTGTACACATTTGAGGGGAACTGGTTACCTTATGCCATGGGAATGTATGGGTTTGTTGTGGTTTGACCCCAGCCAGCAGCCAAACCTCACACAGCCGCTCACTCGCTCCCCCACCAGTGGGATCGGGAGAGAATTGGAAGGGTAAAAGGTCATAAACTTGTGGGTTGAGATAAAGACAGTTTCATAGGGAAATCAAAAGCCCCACGCATGCAAGCAAAGCAAAATAAGGAATTAATTCAGTGCTTCCCATGGGCAAGCAGGTGTTCAGCCATCTCCAGGAGAGCAGGGCCCCATCCCGTGCAGCGGTTACTTGGGGAGACGAACGCCATCATTCCAAACGCCCCTCCCTTTCCATTCCTTCCTCCCAGGCTAAGTCCTGAGCGTGATGTCACGCAGCCTGGAATATCCCTTTGGTCAGGCTGGGTCATGTGTCCTGGCTGTGTCTCCTCCCTGCCTCCCAGGCACCCCCAGTCCCTCGCCAGCGTGGCAGTCCAAAAAGGCCTTGGCTCTGAGTGAGCCCTGCTCAGCAATGACAAAAACATCTTTATGTTGTGCTGTGTTCAGCCCAAATCCAAAACGCAGCCCCATACCAGCCACTGTGAAGAAAACGAACTCTAGCCCAGCACAAGGTTGTTGAGGTGGTTTTCTGGGTGTTTTGGTGAAAGTTGGGATTTATCTTTTGTGCTGATATTCTGTAGGGAAGGGAGCACACGCTAGCATTATTGTAAAATAATTTTATTAGCAATGAAGCCCTTTATGTATTCGTAGGTTTTTGACCGTGTGCAATTATACATTGAATTCTGATTTTTTTTGTCCCATGTGTCTCTATAAAATCTGTTTTCACAGAATCATATGATTAAAAGATTATATTTATTTTATAAAGAAACTTAGGTTAATTTTATAATACTACATGGAAATGTCAAATGTGTAAATACAATTTCTCAGTAAAATCAGGTTCATAATCTGTTACACATGGTTAAAAAAGAAAATTCTTTCCTTAGACCATAGATTTATGTTGTACACACTCTTTCTGATTTGTCTGTATATACTTCCTCATGTTCCTTGTTTTATAACTATATTTGAATGCCTGTGGCAAAAACAAAAGCCAAGCATTTCAGCATGTAAGAATATATTTAGTGTATATTTATATATGGACCAAAGTTCCTGGAAGGAAAAGTTGATAGGTTCAAGCATGAGTCCAGTATAATGATAAATTTTGACTCCCTACAGATTGCTTAGTGCTGACAGAAAAAATACCTTGGAATTCTGCTGACCTTTTTCCCACAGGACCTGGCCCCAGTTACTCCTCGTTACTGGCTTCATATAGTACTGTCAGTAAGAATAACTGCTCCTTATTCTGTGCAAAACTTTGTAACTTATCCAAAGTATAGTGTTTGTGCATGAGATAGAAGCAGGTAGGGAGGGGGAGGGAGCAAAGAGAATCAGCAAGACTTGTACTTCAAGAAATTGTTTATTTTACTTTTTGAAAATCACATCTTCCCCTATTATTGTCCTAGCATTCTTTCCCCCACAACCATTATTGTTTTTTGCTTTACTCTTAGATGAGCAATGTCCAAAACAGAAGATGGACCATGCAGTAGCCCAAGCATGTTTCTTGGAAAAAATGTAAAGTATCTCTGAGAAGAAGTTTTTTGTTAGAAACAATGTTCAGTGGTGTCTTAATTCAAAGAAGAAAGAAAAAAAAATGGAGAAAGCAGTTAATAAAACCTGTAATTCTTAGGGTTTTTTTCTGGTGGAGGAAGGGCATACGTGTCTGATTCTTCAGAGATGGCTTGGGTGTGGTGGACATTTCTGGCTTCGTCCTCGCTGGACGCGGTGTTGGGTGTCAACAGCACGCAGAGCAGCACATCTGCATTTTCTGGCCTGGGATAGTTCATTTCATTACTACATCCGTTTGTGGGGAGCAGAGAGAGAGAGAGTGAATCTGCTCCTTGGGGAAGCAAATCCAGTGAAAAGCTCGTGCCAGAGCTGTTCTGTGCTCCGTGCACGAGCTATGTAACACTTGAACTGTGTAATTGAGAGCTGACTGCAATTCTGTTCATATTAACTTATGCAGGTTTCTTCATTAATAGGTTTAAACTTTGTTATGTGAGAGTGAGAAAGTAATCTTCAGAGGAAAAGCAAAGCATTCAGTAAAACCTGAGGATCTGTGCAATGCTCTGCTACCTCCGTATCTGGACAAAGGGCATTCCAAGGACATGGCAGAGGTGCTGCTGAGCCTCAGCGTTGGTGCTTCCTGCAGAGGGGAGGGGACCTGCCAGGTGATGATTCAGACCACCTGAATTAAGGACTTAGCCTCCCCCCAGTGCTGTCAGGAGCCAGGCTTCCTCGTTTAATTGCTTGATTTAGATGCTTTACAGGAATTACACATTCCTCTACTATTTCTGAGCTGAAGGTTTGTTTCTGAAACCTGTGGATCTGCACATGTCATAAATCAGCGTAGCTCAGTATCAGGTTTGATTCTGGATGACATTTCCTCGTGTGGACTGAGCAGTTTAGCACCAAGGCTAAATGTATTCTTATGCTTATGATGCATTGAAGTAAGTGGAAATCCTGACAGCGCTGAAGCTAAGAGCAAAATTATTTGGCTTCAGTCTATGCTTCAGTTACACAAAGATGGATTTAATCTCCTGTTAACTTCTGGGGGCCTGGGGTGCACATCCCCAGAGAGCACTTACTCGCCTTCCCCTGCTGACCGCCAGAAACTTCTTTCTGATTTTATTTTCTCTCTGTCATGGCTTAACATCTTTACTACGCCATCCCACTTCCCATTTGTCAAGCACGGAGGAGCTCTCTTTGTGTCATCCAACCCTCTCCTTGGAACAACTTTTTTTCTGTGCAAACCTTTCCCAGTGAAACTGTTTTTGTCTGTGGTCTTATGTTCCTACTTCTTTGGGAACAGGAAGAGATTGCATGTTTTATCTAGTGAGTGAGATGTGACCATAGTTTAGACCGTAGAGTCTCGAGGCATAAGTCTTTATCTTGCCTCTTGTTGCAATATTAGCTATAGTTACAGTTCTCTGGTCCTTTCAATTTTTGTTTCTTTGATTTTCCATAAAAATTTGATACCCTCAAGTATCAAATCATGATTCAAGTGAACACATAGAACATAAAGAAATATTATTCCAAGAAAAGATTGATTTCCATAGCATTCAAAGCCAATTTTTTGCATGTTGTATGTGCACATATGAAGATCCAGTGCTTTTATGATTTATAACCTTTTTAATAGCAATAGATTGTGTCAGAAATAGCATTTCATCCTTTATAATATTTTTCTTTTTTTTTTTCTTTTCCAGTAAATGGCAAAGACTGCAATATTGAAGACAATGTAAGCATAAAACTAAAAAGTAGGATGTTTTTGTACAATTCCTTCACCTGTCTTGCCCCAACCCTTTTGGGTAAGAGCTTTATCCTTTATGCTAAGGCAAAAATTGAGGCATTTGTTTATAACACATAGCAAAAGATACATGATCTGTTACATCATTGTTGATCATGCAAATAATTCTTTCTACTCTGTAAATTGGTCTTCTTGATTATGGTAGTAAGGAAAACATCTGTTTGCATTTTTATCTGTTCACTATTTTTTTTTGTGTGTGTGTGTGTGATGAAGACCACCATTAATGTACAGCAGGACTTGATTAGGTATTATAGATGAAAACCAATTAATATGCATACATATTAAGTCTCACTGGCACTTGTTGAGGACCAGGGTTTATTACTATGATAAAGACAGTGGGTGGGTCTGTTAGGTGAACAGATATGAGTGCAAGAGACCCTAAAACTTTGTTTTGGATATTTATTAAGATTTATGTAATTTGAATAGTCTGTATTTTAATGTAGTTTATTAAAATACAGTATATTTTATGCAATTTGTAGAGTACAAATGTGAGCATATTTTAAAAGCTGATCTTCAGTAACAGTACTGGTAAGTAAAGGGACAAGTTAAAATGAAGGAAAACATTGTGACTTGCACATGTGGATGTAAAGTGATGTGGTAAATGATCAGAGAAATATGAAGAACATTTTAGGAAAGGGCTGCTGCCAAAAGAAAATTTAAGCAAACCAGTAGACCCCAGCTGTCTCAAGCTTGAGACTGACAGGAGAACTGCAGATTGTCTTCAAGTTGTCTCTGACTGTCTGTGTCTTCTAAAAGCTCCCATTGTCTTCTGTCCTTCCCACAAGCTGGGAATTAGTAAGCAAAGTATTATCTCACCCAAGGGAGAAGCAACCTGACATTACCTAAAATGAAGAAGAGGGGAGCCTGAACGAATTAACAGTGAGGAGCTGAAGGCACGGGGCTCGCAGATGACTTTAACAGTTGGGCTACTTCACAGCGTGGATGTTGTTTATGGCAAGGCAGCGAGAGGCATGATCACCTGGGGATTTCATGGGGTTTAACTCAGAGGAGCTTGCTCTGACCACAGGCTGGTCTGGATCAAGCATTTGTTTTGCAGGCAATACAGACTGTCACAGGTAGCTCGTTAGAGTGGCAATGACCACGATTGCTAATTGGAGATAAAGTTCAGAATAGGGTGGTGTGTGTGAAGGCACGAGTCAGCCATCCTCCCATCTCAGGGTACCCATCTCCTTGCTTTGTGGGACCTTGTTGTGCTCCACCTAATATCCAGGAAATGGCTATTAGCTGACCATTATAACTAAAATTAATATGGGATGAGAATAAACAATACACTTTGGGACTCATTATTTGTCTTCCAGATGCAGGGGGTGAGGAAAATATGGGAGTTACTGTTTACCTTACAGTACTCATATTCTGATGGCCACAGTCCAGGCCCTGACTAATGGTTTTGAAATGCTGAGGACAGAAGTTAAACAGGCATCTACATCCCAGGCCCCACTAGGGAACCCCTGATTAGTGTGTGGAGGGTGAGAAGCAAGGGAAGAGCTGGAACTTGAAGCCTGGCCAAGAGCATAAAACCCACAGGGCTTGTGGCTATTGCAGGTAATAACAAAGGGACAGTGTCCATAGGAGGGTAAGGGAGATGGTTCAGGGAAGGGCAAGTCAAGAAGGCAGAAGGCTGAGGAGTGAGATGATCTCTGCTGCAGGTTTCAGTCATGGCTTGGGGAAGGCAGAGTGGCTGAGCAATGGATCTGCACCCAGATGTGCCCATGGGGGTGTCCCAGTCACCGCTGCGCAGGACCCTGCACAGGAGTGGTGCTGGGAGCACGTGGAAGCTCTGAAGAGCCTGTTGAGAAAGCTGATGGGTAAGAACATTAGAAAACCTGGCAAACACTGCTGGCAGTTTATTTTATAGCTTTGTTGAAACAAGTTTCACAGGTTTCCCGAATGCTGCGCTCTTGTCATACTGTCTGATCTCTCATTATGTATTACATAGATTATCTAGGTCTTGGTGTAATTATTCTGTTTAAAAACATTGTAGAAAAACAACATGCAGGAGTTTGGGACAAATGGAAGTCTGGGTTGTGTTTTAATTTTTAGGTTTTCAGGAGACAAAGTGTTGTGGCTGTACTATCTGAGTAGTGAAGAGAAATTCAAAGAGAAAAGGTGATAAACTTCAGAAAGCATTTTATTGGGCCATGAGTGAAGAATTATAGCCTGTGCTCTGAGTACAGACATCTCTCCCATTTAAGTCAAATGACTAAAAATACAATTTTCTACTTAGTGAGACCATGGTACTTTCTGCCAGAGTATAGCTTGAGAAAATATCTCATCCTTGTCAAAATCTGGGTGAGGAAGTTTCTTTGCTTTTCTTCTGGCAGAGGTTTTCCTGATGGTGTTATTTATGAGGGAACAACTAAAGCCAGGCACGGTTTGCTGGACACTGTACAAAGGTAGGGTAAGAGGCAATCTTCCTGCCTTCAAGAGTAGTATAGGAATAGACAAAATGGGAAGGGAGAGTGGTAATGCACATTAATGTTGTGATGATAAATGGCATGTTAATTCTCACTTTTTGGCAGAAGAATATTGTTTAGGGATTGGAAAGACTAGGAAACAGGGAAATCTGTAGAAAACAATGGGGAAAGGGAAGATAAGAAGGGTGGCTGTGGAGCACTGCAGAGATGAAGGGACTGAGATGAGATTGGAACAAGCTTGGATCAAGCATCTGTTACCAAGGATGTCTTAAGTCGAGTCAGAGTAGAGAGAATATTTTCAGTTCCTGCTTTAGCTTTTCCTGCAGCTTCTCTGCTGGTGGCAGTGCCTGGTTGTTGACTCCATGCAGTTTCTTTTGCAAAGCTTCTGTGGCTTGAGTCAGAGGAGATCCCATCTGTGGGGAACACATTGCCTTTGACAGGGGGTGTCCAAGCCCCCGGCACGGTGACTGTGGTGTGGGGAGCAGACTGTGGCACCAGGACTCCCACCCTCTCCTTCCCTCCAGACTCCTTCTCCCAACCTGAGTCAGAAAGGCTTTGAAGCATGCAGAGTGTATCTTGCACTTGAGTAAAAAGGGTGGCATGGCATGCAGGGTTTGTAAGTGTTACAGAATTAAATAGACTGTTTTTATATCCAGCTTATTAGAGGTTTATCAATAGGATTTAAATTGAAGTTGTAATTCTGAAGGTATGTCTGCATATGATATGACGGGTGCAAGGGTTGCAACAGCAATGTAACCATTACAGCAGTCATAAGAAAAAAATATTTAATGAATATTATTGAAAAATTCAACTTAAAAGGTTACTAAAAGGTTAATGTTTCTGGTCACACTTAATTCAACATCATTAGATATCTTAGAAAAATGACAGATCAAAAATGTCCCCCATTTCAGGACTCGGAGGTTAGGACTTATGAATACATATCCCTAAATTAAGTGTTTTTTCTCTGCCAAACACTTACCTTGTAGAAAAAAATATTGGAATTTTTTTTTGTTTTTCTAGAATTGTACATTCAGTTAAATCATTATAACCATTTTAAATGTGGTTTCATACAAAGACAAGAAGATTACTTCAACTTTCTGCATATACAAGAAAAAAACACAGTAGAAATCTAGCCCTTGAAATTTGTTGTATAAGATTAAAATAACTCAAAATCTTAAGCCTTTTTTATTTAGCTCAAAATGCATATATTGGGCAGTTGGATCTGTATTTTTAAACTCTGGCTAACAACACGCCTTCCTTTAGAACAGCTAAGTAATGTAAAATATCTTTCTTCACCCTGTTTATTGTCTAGTATATTCCAAAACCATTTTTACATATTGTGTTAGAGTGGCTGTCTTTCCTTTCACCAATCAAAACCACTTCCAAAATATTGTGTCCCAGTTTTTGTCTCTAAATACAGATTTTTTAAAATTTGTCCTTGATTTTCCCAGCTCAGATGTGTTTGAAATACAACAAAAAGGTCTCTGAGGGACAAAACTAATACATGTAGAGCTATACAATTTTTTGTTAGAAGCATGATGTCAGTGTTTCAAAATATTTTTAAAAGGTTGAATTTTTGAAAATTACAATAAATATAGATAGATAGATACCTAGATAGATAGATAGATAGATAGATAGATAGATAGATAGATAGATATAGTGGTACTTTGGGCTTTTTTTTATTTAATAAAACTGCAGGTGCACTCTTCCTTTCCTGAGGAGACCCCTCCTCAGGTGCTGTGATGGCTGGGTTGTGTCCCCCTCCTCAGCCCGGGCAGGCTCGAGCTGATGGCTCAGCTCACATGGCCCTACCAGCATGGGAGCAGCTCCCTTGGGAGGCTCTTGTCAGGAGGAAAGAAGGAATGCACCTCTGCAGCTTATTGCCACCTTGGGTCTCGTTATAGCACAGCTAAGGCTGCCAGTTGGACCAAAGCTGAGAGCTCAGCTTCTCCGGGAAGAGTTCCAAGATCAGCGAGCAGGGGGTGTGCAGAGCCTTTCACCAGCACATCATCAGGACAAGGTGGAGTCCCTTGGTCATGGCTGGAGTCACACCAGGGTGCTTCAGGTGAAAGGTTACAGGGTTTGAAACTGGCTCCACAAAGTGCCCTGTTCTGATCACCCTTCTAATTAGTGGTTCTGTCTGGACTCTTCCTTCCCCACTCAATTCCTCCACCTGCTTAGCTGGCCAAAGCCGTCACCTGTCCTCACTTCTCCAAGCAGGCTGTTTTTAATTCACAGTCCTGAAGTCTCCCTTCCACCCACCCAGGGTGAAGTTGCTGTATTTTCCAGGCAAAAGATAAAAAAGTAAGATTGACGAATGAGTTTAGCATACGACCATCATGCATCAGTTATTAAAATAAAGAATAGCTGGAAGGTTCATCTACAGCTTGTTTGCCTTGTCCATATGGGAAATGGAATTTAAACTACCACATTGTTTTAGGAGCAGTTTGTAATCCCAGTATAGTGAAGTCATGTTTTTCATGGGATGGGAACAGCAGATAGTAAGAGTTTCTGCAGTTAGCATGATATCAAGTGTGATGGAAAGATACTTTAAAGTGTTTTTGTTGTGGATGGAAATGTTCAGATGCAGAACCAGCCATTCTACCTCCCTGGGAGAAGACACTGAGGAACTACTGTCAGCTTGCTTGTGTTTGCAGTGTGTCTTCCAGGATAACCAAAGCTTGATTCATAGTCTCACTGAAAAGGTGGAACAGCTTCCCAGAGCCTGTAACAGGAATGTTACATCTCACCTTTAAGCAGAGTGGGAGGTTGTGTTTTGGGGTTTTTTTTGGTTGGTTTTTTTTTTTTTTTTTTTGGTTTTTTTTTGTTTTGGGTTTTTTTGTTTGTTTGTTTGTTTGTTTGTTTTTGTTTTAACAGCACTTTTCTAGCCTTTTTTTGATTTGAAAACTCCTAAATCTTTTCCAGATTACTAACAGGCATACTTCCCAGTTTAAGGTCTCTGAACCTGGGGGTTTCATGGACCACAACTTGAAAACCATTGTAGTGTGAGGCAGGACAATGCTGTGTATTCATCTGACTTTAGGAATTGTTAACAGAATAATCCCATCTGAAATTTGTGTTTCCAATCATACATGGTAGTAGAAACAGGAATGATAATAGACCTTTAGCTGTGAATTTGGATGCTCTTGTGCTAAGTGCTGTACAAATACAGAAGAAAAATTCAGTCCCAGCACCAAAGGGTTTAGACTTCAGAGAGGTGGCTGCAGGCTGATGGGAGAATATGTAAAACAAAACAACAGGACCATGCTGGTGGTTCAGCTGCTGTCAAAGATGCTTGTGGGTGTCCTGGCTGTCTACAGGGAACCTCTTTCAGAAACAAAGGCTTAATAAGAGTCAAAACTCTGGCTGAAAATTTAATGATTACTTAGTGAGGGGGGCATCATCAGGCAGGCCACTAGAGCCAGAAGGAGGGAGGGATGCTCAGGAGGAAATGAAAGATGTCCTTCGAGGGTCAAGGCAGCACTGTACTCTATTAGAGGTTTGAAGAACAGATCAAGAACCAGATGTAGTTTATAAAATATTCCTTAGGTGGGTGCAGAAACTGCACCATGCTGGCATGAGATATGGGAGGAGTGAAATACAGTGATAGATCTTCAAATATTGATCTGAGGCAGTACTTGACCCACTCTTCCTGCTGTGCATACACTGCCTAAGCCTCTCCCTCCTGTGCACCAAGGGTACAACTCATGTCCTCTGTTCCTTACTCATCTGAAAGCTACAGGTCTCATATGAACTCAGTGTTGAAGCTCTCCCTCTACTTAGTGGAGAAACAGGCAGGCAGCAGACAGTCATCTACAGGAGCAGCCTCTGGCATGGGGCAGGTGAATTATTTTTTCAGTGTCTCTTGTCTGTATAATCTTGTCATGCCACTTAACCTTCAGACAGTTAAAATTTTGCTGAAAGGAATCCTGTGCCAGGTCTTTTCTTTGACTAAATCCCTTATGAAGTCTTATACATTTTTTAATAATAACAAATCTAAAAATGTAGTAAACTTTTATAGGAAACGAGAAAATTATTATTATTATTATTGTTATTATTACTATTATTATTGTTGTAGTAGTAGTTGTTGTTGTTATTATTGCTATTATTGTAACCCCTTTCTCATTGCCAATATTTCCCTGCTAAGAAATGGAAACCATTGCTCTGATGGGGAAGGATACATTTCTTGCTGTCACCTAAGGAAATTTTCTAAATCTCAATGTTGTAGTGTTGGGTTGTTTTGTTTGTTTTGGGTTTGTTTTTTTTTTGCAAAAAAGGTGCAAAACCAATATTGAACACTTGGATAAGTATAAAATTAAAGAATTGTTTAGCTTGGAAAGGACTTTAAAGATCATCTAGTTCCAACTCCCCTGCCATGAATCCTGGTTGCTCAAATCTCCATCCAACCTGGTACTGAACACTTCCAGGAATGGGGCATCCACAGCTTCTCTGGGCAACCTGTTCCAGTGCCTCAGCACCCTCATAACAAGGACTTTCTTCCTAAGATCTAAACGAAACCCACCCTCTGTCAGTTTAAAGCCATTCTCTCCTGTCCTATCCCTACATGCCCTTGTGAAAAACCCCTCTCCAGCTCTCTTCTAGGCCCCCTTCAGGTACTGGAAGGTGCTGTAAGGTCTCCCCAGAGCCTTCTCTTTTCAGGCTAAACAATTCCAGCTCTCCCAGCCTGTCTGCAGAGAAGAGGTGTCCCAACTCTCTGAGCATCTTCATGGCCTCCTCTGGACTCACTCCAACAGGTCCATGTGCTTCTAATGTTGAGGCCCCAGAGCTGGACAGAGTACTCAAAAGGAATTTTTATCTAGAGCTGTCCAAAAAAAAAAAAGAAAATCCCTGATAAAAAACCTGCTTTCTATCCTCAAATGGAAGCAGTAAAAGAGTAAAGAATTTTTTTTCCATAGATTTTGCCACCAGTCCTAGTTCTGATGAACTTTAAACTACAGCATTTGAGTGTCTCCATAGTTGCTAATTAAAGTGTCAATGAAGCTGATTTGAGCTGCTTAGCAGTCTCTGTGCATGTCTCAGTCTCACCCATTTCCTAGATGTAAAAGCCTCACTGAAAAGTGAGTGGTGAGGTGCCTTCTTCATCCAGATAGAAAAAACAAATATGAATAAAATATGAAATTAAATATGAAACAAGCCACCTTCTATCTTAGCAATTTCAAAGTGAAATGAATTGGAGGGAAATATTATTTGATACCATGTGCAAGTTGTGCTTTAGGACAGTGATTTTGAGTGCTTAAATGGGCTAAGGAGGTAAAATACAGTAGCTCATTATGCACAAGAGTATTATGATGACCTACTGCTTCTTTCTAACATGAAGAATTTTTAATTACTGCATCATGTTACCTTCTCTCATCCTCTTGTTACTTTATAGCCCTTCATCATCATCTTCACAATTTTCAGTAACTTTTTTCAGTAATTTTTTTCCAGTAATTTTCTTTCTAAAACAGTCAATAAACCCTCAACCCTTGAACCAAACCTCCTCATTCCCCTGCATGAATCTTTTCCTGCAACAGTTTTCTGTTCCTGTAATGTTGTTGCTGTGATCTCTGAAGCCTTTTCAGTTCTGCATTGAGTTTTTGCTGGGTTTGCTTTTATTTTTTAGGCAAGGTGACCTGTGACACAAGGACACTTGAAAATGCTACTGAAGTGCTGCACCTCAGCTGCTGCAGCTGACTTCTATAGGACATTCTGCCTTTTGGATCATTGCTAAATTGGTCTCTATATACTCAAAGTATTTATATATCAGAGACGTATTTAAGGAAGCACCTAGCATGTACTGAAATAAACAGGAATTATAGCATTTATTTCAAGCTGTTGCAGGCTTCATCTCACATTTCCCTGACAGTTTGTCTACTTGAATTTTTTAGTGTTCAGTAGAGATTAGAAATGATCATTCAGTTCTGCCTTCTTCTACATTCCATGCAATTACTTTGATTTACATTCTGAAATTGGGTTTGAGGTGAAATAACCCTGAAACAGTCTGGAAATTATTAGAGTTTATCTTTTTAAAAAAATGCAGATGTGTGAATTAATAATCAAAAGTAAAACTAATTTTGAACTCATAGATGAAAACTAATTTCCTGTGTTGTTTCTAGGACATGTAAAATTACTCAGATAACACAGCTGAGGAGCTGTGTTTGGTCATGTACAAATGGGAAAGGCAACACTAGGGAAGTTGACCATTTTTATAGGTAAGATACAACTTAAGCAATTCCATCTTTGGTTAAAATGAATGCATGCAAAGCAACATTTCTTCATACAAGTGTCCTCCTGTTTGCCTAATTAGAGAGCCTGTCACTAATGATGGTAATGGCTGTCAATGCACAGATTGTATGGATGAGTTTATGGCACCGTGATGGGAACTGCCTGTTCACAAACAAGTATTTTCAATAAGTAATTCTCACATGGGTGAAATCCTGTTGCTGTAAATGCTGAAAGGTGTACAGCAGTGCAATGTCTACAGTGAAGACAATATTACAGTCTCAGTGTCACCACAACATTCAGGTGAGTTGTACTAACAGCCTTCCCTATTTATAGTTTGAATCATTAACATAGTCCCTGTACAATACAAGCTGAGTGCAAAGTGATTGCACTCTGTCCTGGGTGACTTTTAGTTTTCAGCATCAAACTTTGGAAAGAAAATGTCTTCATTTGATTTTTTTTCTGCTTTTTTGGGTTTGTACTTTGTGCATTGCACAATATGATATCCAGTTGCAATCATATTAGGATACATTTCTACAAGAGCTTTCAACATGGGAATCTTAACATGTTTCAGACTTGGTACTTGAACAAACACAGGGAATTCTGCATTCTGCTTCAAAGCTTCTGGACATTTTGGATTTATGAGTTGCAAATTTCATGGAAACAAGTTCTGCAATGGCACTTGTGAGATTCTAATTGTTGTCAGTCTGGAGACAACATGAGAATTGTATTTTGGCGTTTTCACATCTCACTCTGCCAAAACTAAAAATCCAGAAATGCAAAGAAATGAAAATTAATCTGATGAATTCACAGGTTTTGACACATTTTGAGTTCTCATGGTGCTGGCAGAGGGAAAGCCTCTTACTTCAGAGTTATTTACAGCCATCCTGATGAATTTCTGTTGGAGACCATCCACAACCTGCAGACTGTTCCCTCCATAACCACTGATCTCCACACAGGTTGGAAGGAAGCTCCAGGATAAAGAGCACTGGCTTTTGAGTAATTAAAAAGTTTTTATAACTTCATTCAATAGGTCTCCAAACTTACAATATTACCAGCTAGCAGTGTGCTGCATTGGCAAGGGCAGTTTTTACCCTCTTCTGAACTTAAGAGGACAATTAAATGGTTTTTGAAACAGAAGAGTTAACTGTCCTTTGAGAGCACATACACCAGAATTTTCTTTTAAGCATTGTTGCAATATCTGAGACAGCTCAGATGTTGAGAAAAAGACATTGCCCAAATAACTTCGAGGTGGATTGTTCTAAAGCTTTGGGTGGTCATTGCATTCATTAGTGTGCTGCATTCCAAAATTCCTGGCAAATTTCTTCCAGAACTGTGTCATTCATTACTTTCAATGTATCTATATACTTTGATGACTCCCTTAAATATTACTGTCACTAAAGAAAGAAACAACACTTGTGAGCCCTAGAATTAAAATTGTACTGAATTATTGAGTGTTTAATACTTGGTCTAAAAAAAAAAAAAAAAAAGAAGTTTGCATGTTTGAGTGACTATTGCTGAATAAGATACTCTCAGAAATAAATAGCTTATGAGGAATAGAAAATGGGAACAACCATACCATAGCAACCACTCTGGTATATATTTCTGATTTGTTAACTACTCTTTGGCCAACTTTGATAAAAACAGTGGAGAATTACAGTACAAGCTTTGCCAAGGACCCTAAAGCTACAATTTGTGTCAAGAAAGTTTTGTGTGTTAATAGTATTTTCTTCTCTTTTTTAAAATATTTTTTTCCTAAATAGGAAAGAAAAAAAAAATCAAAACCCACCCCTGTGCTTATTAAAGTCTTAGTTTCCTCTAAAAGATTATTTCCTCTGCTTCAGGAAGTTGGCAGGCAGCAAACCACTTCTAAATCAAGCTGCAAGCTGGTACTGTAAAAAGCAGAGTTTATTGGTACCAGACATTTGTAAATAAGTAATTGACACTCATGCTATAACAATAAGCAATTCCAAAAAAAACCAGGCAGCTGCCAGAATAAACAAATTTGCAACAAGCTCTATGCAATGCTGTATATCCATCAGGGTCAGTCCCATCAGTGGTGGTCAAAATAACAGCTCCAGGACCAGCTGGAGTTCTGTAAAGAGCAGCCATCCCCTGCTTTTGCCTCTTCCTTCCTCCTGCACAGACTTTCAGTGGGATCCCTAGGCACGGGCAGGCTCTGAGCTATAGCAGTGTTATCCAAACAATATGTCTGAATCCAAAACCTCTGGAATAACTGGGATTTGGATACACAGAGGACCAAGGTGAGAGGCACATCACTTCCAGGGGAAATAGGCTCAACACTTCAGCTTTTGAGGGACCTGAGTCACTAAAACATGCTTCCCCTCTTTGGGTCACTACTGTGGGGTTTTGGCTCAGGAACAAACAGAGTGCCTTTGCCCTTCCCCTGCTCTTAATTACTGTGTGGGATACCATTAATGGTCATGTTGTTTGCAACAGCTTTTAACTACATTTTGAGGCAGCTTGTGCCCTGTACTCACTGTTTCAAGCTTTGGTCTGGCTCCCACCCTTGCCACCTCCAGCTTTTTCTGTGCTTTCCTCTTACCTGCTGCATTGCTGCCACAAGCAGGGCTGTGTAAAGCTGGCAGAGCACTGAAAGGGGCTGCAGCACACACCTGGGGCTTCTCAGTGACTGTTAGGAGCCATGTGAAATTGAACCTAAATGAATGGTTAGAATGGATACAGGGGCTGTGTTGTACTGTCAGCACTCTTTGGTATTGGTGAGCATGTGAAAAACCGTACTGCTGATAAGGCACTTGAGCTGAAATTCTGTTTATCTCAGTGAAACATTAGGATTCAAATGAGGGAGCACAGACCTTGAAACTGACTCTGTTTCTTCACTCCTGTCTAATGCAGCAAAGGAGAGAGACCATACCTCAGACTGGTGAGCAAGGTAAGAAACCATAACTTTATTATTAGAGTAATTTAAAAACAAAATTAATGATGCCTTTGCGTGCACTGTGCCCAGAGCAAGAGAAATCCAAAGCATCTGCTTTCCCTTTGTCAGGCACTACAGGTAAGTTTGCCTGGGTGAGGAGGAAGAGTTTGTTTTTCCTCCCCCACTTTGGGCAGCTATTTTCAGAACACGATTGACAATCCAAAAAACAAGGTTTCTTTATTTTTTTGTAAATAAGGTCTCAATATTATATAATTCTCTTAACCATTAAGTTTTTGAAAATTAGAAAATAGATCTCAAAACTCCTAAAAGCCTGAGCTTAGAGCCTCTTTTATATGAGTTTCTGCTGGTTTTGGCCTTCGGGATCTCTTTCTTAAATGGCTTTCCTAGAAGGAAAGGAAACTGGAAGGCATGAAAAATACAGATTTTCTTTGATAGCCCTTACTTTTGCTAGTGGGGGTGAGGATGCAGAGCTCTAAAATGAAAGCAGAGAAGGCTGATGACAAGGAATAGTTTAGGAATGTCTCTTCTCAGCCTCTGCCCAAGATATTTTATGATGTTTGGTGAGGGCTTTTTTGCTGTTGCTAAGACAATGAGCTGGAAAGTCAGAATATGCAAAAAATGGCCTAAATTCTGGTGAATTCTGTCTTAGGTGTAAGATGCTGAATGTATGCTGCTGAAAGTGTTGTTATAGAGTAAGCAGATAAATCTATTTTAATTGTTTTCATTAAAAAATGTTTAAAATAATAAATACTATGGGTTGCAAAAAACATGAGACAAAGCAAATAATACAGTAATAGATACACACCCACATTTATACTGTAAATCAAATATAAGCTGTTGTAGAGTAAAAATCCATTATTTTTAGGAAAGTTAATAAGTATTTCCAAAGAGATGTTGCATTGCTGAGGCTATTCTAGGCTAATAGGAAAATTATTTGAATTGTTCAACAATAACATCTTGTGTACTTGTGTCATGACAGCAGATTTCTGAAATGTTACTGAACCAAAGTCATTCTTAATTCCCATGATGAGTGACACAGTGAGTGAGAGCAATTATCCCCAGATTTAGCTGTTCTTTTATTCTCAAACTGATGTATATTTCCACAAAAACATTGACTGACTGGCTTCTAAACAACCAAGGTTCAGTCTTATGAAACTGCTTGCACGCTACTCGGTTCAGCTGCGCGGCTCCGTATTTGTGGTGTGCAAGGAACTGCCTGTGCCTATTGTTTTTGTTCCCAGATTAAATCTCTGAAGGCTTTGGCAGTCTCTGTTGAAGTCACTGGGCTCTCAAAATGCTCACAACTTTATTACGTCGATGTTAAAAGTGTTGGAATTTTGAAAGGCCTACCAACCAAATATTGCAAATGACAGTGGCTAAAGCTTTTCATTTTATACCATCACTTGTGTGACTTGGAGACCATTCCGTTCTCCACATGTACATCTGTTGGAGCAAAGGATTACCAGAAACATGTAACAGGGATATCAAGACCATTGCACAATAACCACAGCCATTATTTTGCAATATTTATTGTGCTCTGCAGGAGTTTTCCTGGGATCAAAACTTGGCTGGTTTTATCAACAGTATTCTCACTTGTGTCACACGGATTGTTTCATGTTATTAGAGCTGAATGCTGTAACTTGCCATTTCAGAATTGCTAGTTTTAGATTTTGCAGGAATGCATTTGCATGCTGTAGCCTCTCACAAAATGCTGTGTAATTTGAATGCCACCTTTATCCATCACGAGTCCCTCTGGTATGTATCACTGTCCAGGAAATGTGTCTGGACACCTTTCCTACCTAACCTGGCTGATTTTACATTACATAACCAGGTGTGTTATTTTCAAAATGTATTCTTGAGTGCTTAGGTGTAAAGTAACCCAAGAGAAACATTCAGGTAGTTGTCAATTAAACCAGTTTTTAGAAATGATATATGGGGATTTTAAGATGACCTTCATGTTTTTTACCAAAACTCAGCCTACACAAAGACACAAGTAGAATCAGATGCATTTACTTGCATAGCTAAGATATACATTTTTTTTTTTTTCAATTGATTTGCATGTCTTTCTGGAAAAAACTATTCTTCTTAAGCAGCAGGTAAGGAAAAGAATATGGATAAAATATTTGGGGAGGAATGTGAAAGGAAATTTAATATATTTAATCTTATTATACATTTTTCTACATTAAAGTCAACAGGATGCAAATATATTTTGCTACAAAGCTTTGTGTAAGAAATATCTCTATAAGAAAATACATCTCATTAAACATTTCCTGTAAATAAATTATCCCAAATAACTGTGTTTTTCAAGAGCAAGATGACAAGTAGGCCAATGATAAGAAGAGCTAAAAATTGCTGAGACCCCATTTCTGCAACCCCCCTGCTCATGCTGGGTATCATTTTCTTTTATATGTAGTAACGAGACCACTTAAGTTCCTCTGCTGAGCATGTGCTGTGTCAGTGTAAATAAAACTTGTAAAATTGGTTCCTGGACTTTTTTAGTATCTTGAAATTTCTGAGCCTTATTCCTATTCCAGTGACATTGGAAAAGGCAGGAGTAAGCAGAGTTGTGATAACAGGACTCCAAGATAGAACTCTGACTGAGGCTGTTGTAAAACAGAAGCCCCTGTCTCTGAGCAGTCCTTCTAAAACTAATTCCAGTAGGAAAAGACGTGAAATACTCTTCCTCTTCAGACTGTTACGAAAGGTAAGGGCAATGTAGCTGAGGTCTGTGCTCTAATTAGGAAGGCTGAATCAAGTGGTGCAGCTAAGCTAAAGCTCTAAAGCATCCCACTAGTGGAAAAAGGTGTCAGGTAATGGTGACATGGTCTTCAGAGTTAAACTACATGCTGGTCTGCCCATGTTGTTCAGAACTGAATAATCAGAGAAGTCTCTTGTATTACAGAACATGAAAATGGGTAATTATAAACGGGTAATTACAACTTAGCAGTAGGTCAGTTACAGAATCAGACTTCTTTTAAGTAACATCAGTCTCTTTACCAAAGTTTATACAAAAGAATATTTGCAAATAAGTAAAATTCAAAAAGTTTGAAAAGACCTGGGAGAGAAGTCAGGGGACAAGAGGCTGTCCTTTTTTTAACCAGGACGCAAACAATGTAGGGTTGGCAGCTGTTTCCACAGTCTGTGTATTTCCATCATTGCTGGCAGAACACTCCAGAGTGAGAGGACATCAATTTCAGGCTGAATACGTGCTGGAGGCTGGTATGCTCTGACATCATGCATTTAGCAAGTCATTTGTGGTCATACCATCTTCTTACAACCTCTTCTGCAGGAGATGAGGTGCTCACAAGACCCAGCTCCTTTTTCTTTGCTGTCTTGAGAACAAATCCATTATACTGCTGCAGAGTGCCATAAAATGTAAAAAATTTGAGTTTGTCGCAGTCTGCTCGAAACACCTCAACAAATGTCTATATCCTCTATTATTACAGCAACAGAGAAGCCACTTCTAAGCTCTTCATATTAAGCACTTCAACACTCTGCTGTTTCTTTTGGAAATGTCTATAATGCAAGAGCACTTAGGCAAGGAGAGTATATTTAGGACTAACGAGGAACTGCCTGTATATATTTCTGGATTCAGCATGCACACATATTTGCTTCATCTGTTCAACCCAATGTATATTAGCAGTAAACTGAGGCAAATACAAGTGATTAAGCGTCTTACTATGACATTGAACTAAATAAAGCATTTCAATTTACCCCTGTCCAGGAAACAAAACCTCTTTAAATGCCTCCTCTTAGATAAACTGCTACTCTCTTGAAGTTTTGAGATGGCCAGTTTTCACCTTCTTCATAAGGGCCTGCAAAACATAGCACTCTTGTCCTGCAGGAGTGCTTTCTTTGCTGAAGTGTCAGCCCTGAATAACAAGGGCATGTGGACATTCACAGTAACTTTATTTCATTTCTCACACCTGCAATGTGGCAAATAATGTGTTGACAGATGAGTCTTCCTGGCATGCACCGCTTCCTATAGGAGTACAATGTACACAATTTCTGCAGCAAATCCTTACCATGCTGGAGACCCACTGTAGCCCTAACACTGAACCCCTGAAACATCGTGGGAGGACACAGCAAGGTAAGGTGACATTCATTTCCACTCTACTTGTTTGCATACTGGCATTTCCCACAAACTGTAGAATTATTTACAGGAGAACTGGGCGGTAGGTGAACCCCAGCTGCACTTGTGTTTGCCACCAGCTCAAAAAGAAATGCATTTGGTGTGACTTCTGCTCCTACTCTAACTGTTACTTTAGCCATTCCACTTTCATTTGCAGTCCCCTTTTTCCACCATGCCATAATGCATTAAACACATAAAGCCACAGTCACTTATACTGTCTTCCCAATCCTCATTCAGATTTTCTGGCACACATGAAGTCTTGATTTAGAAGAGGAGGTTGCATCTTTCCATACTTTACAAGACAAACCCTTGGCACAGTCACATCGTTGGAAAATCTCCAGTCCATGGGACCCTTTCTTGCGCTGTTTGGTGCACACCTCCCCCTGATGCAACACAGGCTTGCAAATTTTGGTCCAGAAATGGCGAGCACAGCAGTGTCCCTCAATACAGTCTGATGACCGTAGGCAGGGATCGCCTTCGTGTCCTAAAAAGAACAACCAAATTATTTTATCTCATGGGAAAATGTGAAAGTACAGATTCAGTGCTGACTTATGCAAATGAAACTCAGAAAAAGGAGAGGTGATATTTCCGCCTGTGGCTATTTAAAGGATGTAAACATAAGACTTAGTAAGGAGAAATTCTGCTACAGGATTGTAAGCACAATTACAAGTGTTCAATTACATGGCTATTACAAGAGGAGGATGTCTTCAGTCTTGCACAACTGATAACAAGATTGTCAGTCCACATCTGATACAGAGAAGAAAGCAGATGCTGTTTCAATCACAGGAACTGTCGGATGACATTACATCACTTTCTGAGTCATGCTGTGAACTCTCACAATAGACATTCACTCTCTGTGAAATTACTGCCTAATTCTGGTTTCCACCACTGTATCTTAACAGCAATAACATGATTGATGACATGAAGGACCAGAGCAGTCCAGCCCAATTGTGATCTTACCTTTTATGTGTGACAGCTTGGATCTGGGCCTGCCCAGGTTGTGCCATCCCAAATCCTTGCTTGCATAATGACCATTCTTCTTGTTGCGTGGCCCTTCTAGAGCAGGGATGTGAGGAGTAAGGATGCTTTCAGTCACTGGAATGCAAATACCTGCAAGGAAAAGACAGCTGCTCAAAGATTTGAATAAGAGGAAAAGCAACTGAGAGACATGCACTGACCAGGTCAGGATGATGGGAGCACTGGCGTTTTTCCTCAGTGACTCTCAGCTCTAATCACAGGTTCACTTCTGGCTCCTGGCACTTAGCTTCACCACAGCCCTGCTTCACTCACTGTCAGACATTCTCTCTATCACTCTGGCTTTATGGCCTGAGCCCCTGGAGACCTCCTTACAGACATCTCTCTCCAGCCTCCAGAGGAAAGTATGGGAATGCAAACAGTATAGTTATAACCCTCCCTAGAGAGAGTAGATTCAGGATTCATGAAGTGTCCCTTGCTTCCTTAAAATATGACTTCTGTGCAGTCTTCCCGTGACTCAAAACATATCAAATGTAGAGCTGTGATTTCAGGCAGCAGCAGCATCATTGTTTTTGTGTTTCCCCACCACAAAATATAAAAAAAAGACTGGTAGCACCTGAGGCCTAAACACAGACATACTATTACAGAAAATCAGGCAGACTGGAACGAAGTGGACGATTAAGTTTTCTTGGTTTAGAAAAGAAGTGCCATCACCCAGGACAAAGCCGTGTTGCTGGGCACACACACACACAGAGAAGCAGAGCTGTCCCAGGGCTGGTTCCCTGCAGCAGCCCGAGCTGGCAGCCGTACCGTTGTTGCAGCGGTTCCCGGGGCAGCACATCCCGTCCCGGTGGCAGCGCTTCTTCTTCCTGCGGCACACCATGCACGCCGACGTGGCCTGGTGGGGGCTGTGGCAGTACCGCCCAACCTCGCACTCCTTGTCGTTAGTGCAGGGATAGGCCTGGTGGGGAACAGAGAAGTTTACAGTGAGGCACTCTTTTGTACAAGGGATGGATGCAGCCCTTTAAAAAAAAAAACCAAAAAAACAAAAAAACAACAGAACGAGAAAACAAACAGAGAAACCAAGGAAACAAACTACCACCAAAATCTCCAAAATGAAATGACAGCTGAGATAACAATTCAGGGGGCTAGGAGATGCAGCTAGGGAAGCTCCACTGCAGCCAAAGAGCAATTTTTAAGCTCACACAACTGCTGGTCATTGCTTAAAGAATAAGAGAGATACAACCTGCTCACTCATAATTTAATCTTTCCTTAACTCAAATGTATATGGGCACAAGAGATCTCATATTTTTGTGGATTCAGGGATCTGATTCATAGACAAGAGCTAAAAACTCCACAATGAAGAATCAACAGCAAAGAAAGCTGTAAAAACACTGAAACGCCCTCCAATAGGTAACATTTCATTTGAAACTCCAAAGCAGCATTTTCCCTTTGACATTTGTCAAACACACTGGTTGATAATAAGCTCAGTGTTGTCACAGTGAGTGTCTGCTTTGCACTAAATCAAATGTCTTTGCAGCTGCACTGCTTGTCCCTGAGCCACACCACTGGGACTCCTTGGAAGTGAACAAGTATCACTGGTCACCATTGCACTTTGATAACCTTTAATTCACTTATTGTCTTGGAATACTCCTTAAATTTGCCACCTGCTAAACAACACCCTATGGTGTGCAGCATGGATTATACTATAGAGCACAAAATAATCTTGCTCATATAATCCCTGCAAGCAGATACATGGGTACAGAATTCTTCTATATTCATCAGAATTCATTAACTCACAGGAAATCGGCCTTTTTTAAAAAAAGGATGCAAAAGTACTGCATTCTCTGATAAAGAAAAGTTTGTTCTTACAAAAGGAAAAGACAAGGTGCTTGAAGGAGACACATACTGCCACATTCCAGGATGCTTTCTGCTGACTCCCAAACAGCTACAACTGTGCTATCTGTCTGAATCTAATTTTACTGCCTATTAAATTAATTACAGATTTTTTTTTCCCCCATTTGTCAAAATTATACTTGAGGAATTTTTTTAGATAAAAAAGATGACAATAAATTCTGCGCACTTTCTGGAAAATGATGTTTACACTTCCTCAACTAATTTTCTCCAGAATTTCAAAGAAATATAACTACTGCTTTTCTAAATTAATTTGCAATTAATTGTTCACCCCAAACAAAAAGTTCAACTTCATCATTGCAGTGTAGAATGATTACTTTTCTGTAATCATATTTTAAATCAAGACTTACATTGCTCTCAAAAAAGAAAAACAGCGAGGCCTTTGACAGTTAGCTTTGAAAGTTGTTATTTTAGATGGAGAAACTCTTGTTTAAATATCTTCATGCCATTCTGTTGAGAATCACACAAAAAAACAGAGGTCTCCTAATAAACCAAACAAATTTCTCTAATGTCAGTAGTGGGAGGGAAAACTATGCCATTTTTCATGTGACTTCATGAGTTGTTTTCTATGTCAAAATTTACTTCACATTACCAGAAGTGCTGGCTGGATATTTCCCAAGTGCTGTCGCCTCATTACTTCTGCCCTCTGAATATGTGGCTTTGAGAACTTTTCCAGGGTGCAGCTGTTTGGAGTAATCTGAAGGATGTGGAAGTCTTTTAGCCTTAAGAACAAACATTTCCTCAAGAGGATGAACATCAAAGAAGGCCAGATCTTGTAAGCTAGGAGTACCAATAACAGACAAATGCAAACACTCACCTTTTTGGCACTCTTAAGGCATAAGCAGATTGTACTTACTCTAGCAAAGCACAGCTAAAGTGCTTTTACCTCAATTTCATCACTCCTTTCCCTCATTTTTCCACAAATAAACAAATAAAACTGACTTAAAATTTATTATATAGTTACCATAAAAGTAAGACTTCCCTGATTTAAATGATACCTTAGTAACCTAAGGATCTTACAATGCAAAAAAAAAAAAGTGATTTTATATAGACTTGTGCATGGTTATACTGGGTTTAGAAAATATTAACTCTGCTATCTGGAGAAAATGCAAATAAAAAACAGATGGACTGGCTAAAACCTGGAGATGAAGGCATTTTAGACCCTTGTCTGTCATCAAGGCCTTCATAAATGCCTCTTTTTTCCAATATGGGCATGTGGTATACACCTGCAACTTGTCAGCAAGAAGCCTACTTGCAGTTTTATTTTGGTTCCACAAACAGCTTTTTTTTTTTTTTTAATAAAAAAAGAGTTCCCGGATCCTGAATGGTGCTAATGAATGGTCTCACATACCATATCTAGTGATTGCTTTACTTTTGGCTTTTAAGCTAAGTGACATGGAAAATATATTTTAAGATCTGTATCTAATTGCCAGTTCTCTGTCCTTGAGAATGGTAAAAATAACAAAAGACAACTTCAAAAATTGCTAGGGAAATCAACACAACTCAGCCTTTCTTCCTAATCTAGAGCCCATTCCTAAATAAAAATGACACTTTTGGATTACAATAAGCCAAAAGTGACCTATCTAAGGCAAATGACTGCAGCACGTAAAAAATAATTCTGGTACACATAGCTCAGACACAACTACCAAGTCAATTGAATCAGTCATATAAAAAACCCTCTTGCAAATGCCTGATGCCATCAACTGTTTTGATCTGCCAAAACCACCACCCATTTATAGCCTGGCTATCAATCACAAGGACCTTGAAACAAAAATGCCTATATAGCCTTATGTCTGCCTCCTAGCCACTAGACATTCATTGGAATAATTCCTGTCCTCAGGAAAGAAATTTCTATTGCTGAGTAGCATTCATCATTAAAACAGAAAAATAAAACAAAATAATATATTGTGTACATAGCCTTGACTAGTAGGAGGGAAATGCATCCACAATTATTCCTTTGTTGTCAGTGAGTCAATCTAGGCATAATTCTTTCTTAAAATACGGGGTAAAGAAAACATGCTTGCAAAAATGTGCATGTTTACTATTGTCTATGCATAAGTTAAGGTTTTCAAAATCTACTCCACAGTGCCTGGAACAGTCTTTACATTCAGAGAATTTTGGAGAACATTTCCTATATACAACACAAAGACACAGATCAGTCCCAGGTGCAGAGGGAAGGAGCAAGCTGTAAACCAGCTCTACTTCCCCAGCAATGATAACTAATTCTATAAGGCACATCATCCCTTCACATTCTTCAGCTATACATATCATTTTCTGGTTGTAAATCTCCATCCACTAAATACAGCTTTGATATCATGGGAAACCAGATGAAACTGAGATAAAATATGTAGCACTCCCTGAAGCTGCATTTAAACAATCTTATTTTTTTATCCCAGTTACGGGCAATCAAGTCACCCATAGCATGACATAAACTGGATTTGCCTGTGATAATGAGTCACATTTTCAGAATGTGTTGTCTGATTAGGAGCATTGTTTACTGACATGTTTTTTCCTCAGCCATTCCAATTAGTTTTGTATCCTTGTCTAAAACATCTTGTTGATTACTTGTCTGAAAATTTACAGCAAAGGGATTTTTGCAATGCTGGAGGATTCAGGCTAGATACTCAAATGGGTGTTGCTTGTACTGTGCCAAAATGTCACCTGCATCAGTCCACCAAGACTAATCTTTACCAGTAAGGTCACAACACCACAGAAATGTTAAACTTTTCTCTTGGAGAGAGAGAATATTCCTTCCCTTCCTGAATTTATATTCAAAATTTCATGAGTGCATGATAGAAATACTTCAGGGAAATTATGCAGACAATAGAGGAGAGGAGAAAAATTGGGGATTTTTATAGTTGAACAAGTCCTTCCAGGCTACTGAAGATCTTCCTTTTTTTGTTGACTTCCCCGGAAGGCTGAGTAAGGAACTGACTGTCTAGATTTTGCGACTAAGTGGATAATGACGTTCCCATGATTTGAGAATTATGGAGCAGTGAGATTTGTGTTTACCTTTGTCTTCCCCTTTTGACAGAGGACCTCTTAGCCCCTCTACTCAGTGCAATGACATTTTGTAGATACTTTTTCTGGAGTCCTTTGCTATCACACATATTTTATAGGCACCACAGAGTTTCACTGCAAGCTGTAGCAATACTAAGTGGTGAGACTGTTGTGCTAAGAAGTCAAACAGTTTGAGTCTCTCTGTCTGGCACTATAAAAAGTAATGAAGAAGCACTCTAGGGGGAGAGTAAGACAGACGCTGTAATGTGCTGAAGGGTGAGGAGACTGATGGCAAACATACTTTATTGAGCTTTGGGAGATAAGGTCTAGAATTTCAGCATGGCTTCCAGCAAATAGTTGAAGACAATATTCCCAGCCAGTGTCTGGGTCACCAGGCTCTCATTTGTTCATATTATGATGTCTCATTTGTTTTTATGCTGAAGTACTCCACACCATACTAGCTAACTATGTCAGTGAAAGGCAGGAAGAGCCACTGGCATTTTTACCTAGGCTGTGTCATCACTTATCCAGCACAAGCAGTCCTAGACACTGCTGGCTTCACACCCACCTTCAGCTCTGAGAGGAGATGTGCCTAAGTAGGTGTTGTGATGGAACAGATACCAGCAGTGATTTCCCCAGAAGCAGTTAACTTTTTTTTTAAACACATCATTAAGTCCAAGTGCAGAGTCAGTCCTGGCAGAAAATCATGGCTGCTACCACTCCCAGCAGAAGAAACAGCATGGAGGTTGTCCATCAGCCTTTCACTGCAGATGCCAAGCAGCACTCAGTAAGTCAGATGAAGTCTCATGCATCACAAAAATGACAGTATCGCTGCACTTACCGTACCGGACACTCTGCCAGATTTGGTCCATACAATCATCCCCTGATGATAGTGGGGACAGAACTGATGAAGAAGAGAAAAGCCTCAACCAGTTGTACAGCCAGAAAGTGAGAGCTCTCCAGAGTAACCAGGTCAGCCTTTCATCATCCTCTCTCACTTGGCCAAGAGGCAGTAGCTATATTGCAAAGGTGAGATAGGACTCAAGGAAATGCATATGCACATTATCCCAGGAATGGCCTTGCTTCCTAGGTACCTGTATGCTAGAAACAAATTTAGGCTCTTAGTCTTGTACATACTATCCCTATTTATTCATATCCTGTGCCACTAGGCTATGCTACAGACATGTCTTCTGCTGCTGCCTAAATCTCTTCTATATTGCATCTACACAATCTTCTATATTCACACAGTGCCTGTAAGACAGCTTACCACAATTGAATTGGTACTGCTACTCAGTCTATTACTCACTAGTTACTTAAGGAAAAAAGGTTATTTTCTCTATTTCAATTAATCATGTTTCTGTAAATTTTAAAATAGTGACTGAGAAGGAGGTGGAAGCTGACTTCTCTGCAGCCAGTCTGCCGGCTAGACGATCAAAACTGTCCTGAACTATAGGCAAGAGGACAAATTTTCCAACATCCACTTGAGAGATGAACAAAAGCGCTTGTTTGCCCTTTATTCTTGGGCATATTGCTTAATATTCCAAAGCCATCAGGCACAATGAAGCAACTAACTGGCTCAATCATGGTGAGAGTCTCTCCTTCCCATCCTGCTTTGGACAGGACAGAACTATCTTTCAGAGCAAGGACTTGATTCCCATGGAGCAAACATATGAAATAGCCACAGGGGTGCCGTGTTTTCTTTTTCTTTTCTCTTTCTCTGAAGAATTAGTAATCCAAATTAAAAGCATGCCAATAAATTAGGAAATGCAAACATATGCTTTAACCAAATAGCCTGCTGTCAAGACTAACTACAAAGAATGCAAGTCATTGTTTGGCTCCCCAGTTGGGCCTGATTCTGAGTTAGGATCTCAAATTTGTTTTGGCTTTTAACAGATCAGCATTGGTGGGACAGTTGTATGCAACATGTGGCCTATAGAGCTAAATGAATACATCACATGTGGGATTTGTCCCACTCGCCTCCTTGGAGACAGACTGAAGATCCTCTCTATGAAGTCTGAGAGAAATCCTAACATCATCTCACAGGATACAAACCTTTAGTATCAATGGAAATAAGAGCTCTTTATTCAGAACCACATGAATGTGATAAAGCAGAATGGAGGGGGTAAGGGGGGAATTCAAAGCTTTTTAATTACCAACAAACAAAGCAAACTCCCTGCTCCTTGTGAGTTGTCTTTTTTTTCCCCTGCAAGGTAATTAAACTACTTACTGATGGTTTCTCAGGTGTATCCAGAAAAATCCACCTCTGGCAGACTTCAGCCTAACTTTCTCATAGCTGCTAAGCAGACGTGTAGGTTAAGATGTGGATGAGAAACGAGCATTATTTACTACTATTTTATTATTAATCCCAAACAAGAAAAGAGTTTATCAGCAGCCATCTGGAGCAATGTAGTTTTCCCACAGCACTGCTGATGTTGCTTTTTTCTATTCTTAGCTCAACACAGGCATAGATGATAGTGAGGGATCTCACTGTGTGCAAGCACAAAGCCATGGTTAATTTATCCCACAGAGGAAATCATGCTGTGCTCTCAGACAGCTCCAGACATGGATCCTGTCTCAGACTGAGAAACCAGAAACTCTCAACTCTCAGTGACTGCTGTGGCACAGACTGTTCCTGAAACAAAAACTTACAGTAGTTGCAGTGAAACAGATTTACTTCTTTTGGTTGCCATAGCAAGTTCATTGATTCAATTTCTCTTACCAAACCTCCTTCTTGTTAAAATATTGTATCTCTGGTCTCTGCCAGACCTACAGAGAAAAGCACCATCTTCAGCCTCTACATTAAACATAGGCACTTTCTTCTTGAGATAATTTATTTTTAACTTTTCAATTTAACACAGCACTGCTCTAACATGAGGTCTGATTCACAGAGTGCTACATCATGGATATATATACTGCAGCTTCCAAAGATCATTCCTTCAAACTGTGTGGATAATGGTCCCAGAAGCCTGCATTATTAAACAATAAATATTCATGTTTCAGAGGAATTCTCAGTCCACTGCTAGACCACCAGGGGAAGAACATTTCTACAGCATGCAGTAGTCCAGCTCTTATGATTTGCCAGAGCCAAAGAAAACGCAGATCTCAACAACCAGAAAACAAACCTCACTGAGATCCTCCTGAACCAGCAGGCAGGACTCACAGGGGTCCTCTCGGAAGTTTTCCTTTTCCAAACAATAATGCCATGGAAAACAACATCCTGTTCTGCAAGCCCTAGGCAGTTGTGCAGGGAGCTGCACTCAGGGGGAGTGTGTAGCTGCATCTGGTGGAGAGAGAGTCAAACCCCTCCAAATGAACAGGGGAGTTGTGTTGCCCTATTTCACACAGTCAATGTGTGCGGTGACTCTCCCAGTGCAGACAGAAAAAAACCTCCAAAGATTTTTCCTGAATGAAATCTCACTCACACTGTGACCCTATGGATCTCCCAGCTCACATCATGGATTTCAACAAGCATTTTAGATCTAGGCTATCTAGATAATTCCAACCTGTTTTTCTACAGCTCGTAATTCTACCCCTTTTCCAGAACTACCTACATTTTGTCTCCTAGTGGGAGGAGGTAGTGTGTTTAAAGCTGGCCTTGGCTTCAGAAGGACATATGGAGGAAGGTAACCTGAAAGACTGCAAATGCATCAGCTAAATAATGAGCCACCTACTTTGCTTGATTTTGAAGGCAGCTTCCTGCTCTGTAGAACTGGGACCTTACAGAAGACATGATTAAAGAAAGTACAAAAATTTGGGGAACAGTCAGTTTGACCCCAAATGTTACAGACTCTGTCTCAATGTGTATGATTCATATTGTCTGGTGAACTACCAGCATCAGCATCACAACAGAGCATCAAAACAATGTTAGGTGATCTTTGAAGTCAACAGTGTAGTACTAAATCAATGTGACAGGAAGCCTCCAGGTCTTGATTTTACGTCATTTTCAAATGCATCACCAAAGGCTGCTCAAAGAATGAAGGTTTGTTAACATGTGCTTTGTTCTATGTCCAGTCTTTTCAACAGACTGTTCTTGCCCTTTTATCTCCTCCTTCTCCCCACCCCTTTTCTGATGGTTTTGCTTTTTAGTTTTGTCTCTAATTGGCTATTTATCATCCAGTTCAGCATGAGACTCTTCTGTCTTTTTGATCAACATGTTTTCTGCAATGGATGAGCAGTTGGAATACTAAGAATACTATCCAGATGAAAACAGCTAGAAGACCCTATGGCTCCTAAAGTACCAGGCACTAAACCAGAGGGAAACACTCAGATGATGTGGTTGCGCATAGAATAACGTTAATGGGAACTGGCAGCAAGTTACTGTTTAACACCTGGGTCTGAACGTCCACAAATCAAGGCACACTTTCAAGGTGGAGCTTTAATTGGGAGCCATCCCTGCAAGCCTGTATACAGAGCAAGAATAATGAGATGACAGTTTTACCTTCTCTAGTATTCCTGCTAAGTGAGTAAACTGCCTTTGCTTTCAAACATCCACAAAATCTAGAAAAATGAGGGTGAAAACCTCTCTTACTGAAGTCATTGCAAAAACTCTTCTTTGTCTGCTACACTGCCAGGAGAGAGAACGCTTTCAGGTTATAAACATTTGTTAAGCATCTGCAGTTCTCACCCTGGAAATGACTCTTTGGTATTCCTTACAGAATACACTTAGCACTGCAGAATACAAAGCATTTAAGGCACCATTTTTCAAAATGCACTCTCTCTGGTTCTCATGTTTAAAAGGACAGCCCTGAAAACATGATTTTGTGGCAGCTGGAGAGACAGCCAGATGCCATATGTCTGAGAAGGTGAACTGTAGTCTCCACCTCAGCAGACTGCTGACCACAATCTAACATCATTACTGAATGTCAGCATTGTGGTCTCCTTTCCTGATGGTCATTTATGTGAGAACACCTGGCTCATATGCCTCTTTCAATCCCTGGTTCTTTCTCTATGCATCAGAAACCACCACTGTCATCTGATACTCCAAACACCTTCCTTCTTTTCCTGTTCTACATGAGCCCCTCTGCAACATGATGGCTATGACTGCTCCATTGCAAGGGGAACTGAGAATGCCAAAAGCACCTACAGGGAACTGAAATCAGACATCAAAAATCCATCAGTCCAGCTTTAATGTCAGAACAAACAAACAACTTTGGGGCACGTGCACCACCTCTCACTTTCCAGTCTCTTGTACCACAGATGATTCAGAGGCATTTCCACAGAAGTCCATGAGTTTTGGGGAGAAAAAAAAAAAAAAAGTTAACATTTCTTCTGTTTTTACAATTGGTCTGCATGAGTGAGACCAAGAAACAGGACAAGTCAATAATGCAGCTTGGGGCTTTCCTTTTCATAGCAATAGGAAGGATGATAATATGAGAGTGCAGCTCCTCATTCTGACTCATTCCAGGAGCAGTTGTGCTTGGATGAGGAGTTAGCAGTGCTTATACAGTGGGACTACCTGCAAAAAAAAAACCAGCTGTCCTTGGTCACAGCCCCCTGAGGGCACAGGCAACCTCTGTGAAGTGCTTAGACTCATATTGCTGCTCAGCTGACTCCTCAGTAAGAGCAAAATGAAAAATTGCAATACTAAGCTATTAAGGCAAATTATCACAGTTTACTCAAAGAAGGCCAAAGATGCGAAAGAGAAAGGAACTGTAAAAGCTTCATTTAAAATGCCATTGTACTCTCATTATATGATTAAGTTGGAACTGCTTACCAAACTTCAGCCTGTGGTAAATGACGTAGCAATCAAGGTTTCAACACTATTCACCCTTTTCCCCCCTTTTCTTTTAAAATGCTCCTGGTTAATTTTGCACAAACAAGAAAACAGGAAAAGCAGAGCAAGGCAAGAATAGCCTGTGAGTAAAACCAGATGAAGACTAACATATTTACACAGTGTAATGACTTCACTATTAATTCAAACAAACCCAGACCCCCAATTCTCAGAAGAGAGAGTGAGCACATGTAGTCCAGGAGGCAAGAACAGGGTGGCTTCAGACTACATTTATGTCTGCAGCCCCTGAGTTAGTGGAGACTGCTCTTGGTTTCAGTCTGGAATAGTCACTGGGGGACCATCTTTCATTGCAGACACTGTACTCCGACTACACCCTCTTCTCGATCCTATGGGCCCCTTTGCATTTTCAAGCAAGGCTTTCTCCAGTGCTAGGGACCATAACACAAAAGAGGCAGAATTGTAGGATTTCAGAAAACATCTAATTTGTAGGGAAAAAAGCACGACCTAATCTGATAGAAATAAAAGAAAAAAGAGAGGGGAAAGAAAGAAAGAAGAACAATCCTACACAATTTCTGTATCAAGCCAAAATGGATATTGTCCTATTCTAGTAATTGTCAGCATCCAATTACCTAGAATTCTGGCATTTAACATGGAATTAGCTATAAATCTGTTCTCCACCCTCAAAATAAACGGTTCTGCTACTGAGACTTGCATTTATCCTCTTCCCTGCTACCTTTTATCCTATCTTCTGAACTTATGTTTTCAAGCACTCTCTTCTTGTCTGAAAATAATATTCTTTATGTGGAGTTACAGAATCTCAGCTTTGTTCCTAGATGTCTTGGATGTTGGTCAACAAAAATTCATTAAAAAGTTTAATCCCCTATGTTTGGCACTACATCAGACTGAGAGCAATTTCTTTGTAACAGCCTTTGGAATAAATAAGCATTAAGGAGCAGGGGGGTGTGCTTTTTCCTTATACTGGTCACCCACACTTTATAGTGGGTGGCCCTTTCATTTATCCCATTACTGTATTTCCACTTCTAAAGCTAAGCCAGATGCAGCAACCTGATACTACTTTTTAGTTCTTGCAACTTTATTGCAGTGAAAACTTCCATGCATATCTGATTCTTGTTAGGAAAGGCAAAGAAGCAGGAACCATGGTAATATTGCACCACCTTCTTGACAACTTCTATTCTGCATGAGCTGCATTTCCCAGGGTACTGCATGCTTCGTTAGCAGGCATTTTTCACATTTAAATGCCCTGGAGTGCAAACACAGAGTCATCCTATATATGAATTCCTCTTGTTGGCATTGTAACCTTGCCCAGAGGCCGTGTCTAAGTCCTATGCTTTCTCAAAAAGCTACATGATCAGTTCTTTACCTGCTAGATAGCATACATACCAAAACCAAAAAGGGCAGAAAAGATTTTAAGTGTTTTACTTCAAAGGTTTTGTCTGCCTTTTGTTTTTTGCTTACTTCTTTCTTTTAAGTAGATGGACCCAAGGTAGTGGGGTTTAAATGGCTTGCTGTGCCAAGGACACATAATACATTCACAGTACAGAAATAATTCATTTAAGTGCATGATTATGTCTTTTTTTTTTCTGAATTTGTACCCTTCCTTTCAGACATGCTAAATATAACTGAGAGTGACTGTAACAGTTACCTCCTTTATAGAGAGACACAAACAAATCAAGACTGCCACATTTACCAGCCAAGTAGGAAAAAATGTATCCTACTTTTGAGTGAAACCCATAGAAGCCTATTAGACAGATAAAAATATTTATAACTAAGTCTTGGGTAGTTCACTACCAGTAGTGAAGTTATTCAGACGCTTGATGTTATTTACGTGTTTATGCGTCTGATAATATAAGCACATTTGTAATAGTTTACTGTACACAAAGTGTGATTCATCTCTTGGGCAACAGATTATTTTCCCATTGCATGGCAAGGAGGCAGAAAGAAAGGCAGACTAGACTGACATGAATCAAAAGTACTTCATCACAGAAAAGTAGTAATGAACACTGGGTGGTTTTTCTTAGCCAGGAGAAGGGTATTTCCCAAGTCCAGTAATTCCCTTTCAGTTTCCTGTTCCTCTAAATCTCCAGGGGACAGGATTGCTCTGAATACATTGGAATTAAAACAACTAGATAGCAAATTTCCTTGGCAAGGTACCCTTTGGGCCATGTCTTTAGCTCTGATGAGCACTTGGGCTCGACGATCTCTCTCCACCTGCACTGAACCAACTTTTACATCAGTGGTGGTTACACACCTGCTCTGCTCAAAGAGCTGCAAAACCCCAAAGGCAGCTCTTGGCATACCCAAGTGACTAAATTCACTTGAGTGTTTGCATATTTTGTGAAAAAAACACGGGGAAAAAAATAAACAGAAAATGAGTGCTTTCCCACAGACCCCTCATTCTCAAAACAGGCACAATTCCCATTGTCCTAAGAAGCTTTTCCCAAGTAAGAAGATCACCCCATTAAGTAATTAAGTATCAGTCTTTAAAAGTTAGAGTGTTTTCGAAATCTGGTGGATTTTCCTTGAAACCAATTCAAAGGGTCACATGAGACAGGAACAATCAGCACTTTGCCTACTAAGAGGAGCTCTCTAAACTGAGGCCCTGGGGCACAGTCTTGCTGCTACTTGCTGCCTGAAAACCCAGAATTGGTCGTTTTGGTGTACTGTTATCATTTTAATCAACAGAACCTCCCTTAAGCACATCACTTCAGGACTTGGCCCGAAGGCAAGGCATTGCTTATCTTAAAGGCTTAACAACCAGGAGATAACATATTTTAGAGAGGAAAACTTTTTCATAAAGGAAAAACATTACATTCACATCACTATAAATAAATGATCAGTCAGAATTCTTGGTTTGAGGGTGTCAGGCTATCTTCAGCTGAAACAATAGGGTATATGAATTACTCAATACTTAGCTCAAGCTTTAGATGGCACATAGGGTACTTACATAGATATTATCTAATGTAAGTATATTTATCCAGGTTTATTCAATAAAAGATTTTTTTCCTCAGTTAAACCAATGGACAAGGTAATCATGCTGAAGCCTACAGGCTAGCTGTGTGAAAGAGCATGAGCACAGATACTGAGAATTCCCTCAGTGAAACATGTCCTAAGTGTACTATCCATCAGTTAGGCCTATGTATACTTCAGAATATTTCTTGAACATAAAATACAACTACATTGCTATTCTGATATTTTTCTCACACATTCTGAGAGAATATAATCATTCTGCTCCAAAACATCCCTTTCCAAATATTTTATTTTTCCTTATCTCGTGTTAAAAAGACTTAACCATGCTTGATCATGAGACCCGGCAAAATAAAGGAAGAAGAACATCTGAGTGCAGTTAGTCCATTTTACTTTAAACAGAGGCCAAAGTTGGTCTACACACACACCCTTGCAATCACTGACCTATTTTTCTGCTGTAGTTTTAAGTCTTCATTATAAAACTCAGTGAAGGGAGATGTAAGGCACTGACAAATATCAGCAGTGAAACAATCTGTCACACCACTAAGACCCAGCCATTTGTAGCATGAGGGCCAGTAGATAGCGCATATTAAGAGCAAAATACAAATGCCTGGATCCTCCCCAGCACCACTTTCAGCTATTTATAAAAACATTTTCTGACTTTCTTTCCTCGTTTCTTTTCAATGTCAGCTGCTTTTTACTGATGGCTAAGCCACAGTTGTTTACAATACACCAAAAATCAAAGTTTATAATCTTAAGAGTCTTCAAGTCAAAATACATCTGGTCTGGAAATGAGACTCTGTCTTAGGCCCAACCTTCATGTAAATACACACACATCTAAATGGAAAAATGCCCTTTGTGTTACAGATTTGCTGAGGAACGTGCAGTTCCCTTATCATTCCTATCGAGCACAACTCAAGGAAGACTTTTGAGAAGTTCAAAAGAAAAGCAGCAAACTGCGGTTTCAATGAGACCCCATTAGGCAGAACTCTGTCCATGACTCTCCCAGATCACTGTTTTTATTAGCAAGCTACATGAGTAACAGCAAAGCTATTTGTACAGTGCTCATCAGGCTGGGTGCAGGCTCCCATCCTGCCAGAGAGCTTTTAGATGTTGAATCCAGCAATGCTGTTATCTGCTCTGTGAGAAAAAACCTGATGTAAACAAATGGAAATTTTGTGTCTGGCTAACAAAGGGGCTTTCCCAGCCAAAATAAAAATGAAGGTTCAAAGTTGTTTGGTAAATCAAAAGGCTAAAAAGCCATGATCTTGTAATCTCTCCCTAATGTGAGTAGTCCTCACAGTGATCCCATAGTTTCACTGAGCTTCACAATAGATTTACTCATTAAAGACTTAGCTCATAAGAAAAGATTTGAACAGCAAGTCATCAATACATGACAGGAGAAAAATTATGAAATGTAAATTTTGTGTTAGTTGGAAGCATTCACTTTCAGTTACTTTAGAGCAACTTGGACAAACTTTTGAAAAGAGGCATAGAAATGCTTTGCTTTGAGCACAGAAAAGCCAAGACCACGTCTGTCTTTTTTTCTGAAACAACACATCCACTGAGTAATGTCATGGTCTGACAATGTCCACAAAAATCCATTTTGTACATCTGAAACTCTTACAAAGCTTAAATAATTTGATTTGCAGACAAATCAAGTCCATGAAAATATGTCATTAGACCAGTACTTCATTCAAAAAAGCAGCTGTAGAGCACCCCATAAATCTACTTCTACTTCCTCTGAGCAAAACCTCAGGTCCAGTTTCAGAGTAAAGACTCCAGTCCAATACTATAGGACAAACACATCTGAGAGAATCAACCAGACCAAAGACTTGATCCTAATTCTTTCTCCATTGGTAACTAGGGCTGAGACAGTACTTCCATTTAGGCTGCCTCATACAGCCACCAAACCTACACTCCAGAAAATGACTTTCAGTAGCTGTAAAGTGTCCTACACCCATGGCCTCATTCATTCTGATGGTATTACTGACTGAGGGGTTTGTCTCCCAAGCATGAACACAGCAAAGAAGCACTAATGCTAATAACATCTCATCTTGCCAAAGGTGCAAGAAGTGGGTAAAGTCACCCTTCATTTGCTGCCATTCTGAACTGCTGAAACTTGTTTTCAAAAATCAGGAACTAACATGCCTCAAAAAGCATGTTATCTCAAAAAACCCACCACTTTTTACTGAAGAGTTTGCAAGAAGAAGAACTACTTAAAGGCTACCAACAGTCTGACATGGACTCTCAGAGAAGAATCACCAAGCGTCACAAGCAGGAAAAAACATCTTAAAAAAAGAAAAAAAGCTGCTTTTTTTAGAATGGTCTTGGGAAAAAAGATATTAGCAAAAGGAAAAACAGCAACAAGAAGTGGTAAGAAGTGGATATATAGGTACAATTTAGAGGCTGGTCTGCACCCCAAACCAGGACCAGTGAGTACCCTGAGCAGGCCAGGCCATCACAGGTTGTATGTGAATGTTCAGAATTCCAAGGGAGGGACACGTACACACGCTTGAAAAACGTACTGCCTACATGCACATGCTAACACCTGTAAGAAAAGCAGTGATAACATCATTTTAAACATTCCTTCACTTATCTGAATATATGTCTCATGAGTATATAGCAGAGATATAACATGGGACCATGCTGAGGTATGGTAAATGAGAACAGAATATAACAAACAACTACATAATTTGCAAGTATCATTGTAACCGTGCTATATCTGCTTACAATTTTTTCTACTGAGGGGCAGTGGAGAAACCTTGGTTAGAGATGCAACCTGCATTGTTTTAAGCAAAGTAGGAATAGGAATTCAGTGCAAATGCCAAAAAGGTTCAAATCTAGTTCTGTAGTGGATTTACAAAGAGATGAATGAAGTCCAAAGCCTTTTAGAATATGTCAACAAATCAAATTGAAAACACAGCTATTCCAACAAGCAATCTGTATGTACTTACATATTGCATATTGGTATACCTGCTGTGGAAGAATTCAGTTTAGCTATCCTAGTTAGGAAACTCTTAATTTAAGTTTTATTTGCTTCTCCCTTTTGAAAACAGCCTACTATTTTCCTCCTTTTCTTTTATGGGCCACCAAATAACATGTGACCAAATGTACCTATTTAGTGAAAATGGGTTCCATTAGTATGTAATCTTATACTTGCATTGTTTTCTTCTGAAGGAAAATAATGGAGAACAGGTGGTGATGCTTAGCATCAGGCTCCTGTTTCTAGAATTACAATCTACTGGGAGCCACCAGCAATCTCTGAAAGCTGTCATAAGTGCTCGGAACTAGTCAGATCCAGAGCACACTCAATACATTAAAGCTTCTTTTTGAAAATTTAAGTAGGTGCGACAGGAGAAAACTGGCTGAATGGTGCAGGGATTCTAACATGTCCCTGCAAAGGGTCGTGATTTCCTTCTGCATCCCACAATAAATAACTCAAGCTGGCCTCCATTTCCACAGCAGAAATTAGACGTTTAAAAAATTCAAATAGGTACCATATGCACTATAAACCTTTCTGGTTTAGCATTCAAATGCAGACTCATTCACATTGTTGGACAATATGGGATTAAAATTCTCCAAGAAGAACTTCAAACAGCTGTTCCTTTACACTTATTTATTCTTCTCTCAGTGCCACAAAAATAGCAGTGCCAATAAATATCTCCTTGATGTTGTCTGAAAACTTACTGGAGTCACACAGCATAAACAGTTTTACCCAGTGAGTCACAAAACCACACATCAAATGAACATTTCTTTGTTTTATCAATCCCATCCTTACCTTACTGAGTAGGAAGTGGTTTAGAAATAATTCCATGTAACCAACTGAGTTTTCTGGTGAGTTTCCTTGATAAACATGAGAGCGAAACACCAGCTAACAGATCTATCTGTACAAGCAAACAAGCATTATAGCCATGGTTTAAAATGTGACTCTGAAGCTGAGGAGTAAGACAAAGACAACATGTATTTGTAAGGCAGTTTCAACTGACATACAGTTTTACAAGAACAGACATAGAAGGCTGGCTGGAATTCCAAACTACTGCTAGATGTCAGATATGCCAAGATGCACACTTAGAAGAGGAAAGAATTAATGCAGGTTTGTTTTGTGCCACTGTAGTTTGGAATTATAGGAATTTTAAAAATATAGTTATTTGCAGGGCCAGCTTGCTGTTGGTGGAAATTGGTAGTTTCCCACTTATTTCCACAGGAATATGACAAGCAGTACCAAGTAGTCAGATTGTACGTAACAATTCAGATTTCTTGTACAGCTATCAATGTTACATTTATTATTACTGTGGTTATTTTTTGGGGGGGACCTTAGTCAAAGCAGTCCCTTTAAGCTGAAATTAGTTTATGCTTCAACAATGCTTCTTTAATCAAAGAAACACTAGTTTTGTGCTACAAATGCCTTAACTAGTCTTTCCACCTGAAATCAGGTTGCTGAAGTAAGGAATATGTTAAATGGTGCCATCAGATTAATCTAAAATCAGCTGTTTTCTGAATTTCCTTAACACAGTAAATGTTTCTCCTCATTTATAACACCTATTAAACTTAATCCAGAGAAATAATTGTAATCTCCTCTAGCATGTGCATCAACAGCAAAGTTCTTGACCAAAAGGCAATTACGAAATTATTATAATGGGTAAGGAGTGAACCAGATAAAGTGCACAGCCTGATCCCAGGAAAGTTTTACTCTCCAAGAGAGAGAATAATTCTCATTCTGTTTGTGAACTGACTAAACTTAAACTCTGGAAAACAATACACATGAAAGCACATTACGCCATTTTTAAAGCAACCTGTTTTATAATAATTTTACTTTAATTCCAAACTCCAACCTTACCTTCAGAACTATTTAGAAAAGGAAATTTGCAATTCTTTGAGCAGTGAATAAGACTGAATACTTAAATTTAAAATCATGAATAATTTAGTTTTCAAGAGACCTAATTTCTTTAATATTTTGGGGTTTTTTCCCTACCAAGAACTGAAGGTTTTGGGCCTTCACAAAAACATCTTGAACTTCTTTTATGATATTTTCCCTTTTCTTAATACTAGAGATGGCAAAAGCAGTCCTAATAACAACATAGTATTGGTAAAAAAAACCCAGAAAAAAAATTATGAACTTCCTGCTTAATCCACATACCATAAATTGTCTTAGAAAAAAAAAATTATGAACTTCCTGCTTAATCCACATACCATAAATTGTCTTAGAACATATGCACACATGTCCAGACATGTAATTCATATATTATATAAAAAATATCAAATTAGGATATGCTATTACAGTAGGAAAACAAGAGACATTCTCTTTGCTATACCACCCCAAAATGATGTCCTTGGCTAAAATTCTGGAAGTGTTTTAAAGGTAGAAATGTTACAGTTGCCTTCTTAAAATCCTTTTCTGACTGATTGTTCTCTAAATCAGTTTAAGTACAAATTCACCTTAGACTGGAGCACAAAGATAATGGATGTAGCTCTTACAAATACCACAAATTAACAACCATTCTACTGCTGAAATTTTCTTTCAATTCAGAGCCCTTACACAGGTGGAAAAAAATCGGTGCAACTCAGGAATAATGAGATTTTCCAAGTTTTAATAGCTCATGGTGATTTTTCTTTTTCAGAAAAGAGCCCTTGGATTTGAAATTCACATGGCTGCTTGAAGAGGCAGCAGAGTTATAACACTGCATTTTGACAGGACAAGTGCCATTAAGTCCTTACACGACTTTTCCTCCCTCCATCCTCAATAAGAAACTACTACTACTAAACTTAGCTCCATGGAAGAAGTGAATTCTTATCCTTGGGGAAAAAAAAAAAGGCAGCAATGACTAATTTACCAAGAAACTACAATAATAGACCAAAATATAAACATGGAATTGTGTGTCTAAAAGACTAATTTTTGTTGCCTTCCAGACATAATAGTTTTACCATCTTTCTTCAAAGAACAGATATCTACATTTTCAAAACAAAGTGTTGAAAGATGAATCTGTCCTGAATTGCATCATTCTGAACTAACTGGTGGATGATCCATGCACATTAACTTTTTATAATTCATGAGGGATAACGTTCATGGCACCACTATTTCAACAGTTTGCTGACAAACAAACTGCTTAACTTTTGCCCAGATTGCACTTTCCCATAAGAGGAACATCAGCATCTCATGGCAGCACCCTTTGCAGACAAACTGCATTGCACTGCACATGACACAGTTGCTCACCCTTCTCGGTTTGTAGAATCTGGATCCAATTTTCAAATGAAAGATCACTTTGCTGAACATTTATTTTTCCTGTGGAATTACTATTTGGTGAATAGGCTGCTTTCAGCCTTGGGGGTTATTTATTTAGATTTTCATTCTCTTCAAAATGTTGGTGGAAAATGTTTTTCTGCTGGAGGGGTACCATATGCTTCTGATCTAAAGATCGACTGACTTCTACTGCATAAAAGGTGAGTGAGCAAGTAGAAATACAGACAGAAGATTAAATAATCATTAAGTACCTAAATGAACTGGGAATTACAGTCCCAGTTTCAAAAGTCTGTCAGATTAATTGAGTTCCAGTCTAATTCAGAGTCCTGGGAACCTGAATTTCTATATACTCAAGAGTTTAATATAATATCAGAAAGAGATGGATGAGAGCATGAAAGCTGAGAAGGACAGAAAATGAATGCAGCAGTAACCTGCTGATTCAAGAGCAAATGCAGGTTCCCAAAACAAATATTCTTCCTATCTGCAATATATTAGGGTATTGCTCTGCTTTGAATCTGTACCAATTGTGAAAATGTCACCTTTTTATTACATTGAACAATTAAAAAGAAGAAAGCAGCTTTTATTCCAAGAATTTTTACGCGAAAATGGAGCAGCCTCAATGAAATGATGATGTTTCCATTAAAATTTTGTCTGTTTTCTCTTAAGCACTAAAAGCACTCCCTAAGTTCTGATGTTACCAGGTGTTTTGGAAGCAGAATATTTTTTCAAAAAAATGTAGTTCCAAAAGTAGAAAATATGTTAGGTATACATCTTCAAAAAAAAATTATTCCAAGACAAGTTTAGAAAAACTACTGTTTAAAGACATATTGATTTAGGCAGGATCATTTTCAACTTGTGCACTTCCTATTAAACTTCATGACATTTAATTTCTTCTGTGCTTCTCTTCTCTAAAAATACTCCCCATTGTGTAAATGTTTGGACTGGTCATCTATGCTATCATTTTCCAAATGTTTTGAGTTCCTTAAAATATCATATATTTGTTTCAAAGAGGAGCATTTTAAATGATGGGGAAATTCAGATGGCATACAATGACAAGTTTTTTGTACCAATGCCATAGAAATTTAGCATAACTGATGACTGAACCAAGCAAACCTTATGCTTGCAGTCCAACCAACAAAGCATTTGTGGCCCTTGTAAATACACACAGCCATTAAAAACACTGTGCTCAGATAGCTAATGTGCTACATGCACAAAACCAGCACAATTAACAAATATTTATTTCACTGGTACCTTTATTTTTTTTCCCACTGGTGATTTTTTTCACCAGCAGAAAAGATACCAGAGATTTTAGCAAGCAGACAAATTCAGGTCAGCAAGTTCCTTTCCACATCTACTTCAGAGAAGGGAGAAGACTGGACTTGGTCGCATCTACCAAGAATCATGTGCTGCATTAGCCATAAATGTGACAAGTGTCTTCACATCAATCAACTGGTCACAAGATGTCACATCTTGCTCTCGAGCACAGTGGAGAGGCAGCAGTTCTGCCAAGTTTTTTACAGGACCTGGATGGTTGGAATCTAAGTCTGAATGCCAAAGTATTTAAACGTGTGTGTTAACCATGGCTTTTAACAGTTTGGCAGTTTGCAGGTGGAAGAGGAGATCAAAGGAGGGTTTTAAATTTTTTTTTTTAATACTATCAATACTCATTAAGTCAGAGATGGTAATCAGAGACTGCTGCAAGGGGAAAGCAGCAGAGGGAACAAAATATTTTGTTAATTCCAACTTTTGCCTGATGTAGAGAAGGATCTGGTGAAAGCAGGGAAAGACAGACACACAGACACATACCAGCACTTATACTGTGACTTCTCTTTAGGCTCCTAGAATCTCTGGTCAAATTGACTTCAAAGATAAAACAGGAGATTATTGGGTTGTTTTAATGTAATCTTTGTCCTCAGCTTTTTGTATCTATTTGTAGACAGAGCCAACCAACCCTGTACTTCCCCGGCTTCAGAGTAGTTTCCATCAAAACTGTAACAACTTTGGAAGCACTGGACTTTTCCAAAGTTTGAAGATACTCAGCCCTGTGAATAATGATATTTTGCAGGGGAAAGATTTACTCATTAGCAAAATTCTTAAAATTAGAAAGAAAAGCAAAAAGGCTCTCCCCAAACCCAAATATCTTCATTCTGAGTAATTAATGACTTGAAAATCTTACCCTTTTTGGAAAATATTTACTTCTGTAGCTGATTAAATTGCAGCAAAAATCTTTGAAAAGTCTCCCCTGACTTGTGCATGCTACATACTTTGTAAATCTGTTCTAAGCCTCCTTGCCTCTTTCTTCTTTTTTCCATTTCCTTTCCATTGTAGTAATGTTTTCCATTTGCTGCAGCAATCTCTTTGGACTATTTAACATTTTGACTAAAAATGTGGATAACAAATCCACATTGGCATTCATGGGAGTATTAGCACTGATGTCCACAGGCACTGGAGAGGATATGAAAATCAGTGCCCACTGTCATAGACCCAAGGATCAGGTTCAGCTCCGTAGTTAAGTTTTTGCCTAATATTTCTATATTCACATCTTAACAGAACTACACTAAGCAACACAAATGCTTGCAGTGAACCAGATATGCCTAAGTTTCCTGATAAATTGAGGTAACAAGTTGGACTACTCATGATACTGATAAAATACAAAATTTTATTGATATTTATGTTGATAAAAATTTTTAACTGCATAAGTACACAGAAGTTGCTGTAATGTATCAGAGCAAAGTGGTCAGGCCAGCGTCCTGCTAGATGCAAATACTCAAAGGAATAAGATCCTAGGAAAGTCCAGAAGGACTTCTCCCAGATGCATTCTCCCAGCTTCAGCCACCAGTCACTTTGACAGATCTGAAGCTGGAAGTTCAGCACCTACCAGTGCAATCTCTCATCCCTGTGTCTGTCTCCTCTCTGTTTGAGCAGTTCCATATGGCTCCCACAGCATCATGTGGCAATGAGCTCCACAACATGAAAAAGTAGTTCCTGGCTGTCTGATAATTTCACACTGTCTGGTCTTGGCTCTTCTACAGCCAACACTGAGTGATTGCTCCCCACTCACCTCCTCCTGACTCTTCATTACTTTATTTCTCTCCGTCCTGTTCTCCCATGGGCATTCCTTTTCCAAACTGGGTCTTTGCATTCTATTTAGTGTCTCCTGTGTTTAAGCACTTCTGCTGTTATGATGATCCCTGCCATCATTGGGCAGTTTAATCCTGACTGCTTTTATGTCTTTTAACAGTTATCCAGCACCATGAAATTAGAACTAGTTTAAAAATACCCTCTGTTTTTTGTTTTTTCACTTCCTGGTATTCCACTTGGGATTCCATCTTTTTATATTTTTTTTAGTATTTAATTTTTGTCTCTGCTGTTGCTTCACCATTAAAGATAGCTATATTGACTCTAGATTACAAGTTATCACTGTATGTGCCTAACTGCCATCACATTATGCCATACATATTGCTTTACACTATTAGAAATGGAATTTTACCCATGGGATTTATGTCTCAGGTGGTCAGTGTACTGGCATTTACTGCAACTCTTTGTGGTCCACTTAAGTTCTTACTGTTGTGAATAAATTTTGTAAAAATTACTGTGCTTCATTAGTTCCCCATTTTCCAGAACATTTGTAAAAAAGTTGAACAGCATCAGTCCTGAAAGGTTTATGTGAAGTTTTGCTTATAGTCTCCCTGTATAGTGAAATGTAGCAATTAGCTCTGCTTATTTGTGATCAATTATCAGTTATTCTAATCAGTTATGAAATGGGTTTCCTTGGCAATTCAGATTCTCTAAACTTTTTGTACGTGAGCTATACCTCCATTGGCACAAATATTTGAAGAGTAAAAATGGTGTAATTTGATTTTGATGTCTTATTAGTCTGGTAAAAAAATGCTGGTTTGAAAGATGAACTTTGAGATTGTACTTACAGATATGATTAAGGGTGTGTATTGAGAGAGTGTTTTGTGAGGTAGGCTGGGAGGAAGAAGAAAGCCTCAGCCTTACACATGTTGTCAGGACAGAAAAGCCTTAGAGACATCTTTGTTCCAAAAAACATTCAGGTAAAACATACTGTTAAAATGAAATTCAGAAGAAGCAAATGTTCACAAAATGTCCTGTAGCAGCTACTCTTTAAATTAATGTCCCAACAATAGGGTCATTTAGGACAGAAGGGGATCAAAAGTTAAAGTAGTGACTATTTTACTAAAAAGTGTCAAAGCGTACAAGCACAAAGACTACCCCCCAAAAAACCACTCACAAAAAAACCACACACACACACACACACACACACACAAACTCTACAACTTCAGAACCAAATACTGACCAGCTGACAGAAGGAGCACTGCAGGTCAAACCAAGGAATGAGAAAATCGAATCCAGAAACCGTCAGTCTGTGTTGTGCAATCTGTTTTCACAGAATCAGCTAAATCTGAACTCATGAATTCCACTTCAGCTTCTGCTCCTATTGCCCCTATATCCACAGTATCTGGGAAATGACTTAAACATGACTCTGGAGAACAGCATGGGACCGGGGCTTCCAAAAGGCCAAAGTCAATACGTTCATATATCAGAGACATGTGCCAGGGTAGCTGTCCCAGCTGCACAACACATGATGTGTCAACTGCTTTACATAGGGTGGGTCAGGAAGAGGCTCATTAAAGACAAGCTCTACAGCTCTCCTTGCAACATCTCTGCATCCTTGTCCAGTTTTACAGAGAAAACATAAAAGATGCTGGTTTAAGGAAAAAGTTACTCTGGATGAAGATTGGAATCCAGAGAGAGAGGCCTGCTATATTAGATCAGATCTATCACTGATCTATCACTTTTATATAATTATTTCATCATTGAGGGAACAGCATAAATTATTCTGATGCAACTTTTCTGTAATAATAATTGTAGCAAATTATTCTGATGACCAAATCTGGACTACCTTATATAGGTGATAAAAGAGAAGAGAGGTCCTTGTCCTGAGCATTCATTGCACTGACCCTCAGACAGATTATTTCCTCTGAATTTCTCTTGTGAATGGGAAAGACCATGACCCCACTGCCCAAAGGCATAATTCCCACTGGAAACATTCAGGGAATTAGGTACATAAATACATTTCAGGTTCATCCTATCTATAAAAAAGGCCAAACCTCTGAGATGGCTTTCTGTGCAGAAGTATGTGCCACTTTTTGGATAGGAAGGGCAATAAAGCAGCATGTTTTGCAGAGCGAGGAGCTGAAGGATAGCATTTCTGGGCAGCATGAACTTGTGTCTGTGGCCAAGTTTATTAGGTACATCTGCTGGAAAAAATCCTGGAGGGGAGTGAGTTACACCACTTTTGTTTGGGTACTGAATTGTTATCATCATTATGGATGTTACCCTCAGTGTACGTGAAAACTGTTCCAAACAAATTAAGATATCATCACATGGCTGTTAAAGAAAGTAATGTGTTTTCTTTCATTTCAGCCGTCCTTGACCCTTCTCTTCTAACCCTTTAACTGTAAAATAGACTTCAATCCCACCAAACTTAAGAGGGACAAGGGCACCCCAGATCTGGAACTCACACCCCACTATCACACCTGTCCGTATAAGGTATGCATTGACTTCTAGTCATCTAAAACCTTTAAAATAGAGCTAAGGCAGTGCTATTCTACTCTCCTGTGTGTTCCTATTGGAAGAGGACTTTGTGGGTAACTCTCTGAGACAAGAGCCTGACAGTGGATACCCCTTCCATTGTCAAATGGCATCTTGGCTAACTGGGACTGCCTGTGGCACAAGCCTGTGCAGAAAAATCAGAGATTTTCAGAGTGCTAATCCCTCTTACAGACAATCTGCAGCCCATTTGCTGTTCTGTTTTGGCTTTATTTTTTAACAGGGCCTTAAAACATATTTTTCCTTAAAATGACAACGTTCTTTTCTGCCCTCTTTGTTCGTGGGGCTTTGTGCACTCATAAATAGTTTAAGAGTTCCCTTCACACCTGCAGTGCACATGTGTGCCTGAAATAAAGATCCTCTTATCTATTCTTCACTGATAACTTAAGAGGATAGTGCTTAAGAAAAGGCTTCATCCTTGCAAATGTAACGGCCAAAACCAAACCCAAGTCCCAAACCCACAGCAGTGACAGTGAAGCCAGCATGTCTGGAGAAGTAGGGATCCTCAAAGTCAGAGCAGAGAGGCTGAGAGGAAGGCAAGCAGACCTGCACCTCCTTTCCAGGCAGCAAATCCTACTGAAAGACACAGGCACACCTCCTGTACCATCTCAAGGTTTTGCTCCATCCTTTATTGACCTTCCTGAGCTCTGTGTTGCTTATTTGGAAAATTGTGCCAAAAATGCTTCCCAGTTAGCATACTCTGAGCTATGCTGAAGCTGTGCTGCTACTCAGAATCCTCTTGCTCAGGAAATGCCCCCCGTGGCCTTGTTTCCTCAGCAGGGGGTGGACCAACACGCGATGGATTGCGGTGCCGTGACTTCTCGACTGCCTCGTGCTGTTATAGCTCTGCTTCTGCTGACATCACTGGCCAGCCCCAGCAGAGGAAAACCCTAAGCCAGCCTAACCACAGAACAGTTTGGGATTGGCAGGACTTTCCCACCCTCTTGGAGCTTAAGCATTGGTACAAAGTCTGAGAGAAATTTTTCTCCACTGAGAAAACCTTAATCTTCTGGTTAGGCAGCATCAGACACTTCAATTTGATACTTAATAAACTGTCGTGAAGCTATAATACAAGTATTCACTTGGTCACTTATCCTTTTAGCAATAAAAAACAATTGGGACTGAAGTTCAGTGGCAATTTGTTGCAGCTGCTGTGGCCAGGACCCCCTCAGAAAGTAATTTCCAGAGGATTCTTCTTGTTAAAAAGCCATTTTCCTGGCGAAGAGTGGGATGTCTGGAAGATAGCAATGGGGACAAATCCAAGCACAGAAGTTTACAAGCATTCCTAAAGAACATTTTAAAAACTCTGTATTTATTTAAACAATTACAAAAACACTTTATGCAGCTAAGCAGTTGAGTACTACCACCAAACTATAAAGCAGAATTTTTAGCCTAGGCAGTTTTTCTCTCTACCTGTAAGATGACAAGAGGCAGCATCAACATTTGGCTCCACATGGAGAAAGTGTGGAGAGAGGATGGCAACCTCCTGTTTTCGTGGTCCTTCTTGGTTCCCAAAATTTCCATGCTTCAGTTCTGATCCACACCCACTCTCTCCCCCTATCAGAGGAGTTGGTTGCGAATAATATACAAATGGAAATTTAATTTTGTTGGGAGTAACAACAACTGAACAGGTCTGAAGAAACAACTTTCAGTCTCCCTGGGCAACCACATAGTGTTTAGCTCACACAGAGTGGTTGGTTATATGAGTCAGATGGTATCATTATCCCCACTTGAGTGGATGATAAATTTAAATTTAAGAATGGCAAGTCTGGTAAAACATGACCATTTGGTATCTCCTGTCTCCTTCCTGCCCTCCTGAAGAATGATGGGGAGATGATGTTTGAAAAAGAAAGAAAGGACCCACCCAAAGGACCCTCCCTACCAAAGGGAGAGTAAAAGACTCATAGCTCAATCTCTGTGTGGGCAACCTAAAACCCAACAAGATAGAGAGAAGCATAGACCTTTATTTTTTAACGTAGAAAACAGCATCCTGTGTCCACAACAAACTGGGTGGGAGGGCTCTGCGCTCTCATTTTCAAGCCAAAAGAAAAGAAACAAGGAAATAAGGCAAGTACCCTGCAGTATATACTAACTCTGACAGGTGAGGCCACAGCAGGATGTCCAGTTTAGTATCTTTTCCAACTGTCAAGAAGAGGTGCACATTTTTCTGTTGGAACATATAGCAAAAAAAACAACCAAAAAACCCCCAAACAATTCTGGAGCCTACTTTGCTCTGTGCAAAAGGGAAAACAAAGGAGCTCTTCCCCTATCAGATGCATTACTTTCCCTGATGTCGTTCTAGTTAAGAATGAGATTCCAAGAATAGAAGTTTCCTGCTGCAACATCAACGTATTGTGTTCGCAGTTCCTTTAAGAGATCTCCACTACAGTAATTTCAGATTGCAGAGAGGAGATCATGCTGACAGCAAGTCACTGCTTTACTCAAGGCAAGCTGCCAAAACACGTAGAACTGAACCCTGTCCTCTCATTCACTGGACCGATAAATATGCTTTTAAAAGCATGCACAGCCTGGTTCACACTTACATGATGCACAGAGAATGAGGCAGAGGGCTTGCAGAGTGAAGCAACACCTCATTCCCAAGCATGTGCAGAGCAGTCTGCCTTTGCTTACTGCTAAAAATGCTAAACCAGGGCCATTTGCACTACACATGTGCAACATGCATGTCTCAAAGATTCATTACTATGCATATGAAAATTCAATCATATCAAAGCTTAGCTTTAAGAAAGTCCCAAGGGGCTGAACTGTGTGCTTATGTGCTTTGAGGGGGGAAAACCCAGCAACTTTTAAGCTTTTTTTTTCCTTTTTCATAGCTTTGCTCTGCTCTTTCCGTTAGAAAGAACAACATAGCTGCTGAATGAGTGAACTCCAAGTTCCCACTGTGTGATTATATCCATTTATTTTCAGAACTCAAGTTCTGTTTGTGTGAACACAAATGTATAAATCATAGATAGATTTAAGGCAAATCCCAAGAAAACTGTAACTGAGATGAATAAACCTCATTATTTTATTTGAAGGTTGCTGTGATTTAGTATTATGCTGTCCTTTAGTATGAGCATATGTATCCTTTTAAGCCATGTCTCTCTCTCTAACAGTACTTTCTGTAGCCCATTCTAGAGCAAAGGATTCTGCAATTAGCTCGGAAATATCATAAATCCATCTATTTTCACATTTCATTACAATTTGAAAATTGTTTGATGTTCATTAACATTTCCTTTAGAATAAATTTGACCTTCAACCAAAAAAAGGAAAAAAATTATACTGAAGAAAAGTGATATTCTGGGTACACACACTGCCATTGCACATCCTATACTTGATAATAGAGAAGAGATGAAGATTCACAATCTCTAATGAAAATAAAAACTTTTGCAGGTAAAATTAATTTTAAAAGAGTAGGAAAACAAACCTTGTGATCTTCTTGGCTTTTGTATTACCTTTCACATCCATGGATATGAAGCTCATTGAAGCTTCCTATAGGTTTCAACCTAAAAGTACCAGAAACACAGCCTAGAACATGGCAGTAAAATACAGAGGCTTAAAAAGAATCATTGTCAGTTCACTAAAAAAAAAGAATAAATAAAAAATTCTTAATACACTTGGAGATTTACCAGTGCAGGAAAAGCAGAAAGGTGGCTTCTGGCTTTCTCCACCATGTCTGTGGCGTCATACAAACTTCAGCTCCTCAAACCCATCATAAATATTTCATGACTTTGGTGCCAAAACCACCACAAAGCTCCACAGCATCAGGACAGGACATGGTGACAAGTCCCGTGGCAATGATGGACCAAGCAAGGGCTGCTGGCTCCAAGTGTGTCCTACCACACCCTGGTTCCAGCTGGCCACAACCAGTGTGTGCACACAGGCAGTAGCATAAACTTGGTAGGGACTTGGGCAGCACACGCAGGAGGGGAAGCTCTCTACTTCGAAGGTGCTCTCCAAATAAACATTTTTACACATGTACAAAACTTATTTGGATATACTTAAAAAAAAATAGCAGATATACAAAACCTGAAGAGGAAAGCAGTGCTGGAGAAACAAACAGAAGCAGAAGCTTCATGGTGCTCCTCCTTTGCAGAGTTAAATTCCTCCTGAACGACATTTCCAGGGTGAGGCATTTGTAAGTACAAGTGTAAAAGGACCAAAGGCTCTACTGACGAGCCATGAGATACGAGGTGCTTGCACGATACATCCGGTGTTGAGATAATTAAGATCAAAATTAAACTTGTGCTATATTTGCATCTGCAAAGCATCAGTTAATCAAACATAATGAGTTAATCAGACTCACTTTTCTGAGGGGAAAATGTAGTCATGTTTCATCGTCTTCCATGTAGTCATTAAGCTCTGACAGACTTTCCATACAGAAACTGACTCTTCCTAAGTACTTGCACACCTAGCAGCACATCAAGTTCTAGAAATTTTCTAGGCATTGTTGCAAAGCTAATAGGAAATACTTGTAGTAAAGCTACTTTATAGGAGCTTTTGCTCTATATTATGAAGTCAGTTAATATTAACAATTTGAAGGGGACACCAAGCATGACCCAGGAAGGAGATAATACTCTGCATCCCATTTTTTGCAATTAAGAGAGAAGACAGTAGGTTATTTAGCAAGATTGCTGCCAGTAAACCAGTACGTCACCCAGATTTCTAACACCAAAGAGCAAGAGCAAAGAATTTATTCTCTGGTGACCTCTGCAGATTTAGCAATTCTGTATTTTTTGATTAAAAAAAAAAAAAAAAAGAAGAATAAAAGGCAGCTATTGCTGAATATAATTTCTAGTTATTTTAATTAATTTATTTTTAATCCCATGAAGAAATAGTTTTTTACTGTCTTGGTTGCCAGCTATTTAAGATATTGTGGTTACATTTTTGGTGTCTTTGGTACATTTTATTGTAACATTGTCAGGGCGCTGCATTCAATTACTACATCTCATGCTGTTTTACTCGCTACAAAGCATCATCCAAACATTTTCTAGCAAGTCCTTGTGGGTAACTGTGTCCTGTCCAAGAAACACATGTATGTCCATGCGTTAATAGGTATGAGATCAGTATCAAATTAATCATTTGAATAAATGCCTCTTTGGTTTGGTTTCTGTGGTCTCGAACCTCTTAGCTCAAGCTGCAATAGAGGTTAAAAAAAATAAACACATCTTTAAACCAAGAGCATTTGGAATACTGAGGCTTATCTGATAGCTGTCTGTTGTGCTTGTGCAGCACTAAAACTTATCCCAGATTTTCACTCCTCTCTCCCTTTTCCAGATATCATTATCTCATAGTCAGCCCCATGGATGAGCCAGCTCCCTCTCCTGGATGTCCCAGTTCTTCCCTTCCTTGCTACTGCTCCCAGCACGTGTATGGGGAAGGGTCAGTCTCAATGGGAAGCACAAAGCCAAAGGGCTATGCAGCAGCAAAGGGATAAAGGGAATGAAAGACACATCTTGCTGGGGAATGAGCTGAAACAACGGTTTGTGGCCAGGAGGTGGGAAGGGGAGAAGATATTAGTACCCATGGATTAAAGTAGGAAAACAGCTGGAAATAAAGTTTGGTAGGTCACAGACCACCAGATCTTTAGAGGTGGTTGAGTGTGAAGGTGTGCAAATCCCAGCAGTGACGGAGGGGACAAGTCTCAGAAGAAAGAGGGCACTACAACCCAGAGGCTAGAAGTCCAAAAGATGGTGAAGTGAATTAAAGAAGCTACAAAGTCATCAACCAGGAATCTGTGGAATGGCTATGCTTTTCAATCCCCATACAATATGTTCTATTTTTTCCTTTCAAGTTGCATCTCTACAGTTGAGCAAAAGCACTCACTTGGGAGAGTTTGCCCAAACACAGTGGAAGCTATAGCTAACACACAGAAAATTTAATCTATCTTCACCGTCAATTATGACCCTATTCACTGTATCATATTTACCTGGAGAGGGGATATATCCTGAACACTCTCGCAGAGAGGTCACAGAACTGATGTGTTGATGTCCCTAAAAGCATTTCTCTAAATCAGGTTTTGAAAGAAAATAAATAGCTGACATATACAATCCTGACACAGTAACCTAGATTAGCATGCACTGTACAGTACTATTTCTGAGCATATTTTTCCCTTGTGCAAATGCTGTAGATGCTTTCTGATTCTCTGTGAAATGGGGAAACATTAACAGTTTGCAGAAAAGGAAAAGGAGGAGTGACAGTAAAGAACAGTGAAGAGAATGAAATCTCACCGATTTAGCACATCAGTGCTTCTCATTCTCTGCTGATCCAAGGCAGTAAAGGGAATAAGAACAGAAAATAAATAATATTCCTCAGAAAGACATAAAAATGTTAAGTCTTACTAAAATCCACATTTGCCCCACCAGTCTCTCTGCAAGCTGGATCAGCTTGCTTTGCTCATGTGAGTATTTTCATTAATTTGAACTGGAACTTCGCCTGACAAGAGAGCGCTGGATCTTCCCTTTCTGGGCAGAAGCACTGTAACTACCAGCTGAAAAACATCAACACTCCAGATAAGCCATGAACTATTGTATCGGTTGATTTACTGCTGATTAAACACTCCCAAGTTGCTCCTAGTCCTCAGAATTAACATAATTGAAAAGCAAATAGGTGGTAGGCTGAGGGTCCTTTCATCAGTTTTGGAGATTTCCGCCACGTGTATGTGCAGAGCTGAAAGCACAGCCCAGAGCCATCACAACAGCAACATTCTATTAATTTTTCTTTAACTTGCACATCCTTAGTCCTTACTACAACTATTTCCTAGTTGTAAACAAAACACTCAACTTACCATCTAATGTTGCCAAGGTACAAAAGATACTCTTACTTTTCAGACATTACAGATTCCACTAATTCAACAGATTGTTTTAGAAAGAAAAGCATAGGCCTGCTCTTTTGCAAGTGGCATGGTAAACTTCAGTGCAAACTCCCATAATCTAAACAAATTAAGCACTAACATAAGAAGAGATTACTTTATAAAAAGATTATGAGAATGTCATGTCTTAATTGGTTGATATGTGTGACACCACTGTTAAAGAACGCAGCGGCTTACCAGCCCTACAGCTGGAAGTAGCACCAAAGAGAAAACATTTTCACAAAAGATATTCCTTTTTCTCATTTCTTTTATTTTTTCTTTTTTCTTTCCTTTTCTTATCTTCTCTTCTCTTTTCCTTTCTTCTCTTTTTCCCCCTCTATTTTCCTCTCTTCCATTTTCTTTTCCTTGTCTTTTCCCTTCTTTTCTTCTTTTTATTGCAATTCTCAGTTAACTGCGTTACTTCAGGCGGATGGCCAAAAGTAGCATCTAGGATTATTGGGAGCAAATCTGTGTCATTTTCACATACATCTGTGTGAGGCCACACAGATCTGGAGACAGAATTGCAGGGAGAGAGGGTAAATTCAGCGCTGACAGCCCTTGATGGGAGGTCAGGCTTTGCTCCCTGGGAGTCACAGCCATCAATTCTCTGGGGTCTTTGCCTATGCTACAAACATGAAATCTTAATACACATGACGTCTCTTCTACCACTACTGATACTTACAGTGCTGTCTTTCTCTTGAAGTGTGCCTTGAGAGTTTAAGCCAGTAGCTAGAAGTGATAATCCCAGTCCAGGCTGGCAAGTTAGGGGCAAATCTTGCAAATACAACCGGTGGGCTGCATAAATTGTTTTTCAGGAACTGGGTGAATTATAATCAATTATTCTCAACATTGTGCTAAATACAGAGTGAAGCGCTAAGGATGTTGTACACAGGGGAAGGTGGCAAGACCTCCCCAAAAGGGAAAGGCTGTGCAGCACAGACTCACAAAACTCATGAGACTGGTAACGCTCAGTGGGAAAATAGAACCTGTATTTTGACTTGTTCCGAACACATTGAAAACGAAAGAAAATCCAAGGAGAACACATAGGAAGGTGCATTGAGCACCTCTATCTCCTCAAGGTGATTCAACACAGTAATTAACGCAATGTGAACTGGAAAAGGGCACTTCAGTAATATGAAACTTCATCACAGCATCTCTTGCTAAACTTTGCTTAGAGGTAAGGAGTGGCAACCAAATCCTGGATAAATTATAATATAGTTGAGTGGCTGGGGAAAGAAAGCTTGGAGGAGATTAAAAACAAATTTCTCACACGCAAAAAATAAAACTACTGCTCCTGTTATTGCGCCTGCACACAAACCCAAATGATAACATTCAATTATTAGGAAGCTGATGTGAAACACTTTGGCAAATACAGTGGATTACTGGAATTTTCAGCTTCTCTGCTGCTACAAGGAGAATTTAAGCAAGTACAGATCGTTGAGGCATTGAGCATTTTGCCTTTTTAGTGCTGAATATTGGCAGCTCTCTTGCTGCTACACTGTTGCTTATGAAAAGCAGCTGCATTTAGAGATACTAATAAGACCCAATAAAATCTATATTTTCTGAAGTCTATCTCCTTCAACATCACAACATGCAACATTCATACCACCCAAGTTAACACTTAAGAGGGAAGCACAGGACTAATGGCTTAAAATGCTGCTTTATGGTTTAGAAAGGTAGTTGAATGAAGATTATTTTCTACCAGATTTCCAAGTTCCCAGGCAGGGTAGAGATGAAAGAATACTGCACAAGCAAGTCAGGGTCTTTTTTATTTTCCCCATAACCTTTTGTTTTATATAAAGTTTTCACTCTTCTTTACATTCAAACTCTCATAACCAAACAAAATTTCCAAAGCCACTGGAGCATGTTGCAGACAAGAAATCTAGAATTTGTTTTCTGTCTTAATAAACAAATGACTGTATCTTAAGCTATACCACTGGCATAGCATGCTTTTTTTATTCTCACCAAGGATCAAGATACCAGAGATCAACTTGCCAGGTGTGATTTCTAAAACCAAGTTTGTTTTACTGCTGTGAATTTTTACTTCATGATCAAATTTTTCTCATCTATTCAAATTCAATCCATTTATTGTCTTGAGGGTTAACAAGAAATCTCTTCCTTTGCTTTTGGCAGCTTTTTGAAGGAGTCAAACAAAGAAATGCTGAAGATGATAGCTTTTAAGATTGCTCTCTCTTCCATCAGTTATTAACCATTAGAGAAAAATGAACAGTTTAAACCTCCCAACTCCCACTTCCACAGTTCTTAACACCGATTATGAGATTATATTGTCCCAGGCAAGCCAAATGAAGTAAATTAATAAATTTAGCACATTAAAGCTCTGGAAACAATGTGAGGGAAAGACTAGCAATTATTTACGCACAGCACACAGATGGACAGACACTCGAGCAATGAAGCCATGTCCTACCTCTCCTTGCCGGTGATAGTGCTTGGGAGGTTTTCCCATCTGCTCTAGCATTTTGCCCTTCTTACTGCTAGCAAGCATCAGTCCCTGGTGGATGCCTGCAGATCTGTTGGTTGCCTGAGTTGGAGCCTCCCCCATCAGGGTGGACTTGATGGAGTTCACCTTGGAGCTGGAGCTGTCTAGCTGGGAGCTCTCCACGATCAGGACCGCGGCTAGTAAGAGGAGACAGCAGGAGCACTTATTCCACATCAGCACGATCATCTCCCCTCCCCCAAAAGGCTTATCTTTTTTTCTCCTTTTTTTT
>VXAC01006142.1:95688-118471 GCA_013399225.1 Rhipidura dahli | reverse complement strand
TTTTTTTTTTTTTTTTTTTTTTGTTGGCAATGGAAACAGGAGAGAAGGGGGGAAAAGTTTTTAAAAATATCTCCTGGAGATGTTACAGAAGCAACGGATTTCAAAGCCACTCAAGGAACTGCTGTTCTGAGAGATACGGGAGAAAAAGAATTTTAAAAAAGAATCCCCTAGGAAAAAAAAAAAAAAACAACCAAAAAACCAAAAAAATGTGTCAAGTCTATAGGCACTGAGCAACTGTCAGGTCTGTGATGTCTTTTTCGTCCAGGTCCTCGAGAAGTCCAGGCAGTTCTTTAGAAACTGAGAGCAATAAGCTGCGAGGAAACTGCACCCGAGCAGCTCCCCGCCAGTGCAGGCACCAGCACGTTTGCTAAAGCTTCAGAGGAAGAGTGAGCGAGTTACTTCCCCCCACTCCTCCTTCTCTTGCTGCTCAAGCCAGCAGAGAGGAAACTCAAACCAGATCCAATCCAAGCAGCACCGGCAAAAGCTGGGCTTAGTTTTCTTTCACTCTCTCTCCCCCCTCTTTACTTTTTATTCCCCTCCTCCTTTTTCTGTCTTTTGCCTCAGCCTCTGCAGTCAGCGGGAGTGAAAGCGCCTGGTCTCCTCCTACTACTCTTCCTCCTCCTCCTCCTCCTCCTCCTCCTCCTCTCCTCCTCCTCCCGCAGCCCGGCCGGTGCGGGGCGAGGGGTTTTGGGCATCCGGCGGCGGGGGAGCCCCGGGATCGGCCCCACCCGCGGCGGGAGCGCCGGGACCCGGCAGGGGAGGCAGAGCCCCCGTCGGGCTTCCTGCGCTGCTACCCCTCGCACTCGGCGGTCTCGCAGTCTCCCCCTTATTATTACAGCAGCGGGTGCTCCTCCGCAGCCCCCATCCTCGGGGGGGGGTACAAGCCACGCACCGACTTCTGTCCCCTCTGTCCCCCTTAAACGCAGCCTGGCGGGTTCCCCGTCTGTCCGGCGGGGTCAGCCCGGGCCGGGCGTGCACAGCTCCCGGCTGCGGCTCCTGCCTTGCCCAGCCCCGCTCGGGGGCTCAGCCCCGCCGTGCCCCCTCCCCGGCACCGGGCTGCCACAGTGGGACGTGTGTCGGGATGCCCCAGCTCCCCGAAACGCCAGGACGCGCAAAACCCGTCACTGCCGCAGAGCCGGGAGAGCATGGGGCTGGCAGGCGAGTCCTGCCAAACCTGGTGCCGGAGCCAGAGGAGCCCGCTGCCCGAACTAAAGGCACGTCCAACTGAGAAGAATGCGCTGCAATGCTCCCACACCTGATCCTTTTCAGTGCCACAGAGACACCGTCAACCCAAGACACTTATTTTGTCTCCACCTTCTCCATTTCGTTGGCATAAGGACACATCCGATTGTCGTAAAAACCCCAAGTGCTACGAACTGCACCCACCCCAGGCAAGGCATCACCTTCCTGCAACACCAGAACAGTGCGTTTCAGCAAAAGGAAGGTAAATAGGGACACAGCATAAAGTAAGCAGAACTGTACAGTTCTTAACTTTTCCCTGCAAAAGATCTAGAACAAAGCAGAGAACATCACCATGAGGCACTTGGTGACTGCAGTGCCTCAAGAGCTGCAAGCCCTTGTCTTTCTCCTGCACATGTGAAGTGGGGTGGAGGGAACAAAAGATGGAGAGGGCAACAGCGTTCTTGCTGTCCCACGTGTTCTGGTATGAACATTACCTTGTCTGGGAACAGTGAAGAGAATTTTCATGCTTTTCCCCTCTTCTGAAGGGTCCCTCCTCTAATCTATCAATCATTTCCTGTCACTCTACCCCTTTACATAGTAGAAGGGGTGGAAGAAGAAATGTGCACTTGAAATTTCATTTATTCTAAATTAATTGCTGTGCAAACGGCAGTTGCCAAGGTAAGAAAAGCCAGAAAGGAGCCAGGCACTGGTGTGGCCTCCCGTGTTGCTGCTCCCTCACAGTGAGCAGAAGCCCTCCTGAGGACTTGGGAGCTCTCTGCAGGAATGCTCCAGGAACCACACCACCTTGGAGAAGGTTTTTCAAATGTTGCCTAGCTAGCGCCATGTGACTGCTAGCAATGTGTCCTAATGTGTTATGGGTTGTATTATAGCAAACAAAGCATCTTGTGAAGAATTGAGTCATTTGTGTCTTTTTCCACAGCTCAAACCTTAGAAGTGTTTGAGAGGCTTTAAACCCATCTCCTGGGGCAGCTTTTGGTTTTTTTAAACTTCCTTATCAAAAGATCTCTTACTTTAGTGGATCACTACTATTTTTTTTTAAAGTAACAACTGAAATGACATGTCAGCCCCAAGATGGAGTTTTAAACTCTTTGCTACAGAGTATGGCACTTGCTCTGACTCAGCCTTCAGGTGAGTTAGTGTTTACTGGGTTTGAAACTGGAAGAAATTTTATTGCACTTGATTTAAAAAACTTAGGTTCAGAATTAATTTTTTTTTTCTGTACTCAGCTTGGCAAAGAGAGAAAAAAAATCCCCAAGTTTGCCTTCTTTACAGCATTTCCTTTTTTTTTTTTCTATCTTTGTGCAGCCTTAAATAAACTAAAATTACCTTTTTGACTTCATCCTTGGTGATGCTCGAAGACATTTTTATGGAAATGTTTCCAAAAAATCAGAAAGCAATTTGCAATTCCACAGGAAAAAGATATAAGCCAGTCTTCCTTGATTGTTTCTGACTTGGCTTTTGACACCCAGCCCTCATGGTGCCTCAGCACTGCCAAACCCAAAAGCAAACAGCTATCAGTGCCCACAGGAAAAGTTCTAATAGGTAATGTCATCTCAAGTTGTTATCTCACCTGTGTTTCTCTTAACCCGGAAGGAAGAAAAATTAAGTCAGTGGTAGAGTATTATCCACCAGAGTTTCTTGGAACAAGGGAAGATGACAAAGCAAAAAAAAAAAAACTTGATGAGATGTGCAAAGAAATTTCATGACAATAAAAACACAATACAATGACCTCATGCAAATATCATACAGCTCTTCTTGAAATAAATGGACATGCATGGTACTAAAAGAGGCACATGGCACCGAAAGGATCATATAGTAAGAAGATTCTAAATTAATTATATGTATGTCTATTAATACCTTATTAAAAATTTTAATTACATTAATAAATGTAAAATGAAAGCCACATTACAAGTCCTTAGATGTAAACAACAAAGTTCCTGTATATTCATAATGTCTAGAAATTTGAAGAACACTGGGGAGGAATGATCAAAACTTTTCATCTATCTCAGAACAGGTATCCCAAACTCATTTTGTTAATCAGTCCAAATTCAGTGAAGTATGAAGTTCCTCAGTCAGTTGTATTCAACTAAGTTTCCAGGCATTAATTGAAATACAGTGGGAATAGAAATGGGTAACTTTCCAACAGGGCAAGACCTATCTTGTGAATCACTGCTCTGAAGGGAAGATATTTTGCAGCATCTCTGGGAAAATGGAAACAGGTTTTGCTTTATTACCCTGAGAGACATTTCCCTCCAGAGGAAGCAACAACACACTGCACTGCAGGGCAGCTGCTGCCAGACCAACAGGATGCTCAAGACCACAGAAAGCAGAAGCAGATGGACAGGACACTAAATCTGTGTTGGGGAGGAGCTTTTATTTCTCTCCCTTGAAAAAAAGCATGATACATAGGTATACTTGTAGAGAAACAAGCTATTTGGTAGTTTGATGGGAGGTTTTTTGCTTTGTTTCCCCCCCACCCTCTATTTTTAACTAGCATTCAACCCATGCCTTTCCTACCTCAAACTGGTCAAATACAGACTTCCAAACTGAAGTGTAAATTTTCTATGGTCCTCATTGCAGCAACCCCGATGTACCTCAGAGTCTGTACACAGACTTATTTCACAATATCCATTTAATTACGACAGTATGGGGGCAAAAATATAAGAAGCATCTCTGCTTTTCAGATTTATGACTGTGCCACTACAACCTAGGTTTTGAGAAACATCAAGAACCTCTAAAGCATTAAAATGCCATGGGACACATTGAGTTTCTCCATGGGGCTCCCGTACCAGAGAACCAGCCACAAAAAACCATGGCCAAGTGCACAGAGTGCACTAAGCAGAGGTTGTCACACTACAGACCACAGAGAAATACAGTTTACCTCTAAGCTCTCCACTAAATTTGGATGCCTGTCCTGGAAAAGCTAAGGCCCACATACTTTGTGTGTGTTTAGTCAAATATCCCATAGCAATACAGTGCTTTGTGCCCAAAAGGACACTTTGCAGATAACTATAGAGAATAATGGAAACAGCACTACTCCAAAAACCACAGTCAATGTGCTGCATCACATGTGGGAGGGTCACAAGAAATCTCCCACCAAGTACCATCCTGTAAGGACTGAACCTGCTCCTCAATATTGCACAATATTGCATATATAACCACAAATTTTCCTGGGATCCTACAGCGGTGGGACTTATCCCTCAACTCAGGACATGTTCCACATTAACTACTATTTCTTCCTGAAGAATACCAGTAGGCAGAAGGAGAGGCTGTGCTGGTTACAACCCAGGCACAGAAGCTTGACAGCCAAGAGGGCCACACTCATTAAACGCCAGTGAGACCTCCAGTGCAAACACTGAGAACTGCATCAATGGGCCACAAGTGTCCCTTTCATGATAAAAGCCATATTTATTTCAATACAGAAATGTGCATTTGTGTCTCTTTGGAGGTAAATTAGCATGCTTCCTGTAAGAAACATAGGGTTTTTTTCTTTTGTCTCATTTGCACCCATGCAGAGGAGACACACCACAGAGATTCTCTTAATTTCTAAACCAGGTATTCATACCCTGAGCAAATGTTGAAGGTTTAAATGGTTCAAACACATACTTCTCTTTCACAAATGCTTTGGTGTTTCTTTTAATTTAATTTGTTCACAAATTTAATGAGAAAATTAAGTGGCCTTAAGCAAACAAGGGTTTTATAGAATTTTTCCAGTTCGACAATTTATTCTTGATGAAAAAAATGCATGAAATTTATTTAAATTTGGGGTATTTTCATTGAAAAAAAAAAATCAGTATTTTAATTCCTTTTCTTCTGTCTCTTTATTTTTTTGCTTCTCTTATTTTTCTAAGTTAATTGGAGGCCTTTTTTCATTTTTCTTGGGAGGAGAATAGGATTTGGGTGGCAGGGGGAGAGTGGCAGGAAAGACATGGAAGAGACAAGTACCTTTTTTTCTCTTGCTTTGCCCTCTTTTGACTCTGAAAGTTTTAAAAGGTTAAAATATTTGGAAAGGGTAGAATTTAGCAGAAGTCAAGACAAAAGCAAGAAATGAAGGAACACAAGAAATGAATATAATCAATTTAAAGACAAAAGGGAAATAGGATGTTATGAGGAGATCCTTTACCTGACCTCCTCCAAAGGGCCAAAATTGCACACTGTAAATGTAAAATGTTATGGGCCACATTACAATACTGTGTATTTTACAGCATCTATATTTTAAGCCACGTGACTTTAGTTGAGCCCTTTTTGATTTACACCAGCTTTAGTTCAGTCTAATGCCCTATGTTTTTCTTTCCCTCAAACAAACAAAATTACCTGTTCTTCAAATTAAATCTGTTTTTAATTCTATATAAAGCATTTAGGAATACTTGTCATATGAAAGACATTCTATTACACAGAGGTGTGTTGTTTTTTGTTATTATTTTTTAGGTTTACCAGCTGCACTGAATTTCCATTGCCCCTCACATAAACTTTAACAATTTGAATATGGCCAAATCTCTCTCAGTATTACTCCTGGGGCCTACTCTGTCTTTTATTTAATTTCTAAATAAAAAATTCAATCAGGACCATCAAACAATAACTTAGTTTTTGCTAAGGCTACAGCTTAACGATTTTCTTTTTAAGTACATTTAAGGATCTCCTCCTTTCCCCTCAGTCTTCCCTCTCTCCTTAGGGATGACTTTTGGGTTCATAGATGTCCTTTTTTTGCCATTTTTATATTTATATCACAACCAAACCCTCCCAACAGGAAAGGCTTTGCATAGCAGTAGAAGGGCAAGAGTGTGCAGACACTGGTGGTAGAATGGGGACCAAGGGCAAGGGGATGGCCTCACTTCAGCATTGCCACCAAAGGTCTCCTGTCCTGGGACTGTGGCCCCAGCAAAGCACCCAGAGGACAAGCTGGGGCCTGAAGCCATGACATGGGTATCCAGAAATCCACAGTGATGTATTCCATAGCCTCCACAAATCCCTCCTCCATAGGTAATACTTCTAGATTACCATCAGGGAAACCCCTCATTAGCACTCATGCCACGTTGCACTGAAGCCCATAGGTGGGATTCCCGCCCCAGGAACTGTCCCCCTGCTCCTCCTTCTCTTTCCCTCTTGACAGATGGTGGGTTAAAGCTGCAGCCATAACCCTGTGACCCAAGAGTGCTGTGGAGACCCTGCTGCAGATGCTGGGACAGACTGCCAGACAAGTACAACTCCTCCTGCTCTGCCTTCATCCCTTAGGACTCTGTGTGGTGGGACACGCTGTCGGTGCCCCGCAGGGCTGGCGGCGGTGGCACTCCCAGCATGGAGAGCAGGCCAGTCAGCACTGCCTGGCTGCCACCACAACACCCCTGGCAGGGGCTTGATGCCGGCTGCAGAGCACTCCCCCGCTGACGTCGTGCCTGGCCACATCAAGCAGTCCCAGCTCACCTCTTCCTCTGCAAAGGTTCCCCTCGCCCCAAAACTGTCAGCAAGCACAGCCACTGGTGTAATTGCCGCCTGACCCGGCTGAGTCACGACGGGTGGCTCCAGCTGCAGCCCGAGCAGGAGGCACAACCGCAGCCTGGAGAGAGGCAGGCTCACAGCGTGCAACCCCGGGCACGGAAACAGGAGGAGAAATATCACATCCTTTGATTTCTGTATTTTTGGGTCTAATTCCTAACGCCACACTCCTTGTGACCAGGAAGGCAAATGATGCAATAAAATTGTTTTGAAATCCTTATTTATGTTTTTTCTCCCGCTGATACTTTTTGAAAAAGATGAGTACTGAACATTACAGTTATTCCTCATAAATAACTCCTTTTCCTGATTAAAACAGTCCAGGATGGTGTCAGAGTTAATTCACAACACTGTGCTGTGACTAGTTTAGTTGTTCACAGTCCAGGATTTCAATCAGCCTCTCTGACAACAATTAACCCTTTGGAGCGGGAATAACCAACTTCTTGGAAGGATGACAAAGAAAAGGGAAGCACTCCCAGCCTGTCAAAATTAATAACCATTGATAAACGTTGCTTCAAAAGCCAATTCAATAATAGGTCATCTTAAATTACTTCAAGCCGTTTCATTATTTTCTGCAAAACACCTTAACCATGTCAGTGAAATAAACGCCACCTGATCACAGTCCCAAAGACAAAGAAGTACTTTCCAAAGGGAAACTTTCAGCGAAACACAATGAAGGTGCAGGTCACACACCTGGTAGAATACAAGCTAAACCCCCCCAGCCTCCCTGACAGGAGCTGACAGGGGCCAGCCACATGTGCAGAGCAAGAGGAGCAGCAATGGCCAGGCAGTATTTCCCTGCCTTCCTGCCATGTGTGTGAGCATGAATGCTGCTGGCCCCATCAGAGCTCTCCCCAGCACCAAGAGCCGTGTGCAGGACGTATGTGAGCTACACTGGGAACGCTCAGCACGTGGTTTTTCAGAGGATCACAACTCACAAACCAAAACATGAGTCCACGGTAGCCCAGAAAGACGGCTGGCTTGATATGGAAATAGATGAAATTTCAGCCTCTCTCCCTCCCCCAGCTGCATATGTTGAAGAGTTGTTAAAACAAGAAAAATATCTATAATTAGCAAGCCTACATACACCCATTTTCTTTGCAATATTTTTTGGCAACATTGAGCCAAGTTACTCAGACTTTCCAAAGAAAAACAACCGTAAGGAAAATTCCCTTTTCTAGAATGAAAGCAGCAGAAAATTATGAGGTTGAAAGGGTTGGAATGGAAACCATTGTGCAACCTTAGCTATAATAAGGACTGAAAATCTAATTGTTGTTTATTACATTTATATAATGTTCTCTGATAAATGCAGTCACAGCTGAAGACTGTATTATAGACCAAATATAAAAATATTTTGTTAATATGCTTTGGCTTTCAAACCTATCTTGAATAAATGGTTTTGGAGCAAGGATAGTGTATCAGAGGCTGTAATAAATATCCCACTCTCTGAGTAACAGCTTTGCAAAAAAGGGAGGTTGCTTCTTTCTCTGTATGATTGTTCAATTTACAGAAAGCAATTTAAGAAAATAACTAAAATATTAAGAGATATTTTGAAATAAGGTGGTTTTCTTTCCTCTCTAAAACCTTTGAAGAAGGTAAAATTAGGATAGCTATTTAGTGAAATACACAAGCTTCATTCCTGGCTTAATGCTCAGGTGATGGAGAGCAACTGTGAAGCTCAGACCTGTGAAGGTCAGAATAATGTGTTGCAGTTTTACTCTTGCCAATGTATATTCATACTCAGCTCCCTGGCTGCAGTTTTTCTCTTGGTGTAAGAAAATGAAAAATAAAGGTGAGAAAGGGGAAGAAAAGGGAGGCTCTCCTGTTTGGTGTGCCACTCAGTTTGATAGAAGGGACCTTGCTTCACTGCTCAAAGCACAAATAATCCTGGGAGCATTTGGTAACCCAGCCTCACTCCAGCCTTTGGTAATTCAAAGACAATGACTGTGTAAACCTCAGCCTTAGCTTCCTTCCCAAGGCTTGGCTCCTTCTGTCACTGTGCTCCAGGGCCTGCTCTGTCCCAGAGTTTTCCAGCTGAAAGAGCTAATCAAACCTTTTTGACAGCCTTAGTCAGCATCACTCTTCTGGGTCTTAGAAGTTAGCACTTGAACCTCAAGTGGCAACTCAGAGACCCCTGCTAAACGAACTACTGGTTTAAGTACATTGACACTGATGGAGTTACAAGAGGAACAGAACTGGTCCTTTGCCTTATTTGTGCTATCCACAATAGGCAGCTCTATTTTTCTACATAACAAGTACCAGAATACTGAATATATTAGCTGCCAAGAAATGCAGAACAAACAGACTTACATGCTTTTCCCTTTATTTCCATCATCTGACCTTTGCTTTTTATGTCTTAGGAGCAAGCTGCAACTTTATTTACATGTATAATCTAGATGAAATGCTAGTTTGTGTGTAGAAAGCTATGTGGATTTTGGTCTTTGAATTTGATTTTCCTTTTATTTTTTTAGAGCAAAACATAATAAATTAATGGAAACACGGAAATGTTAGGTTTTAAAATTATTCTCATTTCATGTTTCTGATTCTTTCAGCCCAGACTTGATCCTTTATTCTTCCCTAGAGGTTTGAAACATTAGTTCATAGTCTAAAATATAAACATTTGTTCTGAAACAGAAGATACTAAAACCACTCATATTGACCAGTTCAATAATGATAGCTCTGGAATCCCCACAAAAAGATTGACTGTAACAAAAGGTGCTACTAGCCATCTCAATTTTGTATGAAGCATCAGTAATGAAAAATTAATTATTAAACTATTAAAACTATGGAATTCAAATTATTAGGAAGAGAGCTAAATCTAATACAGAAATGGAATAAATACTAAGACAGTCAACATGAAGAAGTAAACCAGATAATAATCTAGGTACGACTTAGGGGGGGTGAGAAGAGTTTAAACAGAATCACAGAATCACAGACTGGTTTGAACTGAAAAATCCCAATTCTCTCATCCTTTTCCTCACAGGAAAGGTTCTCCGTTCCTCAGATCAACTTGGTGGACCCTCCTTTGGACTCACTCCAGTAGGATCATGTACTTCCTGTGGTGGGGACCCCAGAGATGGACACGGCACTGCAGGTGGCATCCCCAAGGTTTCAAACCTGCACCTGAATACATTGATTCTGGTTTCTTCACCAGTCTGATCAATTTTGGATGTTTCACTTATATTTTCAAAATTTTCAATTTTTTACTTCTATGTATCTACCTAGACTTGGCTCTGATTGCTAGTGAGGAGGAATATCTCACTTTTACCCCGTACTTTATGTCTGGGTTATGCAATCTTCCCAAGTTTATGTGCCAAATGAAAAACAACATGGTACTGATACATGCTAAATCTTAGTCTTTCTTGGTGATGAATTTATCACAAAACAACAGTAAGTAGCCCACAATATTGAAATAAGGGGAATGATGAATAAAGAAACAAAAAGTGCTAACTTCTACTTACAGGTCTTAATAAAGCAAAGCATCAATTATTCTGACATAAAGATTTAAGTTCTGTATAGGTTTACTGAAAAAATCTTTTCTATCCATGCCTCCATACATCAGAAGAATACTATTGGGACAAAATCATAATACTTTATCTAAAACTGAGCATGAGAAGGTTCTTCACAGGGATTCTGTGAATAATCAAATAAATAACAATTTGGGTTTACTGACATATCTCTTTTATTAATTTTTAACATTCATATGGTTCTACTATGTGGGTTTTTTGGTTATCTCTGTCCCCACCAGTTTACAGATGATCCTCAAATCAGTATCTCTGGGGCAGAAGCAGGGAGCTTCTCTATGGAAATAAAACCCTTCCAAATTGCTTAGTACTATTTATTAATTAATGGCTAAGAGACTGCTCTTTTCATTTGCTACCACACACAATCCACATGGTCAGCAGCAAACCATCAAAGCCATTTAGATGGTTACTCTCAGAGCTAGGTATTTTTCAGAAAGTGGTATAAAAAACCAAACAAAAGGAGTGAGAATCTAAGGCACTTTTGAGAGAACACCATTTATAACTCAAGAGTAACAGTGACATTAACTGTAAGGCAAGAGTTCAGCACAAAGTGTCTGGGTGGTGGAGCTCTGCTAAGTCAGTGAGAGCCACTGTCTAATACCATGTGTTCATTATCAAAGAGAGAAAAATCCCTCCCAAAAAATAATAATTAAAAAAATAATCAAGATGATTAAAAGCTTACTCACATGCAGTCTCTCTCTGTGTTTAACATTATTACCTCTCAGCTCCTAAACACTGAATTTACAGGTGACCAGCTAATCACAGCAGCTTTCCTCAAGGTGGGAAAGATGAGTCTTCTGAGCTTCCAGAAGACATGTACAGATGTTGAACAGCAAACTCTGTGTTGTACAGCAAACTCGGTTAAACTCAGTTAAACTGCTGTTCAAAAAATTTTGTTTCAAAATGCTCCTGGGAAGAGGAATGCATCTCAAAAAGCAGCCCCCCCATCAAAACTGATGCACATGTCCCTACATTTTTTAAAGCCTCTAGGAACTGTTGAGCAGACCTCCCATCGGTCTGTCAGATACTGAACTTCCCAAGACAAATGAAACTATCTCGGTTTCACAAGACTTGTAAAGCAAGAACGTATGTAACCTGCTTTTTCAAAACACATATGCTGCAGACACAGACACTGAGTGTACTGACATTTCTCCATTACAGCTTAAAATAACATCCTGTGTGATGCCTGTATGCTGTGCTGTTAGCTCAGTTTGGGATTTTCTAAACACTGGCTTTGCTTTCAAAGAATAACGCTCCGGTTTCTGTACAATACATGAGAGCACACTGGCTCTTCAGCTGGGAAACAAAGTTAAGAATGTGTGGGCTTTGGCTTCAAAATTAACCATGCTTTAGTAATCTAGTATACTAAACTGTTTCTTATTAATGTATCATGCAAATATTCTCCAGTCCTCCCACAAGTCTGACACTTTCCCAACATATCAATAGCAAATGTTCTGTGAAATGCAACTTTTGTGATGTAGGCCACCCTGACTTCCAGTGTGATCTCAACCCACCATCCAAATCTTCATGGCAGATGCAGAATGGGGTATTTAGTAAGGGAAACAATATAGGAAAAAAAGAAGTTTTGTTGCTACTTTGATACATCAAATTACTTTCTTCAGCAAAGAGACTGCTGCTTTTATTTTTTTCCCTTTTTTTCTTAATTATGGCTGGAGAACATCAGGTTTGTTGTATTCTCAGAGTCAGAATGTAATGTTGGGAGATGGTTGGTATCAGCCCTTCATTAGTGTAACCAGCTGATTCTACATACAATTTTGAAGTGCTTCAGCTTAACCCAGCTATTTTCTGTCTTAATGCAGATGAGATGGAGAATCATGTACCCAGGGACTTCTGTTACATGACAAATATGCTCTGCAGAGGCTCTGCCACCACTGTCCCACTTCCCAGAGCAGATTTTTATTTGATGTTGCTGTTCCCAAGCCACCTGCCAGCTTCACATCCCTTCTCTGGATGGTGGATGTGACAAGGTGCACAGGGCAGTGTTTCATTGAGCAGTCAGAGCTTTTTGTGACAGGCTGGCTGGTGCTGGCTGCAGCAGAAAGCAGGTGAACCTGCCCTGCTAGCCAAGAGGCTCTGTGCTTTGCCCCAGAAGCTGCCCCACCTCGGTTGCTACCAGCACCAGTGTGACCCTCACACTCACTGTTTCAAAGCCACCAGCCTGCAGTCCAGGGGTGACCACAGGTTGTGGCCCAAAGAGGAGACCATTCAAAATGGCATATGAGAGGAGTATATAGCCATTGATATTTGGGTTTCATATGTTTATGCTGTACATCTTTTTACATTATCGTTAAAGCCACAGTGTGATCTACGCTCCTCTCACTTGGCCATGGCATCTTTCAGGCTTTCTGTAGGCACTGTTGCAAAAAGAGAACCCCGAGGAATGATAAAGGAAGATAATGTATCCTAATTTTTAGCTTCTTCTCTCCCTTCTGTTTTTAACATTCTCTGTTTACATGCATTATGGTTTTTCCTCGTAAAACTCAGAGCTATTACTTCACAAAGGCTACACTAACAGTGCAGGAGACAAAAGCCATGTGAGCTGTGCAAAGGCAGATCCGGGGTGATGCAGTGGCTGAGCAGAGGAGTGGGCTCAGAAAAATAACAGTGCATACATCAGGGGTGGAAGGCAAATTAAAGAGCTTTGGGAGGCTAGGTGGGGCTGGATGCTGACCAGACACTGGTACCCAGAGCACATAAATGAAAAACAGAGTAGTGCCATGATAAGTGACATGGGTCAGGGAGAAAAAATTAGCAGCTGTGTTTCAACTGAACTGAATTTCAGAGGGGAGCTGACAGGTTCCAGCAGCCACTCATGGACCACACAAACATTTCACCACTTGCCTGGGATGCCACTTGCCATGGATGGGAGATGCAACAAAGAACCTCAGCAAACAATGAAGTTAGAGTCCCTCTGCAATGCTCTTCACTGCCTAGTCCTAAAGAATTGCTGGACTTTTTTTTTTCCCCCTTTGTTTGCTCCTTTTTAGATATAGGTCTTAAGAGTTAGCATATGATGAGGAACAATGTTTTGGAAAAACAAAGGCCACTGCTCAATAAAGTTCTGTTTGTACCAGTAAGAGTTTGAGCTAAAACAAAAGCTAAGTGAAGAAGTGCAGGATTTGGTGCAGGAGTTCCAAAGCAATGTCCTCTGCCATATTTCATTCTGCATCCATACTTAACTGAGAGGTGCTATACCTGTGTCCTCTTACTTCAGCAAATGCCAACTCACTACACTTGTAAAGGACAAATGCTTCACACTCAGGCTTAACACGAGACACAACAGAAAAATGAGGGGGAAACTGATTTTGCTAGACTTATTTAGATTATGCCTTTTTTTACCCCCCAAATTAAAAACAACTGGAAATACTTAGGAAATGCAGGAGATTTAGGGGTTGTTTATACAGCAAATGAAAACAACTGACCCAAATGCTTCTATATTTTAAAGCTCTAAGGTAGGGGCATATTAAAAATAACCAGGTCCTCTAGTTCCTATTGCCTAAAGAAAACTTAAATCTAAAATAATTGTTTTTAAAAATTGATTTCCTTTAACATGTGTACAAGATTAAGTGGTTACAAATAGAAATGCTAGATATTCTGAAATACTTATGGCAAATATCTGAGTTGCTTATTCTGGCAGCTTCCATAAGAAGGGATCATTATTGTATCTACATTTTTCTCTCAGAGAAACAGCAGGAAAAAACAGTAAGAAAAAAGAATAGGATAAAATGAATTCAGAGTAAATTGCAGAGCATACCTCTACTTCCATTCCCTGGTAAAGAAAAGCCATTATAAGCATCCTGCAAAGCTAATCTAAACTTCTTTTCCAAACAATGTACTCCAATGAGCAATTGAAATAAGTGGGTGCAATTCTAACATACTCTGTTTGCACTGCAGCTATATCTGATTCATATTATTTTTTTTNCCCTCCCCACCCCCTTCCCCCCCATTTAATAAGAATTTCTTTGTCTTCAGGATTATAAAGCACGGCCACATGCCCTCTAGTGAGCTACACAACAACTGCATCTCGGTAGCTGGTGAGTGGTCACCTCATTTAAGAGATGCTTCTTTACACTACCATGTGCTATTTTCCTCACAAAGGTATTCGTTGTGTTTTATGCTCAAGCCTTCTGAATCTTCTAGTTCTCTGTTTTCTGAGAGTTCCTTTTTTTGAGTCCAGGAAATGAAATGTTCTGAATTAGGGAACAGAAATACCTAGTCCAGTGAGCAGCATTTGAAGCAAAGCTAGACTTGGAAACTACTGAAGCTCTGTTGCTTCAGCTAAGTATCAAAGACACAGTGTATCAAGAACATTTCCGTAAGAGTTTTCACATTTCTTTGGGGAAAAAAAAAAGATTTCTAACCCAATAAATAAATGCCCAGAAGCTGTAAGAAATATAGTAATATACAAAGTACCATCATGGCTTGGATGTGCTCTTCCTCATTTTGGAAAGAACCTCTCCCTCCTTACACAGCACTGAGTGAACTGGACCGACACATGTCTCTGGATGTCTTTTAGCATGAGGACCTGGGCAAGGATCTTCTGCATCTTGTCCTTTTAGGAGGGCTCATCTGTCTCCATTTAAGCAGTAGCTATTGGGAAATGGAACCCTGCTGGTGCTGAGGAAATTGTGCTTGCAGCAAGCAGTTTGTGCCATGCTAACACTTGAATGGAGGACACTCAATGACTTCCTTCACGGGGTTCTCCTTAGATACGTGGAGATATTTCACAGGTCATATGCACCTCCAATGCCATAGACTGGCAGCTCCCGTTCAAAGCCATGCTCTTGTTCTAGATAGATTATTCACGTCTGAGCCAGCAGCTTCATCGTTCACATGAGCAAAGTTTAAAATGTGCTTGAAACTTTACAGTATTGGATTAAAACACAGGGTTATCCAAAGTTTACTGCGGTTTCTTTTTTGCTCATTTGTGCCCCTGCAATGCATCATTACCCACATGCCTAAAGAGTCTTACTCTGTCATAATCCATAATACTTGGCCTGATGGTAATAAAGCCTGATTCATATGAAAGGAATAAGAATTGCTGTTGCTATTGCCAATGGTAATAATGGAGTATCCTATTCACATGATACAAATTAGAGATGCACGAAACACGGGGTTCCTGTTTTATGATAATGATTATTATTCTCCATAATTAATAAAAATTGCAGTACAATTATTCCAAAACCAGCAACAAATAAAAAGATGGAGGAAAGTTTAGCATTAATCCTGTTTCTCTAGATATGCTCAAAAATGACATAACATATCAGGAAAATGAACTTCTGATTTATGGATTATATATTACATTTGGAATCCCAGTCTCATCTGAAAAGTATAAAATGGCTTTTTGAAATGTTAATTGAATTTTTCTTGTGACAAATGAGAAACTGTTGTATCCAGTTACTCAACACAAGTAACTATCACTCCCATCCTTTGCTATGTTACCAGCTTCATACCAAAAGGCAGCATAGCAAATATATTTTCCAATTGTTAGACTATGGCCTATTTTCCAGCTATTAACTCGCGACCCATACATTTCCATTAAGTCCTCCTTCAGCTGTGTTAGGTTCAGCTGTGCACTTAGCAGGTGGCCTGAATGTATTTCAGCCTGACTATATGGGCTCACCAACCCAAAGACATGCATCAGTCTTAAAATCCCCTTTCCACAGAGAATACCTGCAGATTATAAATACTATTTTAATATGAGTCTATATGCTCTATGTAAGAGTTTACTGAGAAGTTACTACTGCTGTCTGAAAATCTTATCATTCTAACTGGAGTACGAACTGGAATTTCTCCATGTTGGGCAACAATAAATATTCTTCATATGAAGATGTTTATCTGGATGCAGCAAGGCAGTTATTCCAGGGGAAATTATGGCTGACAGCATAAAAAAGTCTGGTTAGTAATCCAAGTGACATCTTGGAATATGTAAAAGATTAAGTTACAATGTCTGGAATGGACCAGATCAAGACAAATCCAAGTTCAATGGGAACTTAAGCAACTAAAAGAGCACTAAATAATCTCAGGAATCCATCTAAAGATTCAAGATGAAAACAACCCTATTTCTTTGCTTATATTTCCTTGGTCTGGTTCACAATTTTGTTGCTGATGGATGCCTATCTCTTTAGTCAATGTCTAGCCTGTCTCTTTAGCCAATACTTTATAGCAATAAGACACATTATTTATATTAATAAAATTTGCTAGCAACAAAGTCTGATCCTTACCAAATATGGTCTCCTTTCTTTGTGTAGCCCATCATGGTTCATAACCAAAGGCAAAAAACCCACAAAGTTTTACTGTTCACATTAGAAGCCTTCATAAGAGATGAATATTTATTTCCAAAGCTTTCACTCAGAAGGAGAGATCAGAACGTGTCCATGGGGAAGTACAACTACATTTATACTTGACAGGAAAGAACTCTCTTGTATTGAATATGGTCTGTTAAATTTTCTTATCTACCATATATCCCTACTAAACTAGAAAGTTCATGGTCCTGAGATAACCCACGGACTTGGAAAGCTTCTCAAGAGAGCCTTGACCTGGTGTTTGCACATATCATTTTCACAAATACCTATATATTTTTAATATCAGTCTTGTTGTCTCACTTTCCTACCTAAGCAAGAAGCAGGATTTTGGAATTTGACACTGCCTGACTATTAAATTTGTGTGAAAATGTTCTTTTCACACTTAAAATATCACCTAAACCCACAGATGGGCAACATAATATGGCAAAATAATTCCCTTATAAACTGCTAAATAATACAGCACAGCAACTATCATTTAGCCCTCCCCATGTGAAACCTCATACCCCAGCCATTCTCATTAATTAAAAGTTTAGTAATCTTCTAGAACCATCTCCCCACTGTTGTAAAACAGCTATGGGGATGATAATTAAAACAACCTGAGCCTATTAAGCATAATCAACTGCACAACTAAGATAACTCAACTTCTAAAATAAACAAGCCAGGCAGTTGTATTTGGAATCCCAGTAGAAGACATAACTTACAGCACATCCTCTCCTCCCGAGAAGACTAAATTATGTTACTCCCTGTGTTCAAGTCTGTGTATAATTCAACTGCTTGAAAATAAATAGGAGCTTGGGAGTCTTATGGACATCACCTGGTCCATAAAAGCGACATTTTCTGAAAAATTGTGAGCAATGTTAGAACATTTTTCCCCTCCACCAACTGTTTCAGGAACAGTTGTGCTGATAAGAGATGATGCTGGCACAGGCTTATGTGGTGCCCTCTAGATAGGAGAGATCAGAAGAGCAGATCCTGTGCATTTCCGTGTTATGTCCCAATAGCATTCCTGCCTAAGTCTTATGGTGCAGGGCAGGAAAATCTCTGAAAACACCCTCTCAGGCAATAAAGGATAATGAAACGTGCTTCAAAAGAAGTTAAGCAGAGCTCTGAAGACGGAACAAGAAAGCAGTCTGCATACACAAAACTTGCACTATGTCATAAATCTAATGCATGTCTCTCATTCCGACTGAACTGCCACGCTCTTGCTCTAATGAAGTACAAGGCCAGAGTATTGTACCCACCTTCACTAAAGCCAGCAATAAAGCTCTGTGTGTGTCTCTGTGCAGCATCAAAACAGATTTCACATTATTGTTTTAAATAGCAAGAGGACTGCATGGAAAGATGTCTGTATTTTCTTAATAGCTGTAACCACAGTACATAGCACATGTCAAAATTCTGAAAAGAGAACAGATTCCCAATGCTTTGTACAATGTATATGGTTTCTTTGCTTTGATGTCTTTGCTTCTTTATTGTATTAAATTATCTGGATTTAAAAAAGAAAAAAAAAAAAAAAAAAAGAAGGTTGTCTTTTGTCTTGTTACTGAACTGTCAAACATTATTTGAACTAAGAGAACAGCCAGGGCCTCCATAACAGTTCTGGGGAGGGGAGGAAGGAAGAAGGAATATTGTTAAGTATCCTGCCTATTTGCATAGTTAGGTATTTCAGCCATGAGGACTGCAGTGGGACAGCACTGTTCTAAGAGTTACTGTAGGTGTCTTTTAAAACCTCCACAAGAAGGGATCTACTCTCTCACTCCGTAGGGAAATCCTGCATCCCTTCCCACCACAATTTTCTGCAGTTCTCCTACCTGTTCTGCATTTCCCAGAAGGACAGGATGGAGGGTGATGGCAAGTGTCTCTGGTCACTGCTTTGGGGATGGACTTGATATTTCTTGCATGCTTTTTCTTCTAACAAACAAGCATGACGGAGAGAAAAGATACATTTCTCTTTTTTTTAAATCATGGGGAAAATGCCTGCCAACAGGAATTATATTGCTCCACTGATGATTTTTCTTTACCTGGAGCATCCTTGAAATCAGTACCAGCTGTTGCAGAGAAGAATTTTGGTGCCCTAAACAGAGATTTATAACTTCAGGAGAAGGAATAAATGAGAGGAGCACAGAAACCTCATAGAAAAAGGATTTTGCAGCCATGGCAGAGAGCTGTACATCAAATAGACCTGTCTCTGCAGAGGAGCTGAAAAAGAGCTCCTTCAAATCACTCAGCAATTGTAGAACTGGATAAAAAGTGGCCCTTTGAAGTCAAAGGCAAAACTCCAGGTGACTTTAGTCTGGCCACAGTTTCAGCTTTGAACTCAAATTTGAATGCAAATTTAACAAATCACCAGGCATAATAGGATTCAGGTTCTTATAAAATAATCACACACTGGAGCAGAGGTCTCCCCGGTCCTTTGCTCCAGCTTTTTCAGTGGGAGTTTCCACATGCTCTGCTTGCTACACAGCTCAGTACAGGCATACGTTTCAGCCTGTAACCCTGAAAACAGAGTCAGCTTTCACTGAAATGAATGTTTCTTTTTGTAAAAATAGTCACAGAAGTTCACATTAAAGGATCTGGGATCTGCTGGTCTGGCTTGAGATCCTCTAGACCCTGGACACCCACAAATCTCTGTCTATAATGCCAGAAATGTTCAAATGCTAGCAGATTGTGATAAATTCCCATTTTGAGGTCACAAGAGAGAGAATTAAGAGTTTAAATGGAAAAATGTTAGTGGAAGTGATGTGAACTTACATGTCTGCAATTGATCATGTTTAATAAACATTGACCACATATTTCTTGATCTAGACCCAATGGCTAATACAAGCAGGAAAAAATGCGAGATTCTCCACCCTCCATGTGCTGCTTCTGAGCCATAAACAAAGTCTGACAAAGAGAGGAAATTAAGGCGCTCAATACTTAGTCCTGTAGTACAAGCAAAGGCTGTAGGCAAAAGAATGCAAATTTTGTGCAGCATTGCAGGATAAATGAGTTCCCAAAGGGCTCCATGCAGCAATGATTGGACCACTTCTTATAGCTGAGGTTCAGTCTCCTGCTGTCCTTAGTGCACACAAAGCATGCATTTGTTTCATAGTTTCTTATGTAAAATCATTGATACGTAAAATAAACAGAGATAGAAGGATGATCACCAGACACAACATCCAGCAAGCTCTGGTACTTCTCTTCAATACCAATATTTAGAATAAGTCTCATTTAAGACAAATAATTCACACATAAAAACTCATAAAAATGCAGACCAATTTCATGTTTTACATGTTCTGTATTAAAGTCTAGAAGCACAGTAGCAAGGTCATTACTAACCCTAGGAAATTAGCTCAGGTGGCACATGAGATAGGACAAGTCACTGAATGCTGGTGGGGCAAAGCAGGAACAAGGAAATTGGCTTTGCCAGGTAAGCCAACATGCTATAGACCTATACACTGAAGGTCCAGTTACAGCTTTTCAATTGATAGCATCAGACCCAGTTTAGGCAACTCCTTCCTCATACTCCCTTCCTCCCATGCCATCTTTCAGCTGAGATGGTTCAGCTTTACATAGGACCATGTCAAAAACCAGGAGAAGAAAATAATTTTGCACGAACAGTTACGAATGTTTACAAAAATAATCTTAAACAAATGAAAGCAGAAAAAGGGTTATTTTAGGCCAGGGCTGGCCAATGACACCATTTGCCAGGCCACATGACAGCATCATCAGCAGTTCTGGGGCCAGCACGAGAGTAGAAGAAACTGCTTAAATCAGAAGGCCAAGCAGTGGATGGTAGAGGGAAGGCTGGCTGTGATCCTGGACTCTCAGCCGGATTAATGCTTATTTCCATTGATAATGAATACCACTGAAAGCAGAGCTGCAAGTGCTGTGATGATGTTTAGTGCTGCGATGATGTTTAGTGCTGCTTAGGAAAAAATCAAGATGAAAAGGTGTATCTCTAGCTTTAAGAAATGATGGTTCCTCACCCTGGTAGCAATTTTGACTGCACCTGATTACATGGTTTGCTACATCAGCTGCCACCCATAGTTGAGACAAAAAAAAAAAAAAAAAAGTGCCAGAAAAAAGGGTTTAAATGCATTTCTGAAGGTGTGTTAGACTAGAACTGCTGGAACTGACCACACCTGAGTGCTCTAATTTGCCAGCAGAAAGCACAATATTTTTTTCCCCCTTGGCTGCTAAATTAAAGTTGCTTGACTAGATTTCTAATGAGGCCAAGAATTACATAATCTCTTTTAGTAAGAATCATACTTAAACGGAGGCTTGAAAAAAGGTGCAGGTTTCTTCTAATATTTAACTCTGAAACCTCTGCAACCTGATGTAAAAAAGTCTGGTTTTATGTTTATGACCAACACTTGAGAGGTCTTGACTTTATTTGTTATTGGAATAAAGTTACTGATAGATTCACTCACATGAAAAAGTCATGTAAATACTGCCTTGTAATGCCACATGTAACTTCATCCTAATGAAGGCACTTGTAGTTTAACAAGCATTTTATTTGCCATGAAAAATTGGAAAATAGTGTACAGCCGCTCACACAGAGTGTTTTAGTCTCCTGAAGATACATGTGACAAAAAACCTCTCAACAAAAGCCAACAAAGAGAGCAGGTATTACAGAATCACAGAATTTCCTGAGTTGGGGGGGACCCACAAGGATCACAGAGACCAACATTGCACAGCACAGCCCCAAAAATCACATGTTTCTAGAAGCCTTGTCTAAATGCTTTGTGAACTCAGGCCTGGTGCTCAACCAAGTCATGGTATATCATTGCAATGACATGAAGCTCAGTTCACAGCAGCAGTGTTCAGCATTTAAAATCAGGTCTTAACAAAAGCAATTGCTGAATTGAATGTTTTTCTGCTGCTATGCTTAGAAAATGGACACAACAGCCATGGGGAAATTCCAAGCTGCAAAATCACCCTTGGTGGTTTTGGCCTCAGCCACATCCTGCTCCAAGGTATAGGATGGGAGTTGAGTGCTCTTGTAGTGAGGGAAGGAGGAGACAGCTGGGGAACATGCCATCTTTGCTCCCAGCGAGGAAGAATACCAGCAGGGACATCACATGGCATGTTCCACCCTGCATGTAGGTAAACTGGTGGGGTTTTAACATACAAACAGAAAAACAGGACAGCAGCTGCCTCTGCAATTTCAAATATCAGAAAAGCAACAAAAACTGAGTATTTGTCTCATGATTTGGGGTATTGCAACACTTGCAATACCAGCAATTTTGCCCAGAGCTTACCCTAGCTTATGTAGGGATGTACGCAAATGTGGGAGCACATCCCTTCAGGAACTGGAGGTAAAATGCATGAGCCATCACTTTAACAAAATAAAGCAACACATGGCATGTTCCCTCCCTACAATCGCTCCCCAAAATGCAGTAACCTCAAAATCCCACACTCTAGCATCATGGGGTAGGAAACAAGAAAGACTGGTTTTTGCTCTCTGAAACATCCTAGGTTTCAAGTGATGCCTCACGTTTAATACCTGAGACAAGGAAAACCATCCCTGAGGCAGCATAATTTAAAGAAACCTCCCACTTATGTCTCTCACTTGAAAAGAGCCAGCAGTGCCCTTGTGGCCAGAAGGGTCAGTGGCATCCTGGGGTGCATTGAGAAGAGTGTGGCCAGCAAGGTAGAGGGAGGTGATCCTTCTCCTCAACTCAGCCCTGGTGAGGCACATCTGGAGTGCTGTGTCCAGTTCTGGGCTCCTGAGTACAAGAGAGGCAAGGACCTCCTGAAGCAGGTCCAGTGGAGGTCCACAAAGAGATTTGGGGTCTGGAGCATCTCTCTTATGAGGAGAGACTGTGGGAGCTGGGCCTGTTTAGTCTGTAGAAGAGAAGACTGAGAGGGGATCTTATCAGTGCTTATAAACACCTCAAGGGCAGGTGCCAAGAGGATAGTGCCAGACTCCTTTCGGTGGTTCATAGTGACAGGATGAAGAGCAATGGCCATAAACTAAAATGCAAGGAATTTCACCACAACATGAGGACAAACCTCTTTACATTGAGGATGGCAGAGCACTGGAACAGGCTGCACAGGGAGGTCATGGAGTCCCCCCCTGGAGACATTCAAAATCCACCTGGACATGTTCCTGTGTCACCTTCACCCTCCAAACCAGTACAGCCACCACACACCTGCTCTAGGTGACCCTGCCTTGGCAGTGGGTTAGACTAGATGATATCCAGAAGTCTTTTCCTAACATCCTAACAGCTCTGTTATTGTGTGAAATCTTTTTTTTTT
>VXAC01006142.1:0-90167 GCA_013399225.1 Rhipidura dahli | reverse complement strand
AAAAAAAAAAAAAAAAAAAAAAAAAAATCGACCAAGGACTTGTTAACTCTTTAAAGTAATAGTATTTAAATCAAATAAATACAATTTTCATCTCATCTATTGAAATATACAACAGCCAGTGGACAAAGCAGGCATGTATGATATGACACTAACTCACTCATTTCCCTAATGCATCCCAGCCTGCGTGAGAAAAGCCTTCTGAGGCCCCACAACAAAAACTCTGTGTGATTTCTCACTCAGAAAACCCTAGCACAACAAAATGAGCCTTGCAATGTGACCCAAAGGACACCAAAGAAAATTCTTGGCAAAACGATAAAAGATTGAATTTCCAAAGCTATGGCCCTCTAAACAGCATAGATTAGATTTTTGATTAAACCAACTATGAGATCATCTCCAGCACAGAGTTAACAACTGCTATATTGTCATGCCAGGAGTATGTTGTTATTCACACTAGGGCAGGAAGACTTTCTACTTAACACTTAATTTATTTTTATTTAAACATTACATAGCTGTAACATAAAACAAGAAGAACCTGGTGCTGATGGGTGTGATGATCCCTGCACTCCTGCTCTCCATATCCAAAATGGCTTTTGGTCTTTTCAGGCATACCTAAAAAACACAGTCACTGCATTAAAGGAATGAGGTGATTTCTGAAGCAACATATTCCCAAAGCACTCAAAACTAGTTGCAGATAAAATTTGCAGATAAAATTTGCACTTAGTTCAAAAAATTCTCTTTTTTTCCCTACTGTTTGTTATCTTGATTAAAATCTTCCTTGTGATACAAAATTTTAAAATAAAATTGTCTTATTATCTTAACAAAGGGGTTTAAATAGGGTATTTTTATTGACATTCTATTTCTACTAAGAGACTGCCACAGGAGGAAGTGAAACAGTCCTTAGAGAAATCACCAATCAGAGTCAGTTTTACAGACGTAAAGAAAAATGTTCTTCACAATCAAAAGTATGGCTGGGTAGGAAAAGGCTAAACAAAATCTTGAAGTCTTAAACTGAATAGAAGATAAAATGTGAATGAACCTGGACTGAATTTATTCTCCTACAGCCTTCTAGTGATGTGCACAGAGCAGCAAATCAGATGTGGTATGATCTAAGAAATATAATGATCATTTATCCTACTGATAATTTTCAAGAAATCAGAACATCTGGCAGAAATAATCCAAAGACATAGTTTTACATTTAAAATCCATAATTTCCTAATTTGATATCTGATACCTCATAAAAAAAATGTCAAAAGGGCTAAAGAATCTGTTTCATGCCAACGTGTTTTTATCCATTTTCATCTCAGATCTTAAAAAAAAGATGGGTGTGCAGCTCAAAGTATGTTTCAAGTGAACACAGAGGCATCTGTGAGAGGCAGGATAATAAATGTTTCCAGCAGATATTCTCAGAGTTGCTGCACACTAACCCTATTGCAAACTTGTGCAGGTGGCACAGGATTAGGAAGTGGACTGGATTTACCAAACAAAGTGCACTAACAGACATCTGCATCCTTACTATGGATAAAGGGTCAGTCATGAAGGATATTTGCCTCCTTCCACAGTGTTTTTCCATAAACTTGCTATAATCACCAGCTCTCTCCTGCACAAGAAATGCAACTTAGATTAACAACAAACTACAGGTGAGAACCTGAAAGGGCATCCAAATCACTGAACCTCTATTACCTCAGCTTCCACGAGATTTGGATTCAGAACCTTAAAGCCATGACACCCTTTACTTTGAAGAACACACCAACAATTAAGATTCTGTTCAGATGCACAAAGTCTCCTACAGCTCGAAAAACTCACTTAATGATCCAATTATGGGCAGGAAACAAAAGATATACTGCATTTTGTCCAACCAGAGCAGGAATGCAGCAGTATTGAAATAGCTTCCTGGATGTTATCAGGCACCATATCATGAGCAGTTAATGTCAGGTACCTGTAGCCCAAAAAAGGTTTGATTATCTAACAATGACTCCCAGGACTTTGGAAGCTTGAAATATATACTGCCTCATCAGCATTTAATACCATTTCCAAATAGTAAAGCAAAAGAGATTCAAAGCTGACAGAGGAAGGGGACTAGTGATGATGTCAGCATTGCTAACTGCAGTATCTAAATTGGTTTTATTTGATCCCTTTCCCGTAAGTAATCCAGGCTGGCACAGAAAAGCTCTGCGGTGTTTCAAGTTGTGATACTTCAAAGCTCTGTGCAGTAGCAGCCAAAGAGCACAAAAACATAAACTTTGATCAGCAGCTTCAGCTCAGGATGACAAAGATGGTCATCAGCAACCATGGACCAGAGACTGACCCTTATTACTGCCTTCATCCTTGCATGAGGAGCCTCTTCCCGGTGGTCAGACTGCCTGCAGAAGATATCTTTTACAAATCTCCATCAGGATCAAAATTCATTCTAATTCTTTTTCCCATGGTGCTTTTCCCTGCAGAGAACCTGGTCTCTGGGAAAGACACTAAGTATTTTACTCAACACCCTCCTGCAGAGTGGCCACTGAGTTAGTCACATACAATTGTGAATCAACATTCCTAAAGCAAGAAGCAAGAGATGGAAGTCTTCAATCAAAGCCTCACAAATCAATGAAAGAAATAAGAAAACAAAAAAGGTCAGTTACAAATATTCCTCTTCCAAGTAGGAGCTGTAACTAATTTAAAGTTCATGTCCAAAGAAATGTATCATCTTTTTTACCAAGACCAGTGCAAATAAATGGCTTCTGAGAGGGTGATATTCATGGATAGCCAGTAATTCCCAGTTTTAATCCATCACAATGAAGGACAAAAAATATATCAGAATAGTCAGGTCTCCCTTTTTTCTAATTATTTTTTATTAAATGGATTAAGCAGCTTAAAAAAATTGTATTTGTTCATATTAGAAAACTCAAAGCATATCTAAGAATGTTCTTTGAATAAGATTTTATGGCTAATTACAGTTGCTTTGTAAGTTGAAAAGTATTTATGAATTTTGAAATTGTGTCTATTTTTCTCTCAGAAAGAGACTGTAAGACAAATATTCAATATGCCCTTCAGCCAGACCTATAAATCAATGAATAGGAATTTCAAGCTGATTTGGAAAGCCTGGCCCTGGGGACACTTGTTCTGAAGGGGACAGGAGAGCACCTGTGTGAAACTCCTGCTTGATAATGCTCCCATACAGCTGCAGTTACTGCTTTTTTAATTTTTTTTTTTTTTTTTATGCCTGCTGATAAGAGTAACTTGTTGCAGAGGCACCTAGCCTGAGATGGGCCTTTGCACATTTCATACCATTAGCCTACAGGGAGAATAAAGGAGAAGAAAATCCCTTCTTTGCTGGTTTCATGCTGCAATGCTGCAACTATACCCTAATTTTTTAATCTGTGCTACTTCCAGTAACATTAACCAAATATATTCCAGTAACATTAACAAAAAAGACACTGGGATGTTGTTTGGGTTTTTGTTTTGTTTTGTTTTGGGATTTTTATTTGTTGGTTTGCACTTTTTAGCGGCCCAAGGCTTATTTGCGAAGAAGCTGTACAATTTTGTATCCAACTTTGCATGGAAGATGTCTCCCAAAATATAGGGGGAAAGGGTTAAAACAATAGATGAAAGCCTTCAAAACAACAGAGTGCCCACAAGTTACTATAACTCAAGTGTAAAAGGCATTTCTTCTCAATAGAAATAGATTTCTGTTACAACCCAAAGAAAATCATATAGTAATGTATTTTCTAAAACAAATAGTAAGCTAACCACCTCCATGGTTAAGTTACTCTTTCTTGATTAGATGTACAAGTCATTATAAATTACATTTTATTAATAAAAAGATTGCAGGAGCAAACATTTTGCTGAAACAATGCTACAATTTTTTGTGCACTGTGTACAAATAACTTTTCAACAATGAAATAAAGGAAATTATAAAGTCTGAAATTCACCCAATTACTCCACATCGTATATTGAAATTCCGTGTCTGTGTTCCCACACTTGAGGCAGCAGAGCCATGCAAAGCCAGGCACATGCACTCCCCACGGAGTGTGTACACACTTAACTTGCAAGTGAACAGGCTAAAAATAACTCATGGTTGCTACACTGACACTTTTTTTTTCCTGTAAACACTTATTTGAACACTAAATTTACAATTTTACATCACTCAAAGAAAGCAACACCTCAGTCTTATGAGGATATAATAGCTAATTTCCTCATTCTTCATTCATAGAATAACCTGTGTTGGAAGGGACCCCCCCAAGCATCATCGAGTCCAGCTCCTGGTCCTGTACAGGGCACCCCAAGAGTCACACCCTGTGCCTGAGTTCATTGTCCAAATGCTTATTGAACTCTGCCAGGCTTGGTGCTGTGACTACTGCCCTGGGGAGCCTGTTCCAGTGCACAAACACCCTCTGGATGAAGAGCCTTTTCCGAATATCTAATCAAATTCCCAATAATCCATGAAATTTTATTTTATTTTATAAGGTTCTAGTTCTTTAAATAGGAATGGATTACACAGGCCAGTGATTTTGGTTGAGTTTTGGCACTTCCAGGACCGCAAGGCACTGCAAGGCTTTCTTGCAGCTCTTGCATGTCTTTCATTGAGTCTGGACTACAGACTCACAGAATAAACTGAGTTGGAAGGGATTCACCAGGATCACGGAGCCCAACTCCGGCCCTGCACAGGACCATCCTCAGGAATCACACCCTGAGCTGGGAGAGTTGTCTGGAACTTCTTGAACTCTGTCAGGCTGGCGCTGTCACCGCCTCCCTGGGGAACCTGCTCCAGTGCCCAGCCGCTCTCTGGGGGCAGAACCTCCATCTAATGTCCAACCTACAGCTCCCCTGACACAGCTTCAGGCCATTCCCTCGGCTCCTGTCGCTGGGCACCACAGAGATCACCCGTCCAAGGAATCAGACACCTTCCCTAATTCTCCCCAACAATGCAGCTCTCCAGTTTTTCCACTCCGCAGAGGGACGCCACCTGCTTTTAAGGCAGAGGGAGACCGTCCGTGTGCCCTGCCTGCCGAGGTGGCTCCAGCCGGCCCGGCACAGCGCCCAGCCCGGGGCCGGTACCCGAGGCCGGGAAGGTTCCACCGCCCCGGCCCGCCCGGGACGCGCGCAGCGAGCTGCGCCACCTGGCGGCGGCGGGGCAACGGCAGCGCTGCTTCCCAGCGCCGGGAACGCCGGGAATACCCTGAACATCGGGAACACCCTGAACATCGGGAACACCCTACACATCGGGGACACCCTACACATCGGGAACACCCTGATCATCGGGAATACCCTGAACATCGGGAACACCCTGATCATCGGGAACACCCTGAACATCGGGAACACCCTACACATCGGGGACACCCTACACATCGGGAACACCCTGATCATCGGGAACACCCTACACATCGGGAATACCCTGAACATCGGGAACACCCTACACATCGGGAACACCCTACACATTGGGAACACCCTACACATCGGGGACACCCTACACATTGGGAACACCGGGATTCTTTCAGAGGCAACGGCAGCCGCGCCAATGGATACCCAGCGGAGAGCTGGGCACGCCTCTGATTCTAGCCATCAGCTGCAGCAATATCCTTCCAATCACTCGCGATAATGTATTTTTTATTTCAGCCAGTTCAGCAAATTCCTAGAGCGAATCTGATACGAAAGGTTGACCTGAACTCTAGGGGACAATCATTTAAGATAGAACAGGGCTTCTGCATGTGGTAAACCTGATGCCAGAAGTTCGATAATCTGCAATTTGTCCTAGATTAGTCTTAGACCAAAGCTAAGTGATTTCACTGAATCTGTATTGTCAGTGTAAAGCCTGTTTGTTGACACATGTTTTGGGTGTAAACGAGTGCTCACATACTAGCGTGTGCCTTTCCAATGAATTTCTAGATAGCACTTAAACCAGCTCTGTTTCTGTTTCAGCTTCCTGTCAGCAGAGCACCCAGCCTTGTGAGACATGATGTGGTCTCAAATGCTGATAGTGAACAATGGCATCAGAAGGACTTGAGCCTTGCACCACAGGGCCCACTCTCCTTGTTAGAAAGAAGTACAAGATTTGTGGGCACCGCTGCTGTCATTCCCACCTATTTTTGTTCCCCATTTCCATATCTTTCACTGCATCTCGGCTGCAACATCAGGGAGCTTTTGTCGTGCGGAGTTGAGACAGATACTACATATTTGAAATAGCGTGAGGCATTTGGAATGAGGTTTGTTTACCAGCCTGCAGTTCTATGTCCTTATCTGAACCAAACTGCTCATGCTTCTGACCGTCAGGCGTTGCTGCTCGTCAGAAAGTTCTCTCTTCAGACAAGACACATTGCTCCCAATTTAAAAGACTTACCAAACAGATTTGAAATGGATCAAAATTGGAACAGGCTAACCAAAGAAGTACAACAATTATTCAAGATCTTGCAATTCATCTTACTTGTTTTCTTTAAAAGGAAGATTAGAGAAGTATAGGTGGATGTTCCTACATGCCTGTTTGAGAAGAAAAAGATAAATGCTATTGAAACCAAGCTGATAAAATACAAGATTCAGCAGCTGAATCTGTAAAAATTCAGGTAAGAGATCAGAAGTGTATTTTTTCTGAGTGAAGGTAGGCCTTCAACTAGCCAATACACAACTATCATTGACTGTCCATCACTTGAAGCCTTCAGTTCAACGTGGGATATTCTTCAAAAATACATATTCCATGGTCCCACACAGATCCCAAAGTACCATGAAAAACACAGATTAATGATCTACAGCCTGAATTGCACAAAGAACCCGACTAGATGATTTTAACATTTTTTTTGTCCTTCAGAATTTCAAAATGCTTTGTATTTTAATACTGAGCATGTGAATATTTCCTTTTCTGTTTACTAATTCCATTGACTTCAACAAGACAGCTGAATGGCTTAAATTTGAGCATGGGATTATGTTTAATACTGACACAAGACCACAATTAGAATCATAGAAGGTTACAGATGTCTTTATCTAAGTAAAGTTGATCATACGGCAGCTAAAAAACCTAAAGCTTTCTCAAGAAGAATAGGAAACATTGCCCAGTTCTCAGTGACTCTCAGGAAACCCTCTTTAGAGATGTGGATCTGCCTAAAAGCTGAAAGTAAGCCACTCTGTACAAAATCTGTCATAATCAGACATTTAAAATACTTTAAATGTAAAAGAAACTTGGAAAGTTAAATTATGTTTCCATTCATCTGAATTAATTCCAAGTCTGTAATGCTTATTACACATCAGCTGGATTATATTTGAGACTCATTTCAACTAGTTAGCAATGTTCTAGAGGTCAATATAATTTTTGACCTGATGCATTTAAAAGGGGAGATTTATAAACAGTATTGACTAGCTCATACCTAAGACATCATATCAAAACTATGCCATGCTCTTTTTCAAATTCTTTCTCGCTTTCTTCAAGTCTTTTAAAGAATACGTCATTTTATGCTACATAAGTCTCTCATTAAGAGCCTTAGGGCCCTTTATAGGCTTTTTGTCTTCTCTACAAATTTCACCCATAAGTAGGAACTAATCTGCCCCAGGCTGGAGTCCAAGTACCATGTTTTACACCCCACATCTTGCAGGGGAGTCCCACAGTTGCCACAGTGACTTTCTGCGTGTGATGCCAAAATCCAAATTGTCTGCCCTTTCAGGGCACGTGCTACTGCAAAATAAATAAGCTTCAAAACTAAAAAAGTCCTAGCATGTACTTAGAAGTCACTTCAACAAGAAAACATAGTTTTCAAACCTGTATTTCTGTTATTTTAAATACTTTTTAATGCAGCTTTCAGCGCCTTTAAGGAGGCACAGAAAAAGCAACAAGGCATGACAGTAAATATAGTGGGTGTGTGCATGTGCATGTATTTAAATACATAAAAGCCCCGTGCCAAAAACCTCAGGAAGGGTGAGGAGGAAGGCCTTCTAGTCTTCCTTGTAAGAGAAGTGTGAATAATAGATTCCAGTCACTCTGCTGAAAGATCCTGCCTAGTACTGCAGTATCTGAGGTGCATTTCACAGTGAAAGCAAGAATCTAAAACCTTTGCCTGACCTACATACATAAATACATGTATGTATATATATAGATATGTGCACATGTAACACACATACACACACACACCACATGTGTGCTTTTTCCTTCGTTCACAGGGCATCCTGCATGGATTTTCTGCTCTCCTTGCCTGAAAGCAAGACCAGACACCTGGGAACATCTACACACCGACCCCAGCAAACTCTGCACCCGTCTCTCAAAAAGCACTATGGGACAATCTGAATTCCAGTATTACTTTGCTTTGAGTGGTTTCCAAGAAGGCAAACGAGAAACTTTTTTTTTCCTTCCTTGATCACAGAGAATTCTGAACCTTTTGGGAAAGCCTTTGAACTTCCATTAAATGTGATCTGTTTAATGTTTGGATCTGTCGAAGGAGAGGCAGTCAGATAAACTGGGCCAATGTTGAAATGGACTTGCTTCCAACACCTCTGTAGTATAATCACATCTCCCTGAGCACCTCTGTAGATAATTATTGGATTAGACATTCAAAGAGGTGATTGACAAACAGAAATCAGGCAAATAAAGATAATCTACCCTTTTTCTAGGTATCCAAAGGGATTCAGACCTACAACAAAGGAGCTTTCTGTGCTCCACTGCCTACTGTAAGTATTAAACTCTTCATGGCTGGCATGTCTTTGGAGCTGGAAACTGTTGGCAAAACATTTTTTGTTTGTGTCTCAGTCTAGGAAAATGAGGTATTTTTTCTGTATAGAAGTACTCTGAAATGAGTCACCTAAAGTAGCCTGCCCTCTCCATTTGGTAACAATAGAGCAGACATCAATTTTCAATCTTATCAGGAGTCACCAGTCCCTAAGTATTAGTGGCGCCTACTGAATTTTATCCAGGGACCTAACAGAAAACATCTGTTCTTTTACTTCACAGCAAATCAATAGATTAAATCAACGTTCTCTTTTCTCCTTTATTCCGTTCATTAAAGGCATAGGTTTTCTTTCATTTTTCTTCTATTTCTTTTAATAACTCACTTCTCTTTGCAAGTCAAATCCTAGCATATTATAGAGATTTCTATGTCTCTTTCTGGGCTTACTTGGGGAGACATGCATCTATGCTCTAGCAAAAGGCAAGCAGAAGATATTATTTTTGAGGGACATATTTACAGAGAGCTTGGTAAAATTATACCCAGTATTTGGACCAAAGCCCAGCAACACTTAAAAAAGAACCCCAAATATTGCTGACTGCCTTTTCTGCCTCTTCAAAGTCTATCACACTTGTCACAAAATGTGATGTTATTACTAAAAAATCCACCTCTAATCTCATACCTTTCACCAAAGTGCTAAAGCATCACAACTATCAAGTAAGGTGTGCTTTGTGGAGCCACCCACATTATAAAACTCAGTTCAGTTTTGAATCTAGTAATGAACTATCTGTGTTGGTACACATCATCCCATCAGTTTGTATCACCCCACCAGTACTGTACATCAGGTTTGCACCAGAACATTCTAAAGAATAGCCCAGTCTCCAATGTGCTTATAAATGAAAAGCATTCTTCACTTAAAGAGTGTGCAAAACTAGGCACTTCTGGACTGAGAGGGAGAGAGACATTAAGGCAGAAGTGATCAAAAAAACAGAGCTGAAATTTTCATTTTGCTGCAAACAGAAGAATTATTATTAAAAATCATTACCAAGCTAGCAGAAGTGATTTTTTTTTTCCTACTTGCACCAATGCCTAAACATAGCCAAAGTATTAAACTTTTTTCCCTGAATAAACATCTCCAGGTAAGAATCTTTAATATTAAAACTGAGGAAAATAAACCTTATGGTACACAGTTTTCTCCTTTTCTCTCACCTGCTGATATCTCACATGATTTATGCAAGATGATATGAAGCCAAAAGATGATGAAGTGTAAATGAACATACCTACTTTTGCTCCAATAGGTAGATGTAAATGAAACATAGGAGGGCCATGTTTGATTTGAGCTGAAATGATGTTATATTTGTGATATGCATTGCAAAGGTGTTACGAGAAGTGTATGAGAGTTTTATATTTCCTTGTGTATGAGAAGCTGATAAACAGAGCTGGTCCCCAATAAAGCAATATATGCAAGTATATGAAATGCTTTAAATCATCCAGCAAGGATAAATTCCTGCCTGATCTAGATAACAAGGGTTCCACTGGAAGAGCCCACAGGGGTTTTGGGTTTCCCCAGAAACATGGGAGCAGGGCAGAATTGCATCCAGTGCCTCACAACAACTGGAATCAAGCTTTTTGCCCCTCATCATGACTAAATTCAACCACAGTAAATCAGAACTCCTTTTTGGGTCTGTAACAAACACACCATGTAGCAACCTCAGTACCACCTCGTTTCAGATTTTCTGTCACTTTAGTACAGCAACATGAGAACCTTGTGACTGGGACTATTGGTTGTCAGTGAGCTGCTGCTTGAGGGAACTTCTCCCCACAGTTTGAGGTGAGGATTAGGAGAATTTTCACTGGGGGAAAGAGAATCATTACTGGAAGTTAATTTAATATGGTGTCAAGGCAAGAAGAGATGGAAATAAAGAAACACCTCTTAGGATAAGAGAAGAAGCAGAAAGAAGCAGTGAGAGGAAAAAATTAGAGAAGTGGCAGCTCACAGGCAAGCAAAATTTTGTCTAGAATGGTGCAATGGCTGAGCAGCCCAGACTTGGGAAAACTTATCAGTCAGGAAGGGAACAGATTTAACTTTCATCTGATGAATGACAGAACAGCAATGTCAGTCAAAAAGTGGGATATTGTCACTTTCTATCTCAGTTCCTATGAGGAAATCAGATGTTTTTAAAATTTCACTATGTTAGCTTTTAAAAAGCTATAGCTCACTTGTTACTGAATAAAATTTTATAAGAAATGTGGAGACCAAAGAAAAACTGAAGCAAAACTCCATAAAATAATTAAACCTCAGACCTACCCAGATACCGACATCAAATGTGTAAAAGTCATTGATAGTTCTCTGTCTCATGGGAAACAGAGATTGATGAAACACAGCTGTGTTCACAGCAATTGATGGCATACATCATCATTTCCACAGCATTCACATTAAATTACTTAGCAGCTATAGTGCCAGTATAGATTATGGGATAACCCAGTTCTTTCTTTTAATCTCAGGCATCTGGAATTTCAGGGTCAGAGGAACCTTTCTTCCTTCCCCCCCACTTTTTTTTATAAGTCAAGATAGATAAAGTAGTAATACCAAAGGCAAGAGAATACCAAGTCTCCTCTAAGCAATATGTATTCACATTGTACTCAAAAATAACTTTTAGAGTAATCCTAAATTTTAATATCTATTAATATCCAACCGCAGGAGCACAGGAAAAGGGAGAGAAGCTTAGACTAACAAGAAGTTCAAAAAACATCCTGTAAAAGTATTGGCAATGCAGCATCCTTCTATATGAACCACAGCTGTGCAACTTGCCTATTTTCATTACATGAGCAGAGCCAGGAGCTTCATACCCTCAGAAAACCAGCTGAAGTGACAGAAGGTCCAAATGATCCCTTCTAACCAGAACTGGATGGCGCTTAAATGCAAGGCCTTTCTGGACCTTATTAAGTTGATCCTGGAATCATGACTGAGATGCTGAAATGCAGGAACTCTAAGCTCCAAGAGATCTGGCTGAAATCCAGCTGATGTGATTAAAACTGGGCAAGTGCTGTGCTTGCCAGTTCAAGGATTCAAAGGTAGCCTCTGTACCTAAAGAACTTTAACTCTGAAATCAGAGGGAGCAACTAATAAGCACTATGATTCTACTGTGTTAAAAAAAAGAGAAAGAAAAAAGCAACTGAATGTGCATTTAAACAGGAGGCCAGACTAAGAGAAACCCTGTGTTTGCAGGTTATTGTTCTCAAAAATTGAACTCACCATGGTATCTAATAGAATTATATATAAGAAAACAGCAAGAAAGTAAAGACAGTGTCTTCCATAACTGGCAAGGGGTACTTTAATCTAAACCACAGTGTAAAGTGTGAATAATAAAAATAAGAAACTTGGGACATTCCCTGGACTAATCTCTATAAACTAGAAGTAGCCCCAGGAAACCATAAGAGTAAAGCCACTTGACCATGTTATTGGTTTTATGAACATATGTTCCAGAAAACCCACAACTCAGACATGTACACTTTCCCATGGCTTAGAGATCCCTTTATGTCCTACAGAATTTGAGTTTACCACCATTTTATTTTACTAAACTTTGAGGTGAGTGTTACATTACAGTTTTACTTGTTACCAGCTCCACTTGCAATACCATTTTTGAAAACTGTTTAGGAAAGGTCATAAACCCCTAATTTAACTGATTCAGTAATACAGAAGGTAAATAATTTCACCTAAAGTGAGTGAAAATTACGAAGATGACTAAAGAAGCTTATCACTCAAAGCAGATTCTATTTGTGTAAGGGGAGCTCGCATTTATGAGTTTCATCACAGCATCAAGCTACAACTCACTGTCCTGAGCCTAACAATTTTAAAACATTTCATATCAAATAAATGAATTCTCTGAGCCCCATTCAGCATCATGTTTAATGAAGAAAAAGAAATAAATAAAACAACCAAAATATATTGTATTTCTTGAAATTTTTCACAGTCGTCAATAACACCAAATGTCTGTGGACGCACTGGTTACGGGTTATGTTATATTTGTTTCCAGGAAGAAAAAAAAAAGTAAAAACCTGCATAGCACAGCTACAACCTGAGATCTGATAACATCCCACTCCAGTTTTCATTCTGAACTGAGAGCCCTTTGGTGTTCCAGTACATCAGTTTGGAAGCTGCAATAATTAATCCAGCACAAGCACATCCCAACAAAGACCCCTTCCAGCTAAGGATGGCCAGATGGCACCAACTTTGCACTGTTCATCACCTTCTGCAGTAGGACTGCTTGTAACAAGACAGAACCAGGCAGCAAGTAAGAACAGAGGCAAGAGGAGCAAGCGTCCAGCATTGTATTCTGGGATGTCTCAGCGAGAGACAAATACAACTATTGAACACATCTCATTTATTTCCCTTAGTCAACATCATACAGCAAACTACTGTAAAAGCACAGCACTACTGAGGGAGGAAAAACAAGTAATTATTGCAGGCCAGCTGAAATATTTTCCGAATAGGAAGACAGTGCCTACCTAGAAAGCACTCTGAATGTTGGGATTTTTTCCAGTCTTAACCACCTGAACAAAATCATAGAGTGCAACCCATCAAGGCAATGCTTCACCTGCCTTTGTCTGTCTCAACTGTCCCAGGGTATTCACGAACCCAAAAGGTCTAGAGGAGTCGGAACACATTCCATCTCTCTGAGAACAAAATTAACTCGCTGATCTATTGTATCTGTTTGCACATATAGGAAAATGCAGCTCTGAACAGCTTTCTTCAGAAGCAGCCTGGACCATTTCCCAGACTGGGTGGTAATTTTTCACACTCCCCAGTTTAGCCAGGTTCCAACATGTCACAAGGACATTTCTGTTTTCTGTCAAGGCCAGACGTGTTTTTCTTTTCCTTTATTTTCAACGTTTGGGGAAACACCTCTCTTTCCTAGGAACTTTGTGCAAATGTTTCCCTACCTGAAATAATTGTCCTGTGTGAAAAGGCAGCTTTCAAGTCCCTAAATCCCTGTTCTAATCAGGAGTCCCAAAGTTTGGTTTATGCAAGCAGTAACTGAGCCTTATTGCACAGTGATAAAGCCATTCAGTACTCATACAAATCTGTAGCAGCCTGGTTTATGGCTGGTTTTAAGCATGATTGCTTGTTCTGGTGGTCAGATGTAATTGCAGAGCCTGGGGAACAGTGATGTACAGCAGTAGGCTATAATTTTATTTTTAATTAATTTTTGATCCTCTGGTGAGCTGTAGCAGAATGTGTATTCACTGCTTTAGCTAGGCTGGGCTGGACGCCAAAATTAGAGCTATTGATTAAAAAGAGCAAATTATTTTCTGCATCCATTTTTGCTGTGTTTCCATGTGCTGTTGGAAACAACAGGGTAAAAATTAGGCATAATTGACTGTGGGTTTATGCCTCAGAATAATTTCTCCATGCCTTGCATCTTCAGTGCTGTTTTTCCAAGGGCTGAAGCCACCACAACCAATTCAACCTGTGTCTGACCACCCTGGCAGAGAACTCCTTTAAGGATCTTTGCAAAAGTTGCTAGAAAAATTGCAAAGATCATTTGCCTTTCCTTTCTTGTCCCATCAATCACAGTGCCTTTCCATGCTCCCCAGGATCAAGTACTTGCCTAAAAAGTTACTGTATTTCTTAAATTGCTGTAGCTCTATGTTTATCTGCCTACACTTCATGCCTTCTGTATTATGGGCCTATATGCCCCAGATGAGCACAGGAGCCCTGATACCTCCTGCTGTCCAAAATTGTCCAACCACAGAGCATAAAATAGGGGCACGAAAGTTGATCACCACTGCTGTGAGTGACCACAAGCAGTATTTTCTCCTCACCTCATATCTTGCATGCCTTAAGCCGCGTCTTTGAGAAACAAGTCATTCAGTGGTTTCCACCTGTTTTATTTTCCCTTCTTAAAAAGTAAGTTTGGAAGCAGGTGGCACTCTGCAAGAGTATTTTTGATATGCAAATGACTGCACGGGCAGCTCACTTGGGTGGGCTCTCTCCAAGACGGGAAAATCCCCAAGACCAGCTCTGGAGAGGCCAGCAGTGCTTACACAGGGAGCAAGACAGCAGCAATGGATATTACAGTAACTGCACTGGAAAATTCCCCCTCCTCCCCTGAGCATCTGTTCTGCACGTGTTGAACAGATCTTCTTTGTCTCTTGTCCAGCAACATGTGAACGAGCCCGAGTTCCCTCAGGGAATGAAGGGATACAAGAGAAGTCAGCACAAAGATTTGTGCTGGAAGGATAAAAGATAACAGCCTGTCAAACTGCAGACCTTTAAAGCTTAACACTTTCTTTCAAATTTGCTCTCACACTGCTATCTACTGCCAAAATATTACAAGTTTGTGACCCCAACTTACATTTACTGCTTCTTATCAAGACATTTCAGATGAAAAAAAAAAAAAGAGTGGAAAAAGTACAATGTATAAACAGAAAAATTTAATTGGTTGGTTTGTATCATAAAATATCATGAGATCTGCTCAGGTTTTAGCGATCACAACTGTGCAAGACGGCCTGTGGACTCAGGCAAGCATTTTCTTTGGTCACTTCTTTGCAGAAGTGATTTTATTACTTCCCACACATGCAAGCCTTCCTGAGCCCCCCACAAAAGTTTCAATTCACAGGTTAACCCTGATAAACTCAAAATACCAAGACATCAGATCTTGTGTAGTTGAATGTGCCAGACACCTAATCATGTAAACTTCATATAATTCCACCTAGAATCAAAGAGTAATCCAATATCACTAAAAAAAAAAAAAAAACCATGAACTAAAATGTTTGAGGTTTATTTAACTCAGGGTGTCCCCACAAAAGCACTGAGCAAATTTCCCCCAGCTTCCTGTAACAGAGTTGGCTTCAGAAAAGTACATTTAAGTCAGAGCAGGACAACCATTGAAAAAAAGAACTTCTATTAACAACTAAAACGTATCAGCACAGTAACATGATTGTAACAAGACCATGTTGGTTTAAGATCCCAAGTCCTTAATAAGTCCTTCAATAAGATATTTGGTTGGTAGCATTTGTCTATACTGTCCTCCTGGAGACAGCCTCATGCTCCAAATTTAGTGCAGACAAATTCACCTCAGTTTTCAGACTATAGCACATGTTAAAGCATTAGCATTTTGGACTTTGATTTGAGTAACTCACACACTTTCTCCAAACAGTTTTTATCAGGGGAAGAAAAAATGGCCTGAAAACCATTCTTTTGTCACTCCCTGAAAAGAAAGGCAGCAAATACACATCCTGAGGGACATAAACCATCTACTGAGGTGAAAATCTTCAGCTACTTCACAAAAGGATTGGGAAAATTAATACACAGGCCTGAGCTGTAAAAATGGTGGCACAAATTTTTAAAATTACCAGCTAACTGAATCAATGAATATACTTGAATTCAACTCTGTAGTACTGCTGCATTTAAATGTCGGTCCAGTCACTTCTCAGCTGGAGGCTTAAACAACCCTGAGACAGGACAAATATTTCAGAGCCTGAGAGGCATTTCACTTCAGTGAAGTGGTATTTAACTAGAAGCAAAGCAAATTATCAGTACAGGAAACACTCGTGAGAAAAGCAAAAAAAAGAAGGAGCAGTGAAGACAAAGGGGGAATTTGGGACAAAGAAAATTTGGAGAGCTGAGACTGCAAGTCAAGGAAGTGCTTCTCTCACCATACCCTTCTTTCTAGCTGCCCCCTGCATTTTTTGGCTTCACACTCAGGATTTCCATGGGATGGCATTGGCAAATAAGACACACTGGTGCTGCTGGGAATCATCCCTCTACTTGCTTTGCCTGCGCCTGGAGCCTGCACGAGCTGTATGAGAGCCTAAAAGGTTGGCTGCTTCTCACACACCATTTCTGGCAGAGGTGGGTGTAGTACAGTAGTACCAGCTCCTGCAGAACTACCTGTGGCCCTGCTGGTGCACCCTCAGAGATGCACCCAGCATGTGTCTGAGATCACCTGGATCCTCCATCCCTCAACCTGCGTGTTTCCTTGTTGTAACTCTCTCCTCACAAAGGCCACCCATGAGCTGGCTAACAGGAAAATCTATTAGCTGCTGCTCACCTGGTCTGGATTTTAAAAGGTGAACAGGAGGGTACATTTCCTATTATGAATCCCCCATGCTCTTCAGTCCCACAGACTGTTCCATTATTGCATTTCTTGTTGAGTATAGAGCCACATTTTGATATTGTGCATGATGGAAACTCTCTTGGCTTTCTGGAACTCATTACAACCTTGATCCACTTCAAGCATACTGGTAAGCATGAAACAATAGAAAGAGCCTTCCAACTGTCACCTTGGATTTGTCATCAAATGTGGAATACTATGGAAAAACTTTCGAGAGGTGAAATATATACCTTCCAAACTGGCAAAATAAGCAAAATGTCACTTCATCGTGTTTAACTAACTCTCAGGTGTCTCCCGACACCATTTATACTGAGTTGCATCTAGCTGCAGTCATCCTGCCAGAACCTTTATCAAGGGTCAAAACCATTCAACCAAAAATTCCAGTAATTTTGGTATTATTACAGTTGCAGATAATATATTTTGTCACACTGTAATAAAACATGCATCTTAGCAGTGTTTATGCCATCCACTTTCCCTGCAGTGCATTTTTTAGTACAGCGTGGATGGTTAAATTTAGCAATTTGTACCAGCTCACTGAAGTCTGCCCAATGGAAGTTCTCAGGTCTGTTATAGCACCTATGCAAAAACCTGCTTTATTTCATCTGCAGTACTGTCAAGACTGCTCTCTGAATACTTGAACACAGCCATTGGCTCATGGTCCAAAGTAAAATATAGGTATTGCTGTAATTTAAAATGTGCTAGTTAGAATATGCTTCTAATTTTAATATATGTATTAGTTATTATATTATTGTGTGTTTTAATGCAGTGGAGTGTACATTGGCTGAAACCCAGCAGGGAATTTTTGACAATTTCTGCACAGTTAGAATCACCAAAACAACTTTAAGTGACCTGCACGGTCAGTTAGACAAAATTTTTAATGCAGTAGCCGTATAAAAATAGTAAATAATGCATTCAGTAACTATTCCTCATGTAATCATTTTTATTATTAAAAAATAAAAGTATTGCTGCAAGCCTTCTTTAGTTGGCTTTTTTTCTGTGGTATAGAAGCACTAAAATCAACAGCCTCTGCCTCTCAGCAATAAAAGTATGGGCCTGTGTATCCACATATCAATGCTGTAACATTTGAAGGTTCTGAGTCCTGGCTAAAATAAGCCCATCTGTTGTTCTTCAAGTAAGATATTCCCATAAAATACAGATGAAATAAGAGCTGTACACTTGCAGTCTCATGGCTTGGAGTTTAAGTAAAAAAGTTAAACCTTCTGCCTTGAAGAAAAAAATATCTCAGGCAAACCAACTAAGCACAAATGGCTTCATCTTTTGATGTTGCTGGATCAAGCATGTTTTGCTGGCATGTTCAGAATCAAAAGAAACATCCTGATAATGAGACATAGTGTTTTTGTGATCTTTTTTGATTTCCGGTATTAACATTAATGAAATAAAGAAGGAAACATCTGAAGTCTAAGGTCTTCATTCTTGCATAGAGCATAAAAAAAAATCCTTTGTGGTAAAAAAAAATTTTTTTTTAAAAAAAAATAGAAGTTACTTATACATCCCTCAAACAAACACCTTATAAACTTGTTTTGTGATATGAAAACCTAATTCTCATTACATTTAATTTCCTCTACTTGCTTGCCTCATCTCTTCACTACTGTTCCATTTATGGGAAAATCCACATAAATGTTCAGGCCATTTGCATTGATCACATCCTCAGAACCTGAAGCTGACATGGCACATAGGTATATACTGACCAGTACCCAATAGGGTTTTCACCTGTTTGTATATTTATGATCCTTCCTTAGAAGGAAGTCTTCTTAGTGACTCTCTAACCCCTTGACCTCACAGAAAAATTGTTTGGGAAAAATTAAATCTAGTTAGTCGTCTATGTCAGACGTGGTTTTCTTTTTTTTCTTTTCCTGAATATCAACAGTGAAAACTCTCTTCCCCTCAAAATAGGGTTGGAATATGACTTTGGCAACTCCCACTGCTTGGGAGTATATCACCCCAAACCAATTTCAGAATAGTCACTATTTCTGGTTTCTGTTCATTCCTGCCATGATGAAAATACAACTGTTCCAATTTTAAGAACAGAAACTGAACATCAGCAATTTAAAAACTGTTCCAGCTAAATGTTTTTAGAAATGTTGGAAGTTTTCAGTGCACTGAAGCACTTAGACATGTGCATAACTTTAAAGACAGGATTTGATCACATTGGTTTAAAAGGGAATTATTCCCAAACTGGAGCTTTAGGTATATATAACTTCCCTCTGATGTGAGTCAGAAAAACACCTTCTTTGACTTCAATTTAATAAGATACAGGAAATATGTGCTTATGGGTGGTACCTTCTGAGTTGGCCAGAGAAAGCAGCCAGTCCTGGCACAGAAGCATTCCTCATTGTTTAATTAGTTCATCTATGCTGGAGAAAGAAATCACTGCTTTGTATGCAGCTTTGAGAAGAAGGGTTCTGAGAGCTACCACGGTCTGGAGGAAGCATGTGAGCCTCCTGTCAGCCATCCAGGATGTCACAGAAAAAAAAATGGGGCCTTGGGCAGTTTTCAGTGTCGAGCTCTCTTTGAACACACAATAATAGACCCAAAGAACCTGGGATCTCTGTGATCTCACCTATTCTGCCAGGAAATTAAACCCACTAGAGCAAAGGTACCCTCTCCAAGCACATTTTTACCAGTAAAACTACTCTGAGTCAGTTTCATCCATTATAATGCCTACCAGTGACACATTTGAGCCTATACTGAAGACCCTAAAACTGGACGTGCCATCTTATTTAACCACTCCTCATTTTAACTTCTTCTTGATCTCCTGCACCTACCAATTTTGCAGCCAGATAAGATTCTGAGCAGAATACAGTCTTTGAAATGCACAAATTGGAAAAAAATGTCCTCTTGTATTTGTTTTATGATTATGTAAATTACCCCCACGAGTTTATATATTGAAGCATAAGACACAGGAGATATGAGAATAAATGCTAGTTACAACTGTGTCACTGAACCTAAAAATCAAGTCAAAAGACTTCTAGAAAATTTGCAATTTTTTCATGTTATGTCCTCTATAAAAAGTATTTTTCACTTAGCTATTAAAAGAGTTAGAGTAGTAATAAATATTATATGACCACTGAAACATGCTGAAAAAGGAGCATCACTCTTTATACTTTCAGTTTAGTTACTTCATTGTTTAGTTACTTCATCCTATTAAAGTCTTATTTTTGAGTATCTAATTTCTCAAAGCTCATGCCTGCATAAACATTTCAGCTTCTTATTAATATAGCTGAGCTTATTTCTTTTTATCTTAATATATTCAGTACCTCAGAAGGCGCCACAGCTGGAATGCAGCTCTTGGATATGATCTTAAGTGCTTCAAAGGGAGCGAGAGAGGTCAGCATGCCTGAAAGAAAAGATATCGCCACTGTCAAGGACCAAAGGGATTGTGACAAGATGGGAATACAGAAGTTAATGTAGAAAACCAGGGACAGAACCACGGAGGTTCTAGTGGTAGCACAGTCAAAATTCTTTGCTTTCTGAAAAGGAACCATGGAGTATATTCAAAAAACAGGAGAAGCCTTCACAAGAGGCAAGTGAAGTCTGACAACTCACTGCAAGGCTACAACAAAGAGATTTCTTACAGAAACCTGAATGGGCTTAGATAAAATAAGATCACTTTGGAAATCAATATTATTTCTGAGAAACAGCCCACACTTGCTTTGTCAAGCTAAAACATTGTAAAGTTCTGGCATATTTGAATAGTTAATTGGGCTGCTGGTGTGTGTGTATTCAGACACACTGGAAGTAGTGAAATACCACAGGAAAATGCTTCTTGCAAAAGAAACATAATGCATCCGTTTTTTTCAAAGTAATATTCGTAAACCAGTGTAAGTGAAATCAGCATTTGCTCCCAGTTGGCTCAGAGGAAACAAAATTCTAAACTTATTAAGAAAGTTCAAAGGAAATATGGAAAGGAAAAAGTCTAAAGAAAAGGAAACATGGGAAGGAAAAGGTCTAAAGAAAAGGAATGTTTATATGGAGTTTCATGTCGTTTGTGTCCATATACAAATATTTGTTCAGGGATTATTGTTAATGAAAATTCTTCTTATGGAGTTCAGCCTTTGTAACATCTTTCAATTTTCCTAAAGTTGATCACATCCAGAAAAGCAAGCATTCCAGATGTTGTTTTTATGATGCAGACAGACATCATACAGGTAAGGTCACCTCATCCATTTCAGTTCTGATTGTTGGGAGCCATATTGTTCTTGTCCCAGTCGTTTCCCTACACAAGGAGCTGAGCCCCTTTCAGGTAAATAGTAAAAAGCAATGAAGAAGAACCCAAATTTCACACCTTAATAGTTTATATAGTCCAAATGCCCATATACTCACACATGAACTCACCATCCCCAGCATGGCCAACAAAATTTCACATATCTCTGTGAAAACTTCATGTAACAAATGCCAGATTTGATAGTCAAGTGCAGTGACAGGCTGACAAAGATTGGTCAAGGACAGACAAGACAGAAGAGTCATTTTGTCACTGAGTAAATCAAGACATTAGTCATGAGGGCTTTAGCACATGCAGGAACCTGCAACTGGTACCATCAGCAATTGCAGAAAGAGATTTCTTGGTTAAGAGACCTCAATAGCAACATAAAAATCTATATATTCAAAAAATCTTTTACAACATGACTTATTAGTTATCAAATACTATTTTGGGGGGGATATCCTCCAAAAGTGATGTGTTGGTGCTAAAGCAGTACAAACCACAACCCAGATGCAGAACACATCCAAAGTTTCCGTCAAGGCTCTTTGCCTCGTGACATATCAATACTTGCTTCCCACATGATGAATCAAGAGATACTGAATGGGCACACTTCTTTTACCCTCTGTCCTTCTAAGAGAGAGTAACTGAACTCTGAGCAAATCCCAGACACACTCAAGTGGTGAATGAAGACAGAAAATACAGCTATTACCAGCAATGGTTACTCAGGCCTCCTTGCTGCTTGTAGAGGATGGGAACTATTGGAACTGGCACTGAATCATCAGAACAGAGGAAGCCTGGAAATAAGCTCCATAAGGAACTTTCGTGTAACTTTCTTGCAGATCCCCTTCCAGCAAAAAATTTCTGTGAGCAGAACGTTCCACTGCTGCAAATTCATGGGCCAGGTCCTTCTGAATGGTGTGACCGCTAAAATGAATCTGATTTTTTCACCATAGCCTATTTAATTTCTTTTCTTCTTCTTTGGATTTGAACCTCAAGATAACTTGAAAATGCAAATGTCACTTTTCATTTTTGCCAGCGACTGAACTTTTCCTTCAACACATCTTGACTTGTGTTTTTTGTTAAAAAACAGCTCTGAAGACTGAGGGTTAAAAAACAGTATTACTAAATGCCATAGAATTTAGCATTGAAATTGCCAGGGTTACTAATCCTTGGTTTGAATGAATTTGGACAAAGTCACTTAGGTTTGATATTACAGTGTTTACGGGTTTGGTTTACAGACTTCAAATGCTCTTGAACAAAAGCTTCCAAAGCAACAGAGTTAGTTGATTTTATTTCATTTAATTGCAACCTAGAAGTCTATATCGATTTGGGAGGGCCACAGAGAGTAAAACCCCTCCAAGCCTCTGGTTCTCACACTGAGAATCAATGTATCTATGCTTTTCCCTGACTGACATCAGAACTGTCTGGTCTTACATTACAATTACTATCACAGTTTTGAAGTAAGTGTTAGTAAATAAGACAGACTGCTGCAAAAAATTGGCATTCTCTAGCTGCAAGCATCACAGTTGCTTCATGAAGGAAGAGTGGAGTGCTTTCTAGTGCAACAGTGGAGCAAAGGTTGAATAACAGATGGTCAAATTCCTCTACCAGTCCATTTAAAATAATGTTTTTGCAGCATTTCAGCCTTGCCTGTTGACTTTACACTTGAGTACTGATCACACTTGATTGCACTTAGTTCATAGTAGGCTGACCATATCATGCACTGAGGCTGTCCCTGTGCAGCCTAACATACGGAACAATAATCCATTTGAACTGATGAGTCCTTTGTAAATGAAGCCAAACCACAAGATCAGAACACTCTGATTGCGTAGAAGGGCAGCGAGTGACACGGGCTATTTACTGATTGATACTTCCCCACAGTAATAACACAGCTTCTATTGGAAAACATCTGGAAACATTACAGTACAATAGTTCTTTTAAAATAATGAGGTCTATCAATCATTTGTATGACCAATGAATGTGAAAGAGCTTCATGTTGTCCATAAAACAACCAGACCTGATGCTACTCACTCATGACTGGTGATCTCGCTTTGGCCAGAACAAATAGGTATCTGCAGAGCAGCTGCTGTAATCATAAATGAGTATCTTCTCCAAATGGATGCATGTGCCAAGACTAGGGAGAGCACAATGTGGAGAATAGCTCACCAAAGAAGAGAACAAAGCCACAACTACAAAGGTAAATAAGTCAAAGAGACTTAGCTCAGTAAGATTTACAGATCTTGAGCATGACTTCAACCACTGAATGCTCACAAAAAATCAGTCACTGGTTGTTTAATTATTTTTTTTTAATTATGACACTTCAAAGAATACAGGTAAATCATGGTATTATTAATTCTCTCTCAGCATAAACCAGATAAGACTAATGTGTAAGAAGGATATGTTGCCATATGAGATAAGCAAAGACAGACCTGGAATAACAGAAGTGGAATGTAGTGGCAGCGAGACTTCAGTAAAACAAGCCCAAATGCTTGCACTATTCATTTATAGTAAAGCTTCATTCTGCAAAGAGAAGGCAGCAGATCTATCAAGTCTCCCCAGCTGTTTCTACTCTCCACTGTTGCTTAACTGGTCAGTCTCACAGCCCCTGCTCACTGCACACCCCTGTTCTGGTGAGCATGACCAGTGAGAGAATGAGAAGCTGGAGAAAGGGAGGAGAGCAGGAAATAGTGCAGATAACAAGTGGGAGAAAATGACAGTGAGGAATTCTTATAGTCGCAGAAAGGGACAGAAAAATTCGAGTCTGAGGTGGCTCTGCATTGCTTGGGGCAAGTCAAATACACCTAGGTCTTTTAGTTGGAGAATTTTCTAATGTCTGCCAAAAATATGGGATTCAATCTCAGATTTCACAGATTAGATCCTTTATCCAAACTACTGAGGCTTGTGCAACATTAGACAATTTTACCCATATGAAGGCATCAAATCAAAGGTCTGAATTCCCTTTGCATCTCCTACCAAGTGCAATTATTTCAAATTGCTGGGATTAAACATATGTGGGAAACCAGTTACTTGGATCCAAAACATGGCCAACTGCCTCTTTCCATACATTTTTCCAGGAAAACTGATATATGGCAAGTATTTCTCATTTACTATCCAAAATACCATTTCAAGAGATCCTTTCACCTAGAACCTTGAGTTTAGGCAAATTTTAAATTTGGTTGAGTCTTTTACTATTTCATTACTATTTTCTCTACTTGTCAGCCTCTACTTTCCTCATTAACTTTTTCTTTCTTTGTCTAGGTGTGTAGAAAACAATTAATTGGCCTGTCACATTTCCAAAAATGTAACAGAAGCAATTTTAGAGTAATCAAAGCTGTTATGAGAAATGCAGACTTCTATCAAGCTCCAATCTACCATTTCAGCAACACTGTTGGAACACTATATTGCTCACTATTCAAATCACTTAGTCCCTTCTGTTAAAAAGTTATTCCAAGACCCATAGAAAAAAATGAGGGAATTCTGTAGAACAGTGCAAAGTACAAAGGCTGAGTGAAAATATGGAGAGTACAGAATACTCCCAGCCATGCAGAAGACGAAGAGCACTGGAAGTAAATAACATCTGGTTGTCAATTTCCCTATTTTTTCACACAGTTTTTGAGGAAAGAAAGACCTGCTATCAGCCATTTATAATAATAACATGCAACATTGTCACAAGCAACAGGAGTTTGCAAAAGGAGGGTTGGCAACGAATCTGTTTCTTAAGCAAGCTACCTCCTATACAAGTACGTGAACTACAAAGCAATACTTTAAAAGTAGCCATTTATAAGCAGAGAGATTAATTAGGTTAATTTTTCACATGCATTGCTAGACAGTTTCTCAAGCCCAGACTGAGGAAAGGGGTGAATGCTGAGTCTGAGGCCAGATGGAATATTGCCCTTTCAGATCAATGCAGAAAAAGTGTCTTTTGCCATATAAATAAACAGACGGGGGAAAAGAGAGAAAGCCTAATTATACCAACCTTTCTAAGAAACATTTCCAAAAATACTTATTGGCCTTATCCGGAGTGGAAAGTTTCAGAGGGAGCACCAGAGGTGTTTTATTTTAGCTTGGCATGAGCAGGGAAATTATAGAAATGGTTTCTAAGTGTGGCAAATGCAGCTGCTTCTCAAAGACATAGTTTAAGGGTTCTACATAAAGCCATAAACTCTCTGAGAGAGCTCTTAAAGAGCTGGCATGGTTTCATTTGAATTTAAGACCTTTTATTTTTTTAAAGAGCCAGTCAGATACTGTTGTAACAGAGCTCAAGGCAACACCATTAAGACAACAGTGAGAATGCAGGGATCAATTGCTCCCCAATCTCACCACGCTCAAGGGCAGGCCCTCTGAAACGCCTATTAAGATTGCACCAACCCAAAGATTTCAGCTAACAAGAGCAGAAAACTTCCCAAGGATGATAAACTCCCTAAGATCTAGCAAATGGGTTTTCTGTACAGCAACTGTACAGAAACAGGCAGAAACGATTCAGAAGAACAAAAAAGTTAAATGCCTCATTAAATCTTACCAGACTCATTTTGCAACTACAACAAACATCCCTGATGTGTATGTATGAACTTTGGGTGGGGACTGAGAGAGATACAAAAGGCGGTGGTCAGCCACAAAGATCTCTTTGGACTAGACAGAGGTAACTTTTCCCTTTAGGGGAGTCAGGCTGGCCAGCACAGAGATGGCAGAAAAGGCCAATACAAAAGCAGAAAGTTTCTCTGTTTTCAGCAGGAAATTCTGCATCAAATATAAACAAAGAGAAATGAAAAGCTGATAACTTCATTGCTGAAAGTATTTTGGCCATTTGTGATGCTGACACAACCAAAGGTGCTCCAGGAAGTACAGCTCAGGTCTCCTCTGCAGATCTACAGGGTGCTTGCATCTAGGGTAGCAGATTAGTATTTGATATTTGAGAGACTGCTGATGAACAGGAGACTTCACCAACATTAGTTCAACATTCATCTCACATGCTTCAAGAATCCCAATTCCTCTGCTTTAACATTTCCAGCACATATTTTAAACTTGTTTTCCAGTGTGCACAAACACAAGGTTTAGGGATTACTAGGAAAAGTCCTACCTGGCAGTCAGCAATAACACTTTTTGTTGCATTTATAATTCCTTTAAAACCTTGCTTACTGTACCTGCATTTTCCAAGACTGCCAGAACTATTTAATACATGGCTAATATAAAGTTAAAAATACAGTTAATCAAGAAAACAAAAACAGAGATTTAGAGATTAATCTAAAGATTTAGAGATCATTTCAGAGATTTATCCCAATCCAGCACTCCTGAACAATGCAGTAGAACCATTCATCCTGATATTTCACAGAAAGATGAAAGATTGTGGTTTCCACAAAGTGCGGATGTCAACAAATGTCATCTCTGGCAAGCAGGAAGGAAATCATAGCTCCTGGACATAAAATAGTTCACTGAAAATACTCTCTCCTATATAAAGCTAGGATATTTTAGTTCAAATATGTCAAAAAGCACTAAAATTGTTGCACAAGGGGTGTGAAATGACCAATAAAATTAAGCCACATCCATTTAGTAAACATTAAAAGAAGCACTTCAGACAAAATCATATTCAGAAGCAGAGAGAGCCTTTATCAGTAGAAAACATCATCAAGATGAAGAATAAATATTTTGGAGTTATATTTTCAGGTATCTTTCAAGCATCCCTCATTTTGCATCAAGTCATTGGGCAAGGAGCTTGCTGTTCTAAAACCAGGTTCCCAACATTTCTCACCAGGTAATTTTGAATATAAACAGTTTAAATCTTCACATTTGATAACATAACATAAATACTCTCAGAGTATTACAGCTCTGTCATTTCCCACCATTTGCAGTTCTTCCTTTGCTTTCAGCAAGCAATGGAGCTGGCTTGAATGTATGGGGAGTCATAGATTATCCTCTCTTTTGAGAAAGCCCAGAATTTCCCTACTCTATGGGACCACTGTACAATAATTTAAAGAATAACCTGCATACTCCCTCACTTTTTCTAAAAAGCAGAGAGAACAAAACAAATTAATTAACCATAAATAAATGTATAAGCATATATTTCATGGAGTGTCCCTTTGATATTAAGGATGAGGATTGACTAGGATTAGGCATACCAACTGATGAACTTGTCTACTGTGACCCCAAAGCCCATGCTGAGTTTCTTACTGCTAATTACAATGCTGTGATTTTCCTCTCAAAATTGTGTTTCTCCAGAAAGAGAACAAGCAGTCTAGCTGTATTTCATGCTAGCACTGAATCCCCAGGTCACTGGTTTTATTTTCAGACTATCAGTTAGAGAATTACCCTCCCCTGTTTTTCTTCAGGACAGATAATAAGTAACTGTTCATACAATGGTGGTAATAATAACCAATTTCTCTGGCTCTGCCAAAATGAAATATGTCTGTAATTTCCTATTTTCTGAGTCCTCTTTTTCTCCTGTCTATCCAAAGCATCAGCATCAGCTTTCTTCACTGCTTTGTTTCACAGTTGAGACTCTGCCAAGATTCATCATTTCCTGCTTACACTGCAATCTAAACCAGACCTTTTAATCAGATTCTCTGTTATGAATATCTTTCCTTTTCACTTTTACCTAAGACTCATGAGCCCAGAGAAATAGAGAAGTGACGGTTTGTTTCCATCTTCTCCTCTCATTTCCTTTCTTTTATCACATATTCAAACATGATTTAAAGGTCAATATAAACAAAAATATAGAGAGTGTATCTGAATTCATATCATTTTTATACTAGTTGAAGGAACTGAGTAGTTCTGGATAGAAACTAAGTAGTTTCTATCCAGAAATTTCTAGCAATGATCAGCTGAAGTCATGAGTTCAATATAGAACCTATCAGCTACAGATCCCAAACCGAAAGACCAATATTTCACATAAAAGTCTTTTTAAAAATAGGTTGGCTCTTTTAAGAGAATATTTTTCCCAAATTCCTTTGCTAGTAGGAAAAGAGTTATAAATGTAACAACATAATTTCAGTGTTACAATTATTATCAAGTAAGATAGGAAAATAAATATAGTTATTATAAGCTCCAAGCAGCAGATTTTCTTATAATATTAATTCTTTGTCATGGAATAGAAGAAAAGAAACTTTCTGTGTTCCACATACAGCAGTTTTAGTATAAACAGAAAAAAACCTATGATACCACTGGCATAAATCCCCCCTATGTAGGCTTCTGTTATCCTCAGTAAAACATGGCAACCGTTCTGCTTCCAGTTTATGTCTTGTATTACTGGTCGTTAAATGAATATTAAAATAATATTTTTAACACAACACATATCACAGTAGTGGATTCTCTAAAAGCACAAACTGGTATGTCTGTCATTAGCCCAACAGCAATGGCAGAGGTGAGTTTCTACTGCTAGGATAGCAGTTCACAAGTTTATTAGTCATGAAATTAACTGCTGACAACATGGAGTGAACAGAAGTCCTCTAACATTCTTCATCTTATAAAGTCCCATGTTAGCAGCTCTATCTCCTGTAACTTCCAAAAACTGGCAGTAATTTCAAGGTTTCTTTCATTAATGGCAGTAGTGATTGAATGGCTTAGGAGATTGGCTGGAGCTCAGGGCACACAGCCCTTTCCACTCAGAACAAGCCTGTGATCAAGCAGTGATCATTTGAAGGGTGACTTCTTTGTGCATGGCTGGGTGACTCAAAGACCTAACACCAAATGGGCTGAGAGAAAATTCAAGATCAGACTACATTCCATGTACAAATCATCCAACCAATACACACTCTTACAGCTGCAGAGTCAGGAGCAGGATGTTAGTCCCAACCAAGCTGGACACTGGTTTGAGATACACCTCAGATTGCTGCACTGGTAAATCCTGAGCTTGCACGTTGTCATTGCTGCCTTTATTCCATGTCACAAAGCAAAACTTTACAATTCCTTACATATTTTAATTCATGTTAATACAATTGCTGCTGGTTATGTTGGCTGTGTAAATGTTTCATGCTCCTGTTTTTATTATTTTAGGATTATGATATCCCTATCATTCACTCACAAATTTCACAGATTTTTTTTTTTTCAACTGTGATACAAAAGGAATTCCACAGTCAGAAGATGAGTTTTTGAAAGGAGCTGGAGCCTAAATGATTTCTGTGCCTCTCACAGCTCACTTCCAGAAGAAGCTGGAGGAAGTGATACTTGTTAAATGTCAGATGCCACAGAGAAAGACTCTAGGCCACTATCCCTGGCACCACAGTAATTTCTAAACACAAAATCTTCATGTATCACTGACTCAGTTCGCTATGTTAATAGTTCTCTGTCTCACTCCTTAGAGAAAGAAAATAAGACAATAACTGTATGCTTAAAAGAACAATTTTTCTGAAAAAGAAACAGTTTTTGCATTGAAACATCTCAAGGTTACATTCTAAGTCCACTGAATGCTCTTTGAACTGCAGCCCTCTTGCTTATAATCATTTTGGAAAAGCACAAAATACTAACCTTGGGGTTTCTCCTCACCCCAATCATAGGAGATTATTAGCAATTAGTACTTTGAACAATTCACATTTTTATGGCACGCTGTAGAATCATTCTGCATCTGATCCCATAATACAATGTACAGTAGCCAGTATGTTACCAGGGGCCTGGAAGGGACATGAGATCAAAGAAGTGAGAGTTTGGTCCCTGGAAGGCTGATACATGTACTAGCAAACATCATAAAAATGGACAAATTGTATAGATTTAGAATTCTTCTCAAGGATGCATAGTCCCAAATTCCTCAAGACTTGCTTAAAAGAGAAGAAAGAAATTGTCCTTTTCTAAGAAATCTGGCTTTCCCAGATCTTTGAATGGACTAGTCTGTTTCTACTGTGCAGTTGGCCTTAAGGTATCTTGTGTTCCTTCAGTGTTTTTTGGTCATCAAAAATGGAAATGCACTACTGTGTAGAAAAGAATAAAGTTAAGGGACAGGAGCAGTTAAGCTATAAGTTCTTATCTGCATTGAAAAATTACTTTTGTAAGAGGAAGTAAATTTCAAAATATTACTGCCAAACTCAATTATTTTCCAAGTTTTCTTTAAAGTGACTGAGAGTTTGTTAAAGTTGTTAGAGTATTTAGTAGTTCAGATTACAATAAACAATATATCCTGACACTAAAGAAATGTATCACACGGAAAATAGACCAAATTACATAAAAAGATGAATGGCTCTTTGGAATCTCCTTTCCTTTTCATATCAAAGCCAAAATAAATGCCTGAAAGAAGCATTTCCATCTTCTGCAAGGTGCATGAGAAAACCATTCATTTACTTAAAACAATTTTCTCACACGTAAAAAGTACAGCATTCAACGATTAATTAATTCCCACAATTCAATAAAACAACATCAGCTGGCAAAAACTCTTTTCATGTTAATATCTGTATAAATACAGAGAAGTCCAACAGATACTACAGCTTTATCAGGGAATGTTTTAGCCCAGATTTATTTCCTTGCTAAATACTCCAGTGATTGTATCTGAGAGATGGCATAGTCATGTCATGTCATTGCTCTTTTTATCTTCATTAAGCATTCTCACAGCTGCTATTCATTGGCAAACCTTTACTGGGTTAATCTCAGAAGCCACCTTATTTTGGTCATTTCTAGAAAAAACAAATTACTCAGGAACAAGATAATTAAACGAACAAATGTTTTTCACCTAATGAAAAGGTTTGGCCAATAGACAAAGATTACTTTAATAGTAATAGTTTAATATGTCAAAGTAAAATGTCTTGCAAGATCCATGGCACCTGCAATAGATGTTATCAGCTTGAAGTTCCAAAACGGCATTGTCTTCCCTAAAGAATTATCTAAAATTTATATTTTATTCAGTGATGAAACAGCTTAAGTTGGCTTAAGCAGTCAATAGCTTAAAAGCAGTCTTTTCCACAGTTCTAGACCTGTTGTCACCTTGGGCTAGAGGTGGAAGATCTTAGTCATATTGTGTTGATCCCTTGCTGTGTTTAAATGTTTTTGGATAAAAAGTGATGTAGAATTGACAATGCTGTAACCACTGTGATATTAGGCCGATCACCAGGTTGCACACAACTCACCAATCTCTGGTACTTAGGAAATTATAAACATTTCTGGGGCATGGATTCTCTCCTGAGATCTCACCCAAGGAAGGTCCTTTAGGCAACTTCATCATTTAAGCTAACATTTTTCTATAACTCCATGCCTGAAGGAGAATCTGAATTATTCTCCTCTGTGCCACTTATTTTTTGAAGGGCACTGCACACATAGCCAGTCAAACACCCAAACTGGCTCCACACAGGATTAAAACACCACTTGTCTCGATTCACTATGTTTCAATATATTTGAGAAAGTCCCCAGATGATGTGAAACCATCTCAAATATTTAGAATTAGTTCTCAAAAAGAAAGAGTTTCTTTGGCCCACTTTAGCTCACTGTCTTTGACCTTGGTCAGCAAAACCACCTCCCATCATACAACCCTGCCTGTAACTTCTCTCCTTTTGCTGAAAGTATTTTTTGAATCTCCTCTAGTCCCTCTTACAACATCTGGCTTCTTTGTTCTGCCTTTATTAATTTTCCACTACTTCAAAACTCCTGCATGCAGATAGAAAGCAAAAAAACCTTGGCTTTCTGAGCCCATTGTCACAAGCTATTTCCGCCTCAACAACTAACCTCCACAAGGTATCCCTGGTCTGCAGGGAATGTGGTTAAGCCCTGGTCAGCAGCAGCAGAAACATATTCAAAAGAGATTTTTTAAAAATTAAAGCCTTATAACCCCATGAAGTCAACCAGAACGCACTAGATAAGCACAGATTCTGCAAAGTTATCAGAATCATAAATACTCATTTGTGGGAAAGTTCAGCCCAGAAATGCTTGCACGCCCTTGAGAAATGCCATTGATTTCCTTCCCAAAGCTTTTAAAAGCTTTATCCATGTGGGCATGAATTAAGACCAATTCATAAATAATGAGTACTGAAACACAATTTAAATAAATTATTTGGAAACAACTTATAAGACAAAAGATTTTGCTTAAAACGTTCTGTCAGAAATTCCAAACCAGAGAAAAAAATGCATAAAAATCCATGTCATGCACTTAAAGAGACTGCAAGCTGAAAAAAAGGCAGTATTTGCATATTATTTACCACAAATAGACCACCCTTCTCCTGATGAAACTCTTGAAAGGCTTAGGATAAAATGAACTATTGTGCTTTTTCAGCTTCTTCCTTATGGAACAGGAAGCATTTTGTATATGCTTGAAGCAAAGAGAACTATGGAACAGCAAAAAATCAGACTGTCTGCATGGAGACAAATGCACAAGGAATGTTTTCAAGGTAGGGTGCACAACATCCAGCTAAGTAGAAAGTGACAGGTGTGTGTAGGTACACACCTGTGTTAAATGCCAGTGTGACACCCAGCTGGGCATACATGCACCTCACTCAGCTTCAGCATCAGGTACCTACAGGAAACAGCCAAATCAGGCTCATGTGCCTGGCTGGGACACTGGAATGTGGACAGTGATGAATCCTGATGCACAGAGTGTCCATTCAGCTCCTCAAGAATGCACTACCTTTCTAATGTAATATATTATTGTTGTATATTAAAAACACATTTCCAGAATTTACAATCTATTGTAAACATAATGAGCCTGCCATTTTTAAATAACATGAGCAATGCATTGACAATGCTGAATGACACACGTGCTTCCTACAGACAAAAATAAAACATAGTTGACAAACATTCTTCACTGTCTCCCTAATCCCTCAGCAGCTGGCCAAGTAATGATTGAAATTAATGGAACAGAACTGCACCAAAAATAGCAGTATGTAGGCAATGGTAAGGAGGTGTAAGGATGTGATACCATGAAACCAATGGAGTAGGACATATTCCCCTTTTTGCCAGCTAAGAATTGCATGGGTACTCAACAATAGCGATGTAATTTTCCAAAAGTATGATTACATACATGTATTCTTAATATCCCTAGAGTGCCTCAGTAATGACAGGGGATAAATTTTAGTAAAAGGAGACTCTGAAGGAAAAGCTCTGTGCTTTTCAAAAACTCCCCTATAAATACAAGATTTTAGAAATGTGATATTTTTATTTTTCACTCTTAGAGGAGAAAAAGACAGAAAAAAAATTCTTTTCTTTTTTTTTTTTTTCTGGAAAGTGGAAAAGCTATTTGGGACAGAGCCCACTTTTATAAAGATTAATGAAGGAGTGAGGAAGGAGGTGTAAAACAGATTAAATGTTTTATAAGGGACATAAGGCAGACAAAAGAATATGCTTTGAATGATAAAGACAATACAGTACACCACCAGTTCTTTTAGTGTTGAGAGAATATTTGAAGAAGGAAAGACTGGGAATCATATCATTGAAGTGGTAAACCACACCTCTAACCCATGGTATGAAGTAGGATTAAAAATAAATGGGAAGAGAGAGAGATGAGCACCAATTAAGATTCAGAATTTACACCAAGAGTTTTGAAAGTTCCAAGTCTTGCTGTTTAGGTACCAGCTGCAACTGGTTGCTTAAAAAATATAGAAACAATAAGAATAATTTGCTAAATAACTCTTCTGAAAAGAGATGATTTTCTCATTGCCAACATTATTTTTATGTGCCAAGTTTTATACCATATTATATATAATGATATAAAGTGCCAATTAAAAGAAAACAAGAAAATAAAAAATCAACTCTCCAAAAAAAAACAACAATCAAACAGAACAAACAAAGAAAATCCCCAAAACCAACCAGACAGAAACACCCACTCAAATACAGGAAAAAAGTGAAAAACATCTCTTTTTTTTAGGGGAGATGAAGAAAAATGAGGGTTGTTATTCAGATGATTAAATAAAAAAAACCCCAAAAAACAACAACCCTGCTCCACTTTTCCCATCTTTGAACATACCACTTTCTTCACTGACATTTAAATTTGAAACAGAAATCCAAAATTAACTGTATAATAAGTTCATCATAAAGACAGCATTACATTCTGAATGTTCTGTACCAGAGTAAAATTTGGTCACAGGCTTTTTTCCCCACTTGGTTTTCTGCTGAGTGGATGAAGATTTAGAATCCCTGAAATCTAACTACAAATCTTGGGCACAAGCTCACCCACCCTGCTCTTGATGAACCCACAATGACCTCATTCCCAGACAGAAGCTCACACCACACAGGTAATTTTGGGTGATCACAGATCCATATGAAAAAAAATGGGTGTATCATGTACCAGGATTGTCCAAATACAATATCTTAAGCTTTCCATTTTATTTCTTAAGATGAAGTGATCATACACAACTGTGTAACTGCTGCACTGCTGTACCAATTACATTATGTCAATGCTATTTTTCACATAAGCGGTGTTGACAGAAATGTATACTGCAGCCCTGAGGCTGCAGAAATGTGCAAACTCCCAAATGGATCTCTTATTTTATTCACATCTCTGTTTGATTAATTTGATGTTTGGTTCCTTTTTTTTTTCTTGTCTCCAGTATTTTTATTTGTGCTTGAAGTAGAACCCCAGCCATTAAGGAATATTGTTATATGAGAAAACAATTTGCTTAGGGAGGAAGGTGATTACATTAAAGATATCACTGTTGTAAACTAAAGTGTTTGACTGAAGGCATTTTATAGATGGGAGCTATAATTTTCATAGCTTAAAGCTAACTTGAAAAAAAATAAATGTTCTTGGCAAAGGCGATAAGATAAAGTGAATTGAGATTCTATTCTTTTCATTGTTGCCTTGTTTGTGCTGCACAAAGCCTAACAAGTGTCTGTTGAGATCTATAATTGCTCTTGTAACTCTATAATTGCTTTTGTTACCATGAGATTAAAAAAATGTTAGAATATGAATTTTTACTTTATTTTTAATTTGAAAAACATTAGGGTAATTTTTCTCTTATTCCTGTACCCTCAGGTCCTACAACAGTCTCTAAAATCACAGAATCACCAGGTTGGAAGAGACCTTCAAGATCATCGAGTCCAACCTCTGTCCCAAAATCAATGAAAGATTGTAAGTGTGTTGAAAGTTGGATTGAATCCTGTATTAAGGACTTCACCTTATTTTGATTCTGATCAAGATAAACCACTTGGTTTATGACTTTGGTTTCACATGTGGTTTTAGTGCCATACAACATGAACAACAAAATGCTGAATTCAGTTTTATTACAGTATATATTTAGCAGGACACTTTGAAATGGAGGATTGTACCCAAAATTCAGTAGATCAGTATCCTAACATTTACAGTCACCAGCACCTCATAAAACAGGCTGGTCCAAAACCCTGAGCAAAGTCTGTATGGGATAAGTGTGTGCTCCTGAGATGAGCAGGTAGCAGATAACAGCTCTGGACACCCACAGGTAGTGTCTGCACCAATCTGCTCCTCTGTCTCAGCCCTAAGATAGAATCTAAACTTAGGAACTATTTACAGTCTGATTTTTTTTCTTCCTCTCTTGTATTCAGATATTTGAACCAACAGCAGAGAGGCCTTTCATTCATGAATCCTGAAGTCCACTCCTGCTGCAGACAGAGTTTCAGAGACTTTAACAGATTTAAAATATTTTCTATAGAAGAGGAATGCTTTCTGCCTACTATAAAGGAGAAAAAAAGAGGAATTACCAAATAGGTAGGGAAACCTTTCTTAAATCTGTGCATTAGACTGAGAGGATTCAAACTTAAAATACTTCCCACCTCCCAGCGAAGTGTGATAACACCTAAGTTAGGAGCTAATAGAAAAAAAGTGCCATCTAGCCACCCTTTTAACTTGGACCTCTGTTTAGTAAACACATCCAGAAGGATGATATGCCAAAAGAAATCACAATAACTGGGCATACAGATAGCAGTGCTGTGTCCCAGTCAAGGTTCATGCTCCCAAGATCTTTTCATCTGTTTATTCTTTCATACAAAATCACAAATAATCTCTGGAACAGGGAACAGAACAAACAGAACTTTTAAAGTTACTAAAATCAGTTCAGAAAATTCATTTTTCGTCTATATAAAACATTCCATTCCTTTTTTGACTCTCTCTCAATTCCTGCTTTCCTTGACTTATTATGGTGGAGTTCCCAGTCTAACCACACACTGTTGCTATTTCTTTTCATCAGTTTTGAATTTGCTTCCCTGAATTGTCATGAATGTACCCTTGTTGCACTACTCTCTCTGAAACCTTTTTTTGCTGTTTTATGGCAGCTTTTCCCCTCTTGTCTAAGGAAACAATTCTTGCCTTTCCATTTTAATTTCTTTTACTTGCACGAGTAATTTTTTCCACAAGATAACTAGCTCAAAGAATTATTCTAAAAGATACAACATCATGTGTTTCTATAAAGGCCTTTAATATTTTCCATATGATACTTCACCCTTATGCATTCTAGAATATAACTTACATTTTAAAACACAGCTGCACACTAAACTGCCTTCTGTGACATCTTGATGTTCCCAGACCAACCAACAAAAGCTATTAATACATGTATGGAATGCAGCTACACCTTGCAATAATTCTCTGAAGAACGGGAAATACTCAGTATTTGGTCAGATTCATTAATTAATCCATTCATGCCTATATTTCTTGCATGTTTTGTTTTTCTTCATCTCTTCAGAAATGAAATCTTACCACTCTATATGGTGGTAACACAACTGCACTCTGCCTGTTGGTCTCTCATTGAATTTGATTGACAAACACTGTCAGCTTATTATGCTGAACATACATCCATTAGGAAGCATAAATGGAAAGGAAAGAACAGTCCATTAATCCTCCTTTATGTGTAGGCTGCAAATGTTTAATTAAAAGCAGAAATCTGCTATGGAATAAAGTTGCTCTAGAAAACAGAATAGCTGAATCCCAGAAGTAATATAACTGTGTTCCTTGTACACTGGAAACACACAGAGTAGGAGGACTCAAGGGATCAAAGAATGGTTTGTGCCACTCTGGAACTGTTCAATCGTCAAAGAAATTCCTCAGGAGCCATTACAATTGTGTTTGCTGACCCTCTTCCACAGGGCAACCAAACAAAGAATCAGGCTAATAAATTATTTAAAGCATATTCAGCTGAAACTGTATGTTCAAAGACATAGGAAAAACACAAACATTCAACGGAAGATGGTGAATGATGTGAAACCCACTACAAACAGGGAAGACCCACTTGTTCCTCAGCTGCTATTACCCCAAAAAATCTTTGGAGAACAGGTTTTTATCTAACACCTGGGAGGTATAAAACACTTCTCAAGTTCAGGAAAAGTGAAGCAGAAGGAAGAGCCAAGGCTGCCCTTTGGAGTTGAGGAGCACAATGCAATAAATCCCTTGTACAGAGAGTGAAACGAGGCCTGACTTGCACTCCCTGCTACATTCATGGTGGAGAACAACAGGTCTAGGCTGAATGTGATAACTGTGAAATAACTGTGTGTAGCATTGCAACAGCTGCTTTTGTAAAAGTTTCAGGAAAGGCTTAGAAGAAAGTGAGGGATCTTTATGTCTGACTTCAGCTGCTAACACCAGTTCTCACAAAAACCTCACTGCCAGGGGGCAGAGTTTTAACAGACGATGTACCAATTCTGGCTGGAGTAAAAACTGTATGGAGCCATGTTTAGGCACCACTCTTATAACCATGCATACTATTTAACATGCTCTCGAAAACAGAAATAAACATTTTGGTTACAACTAATTTTTTCAACTATACCACAGTCAAGACAAGACAATGCCCCCAAATTCTGTATATTTAGAACAGCCAACATACACGAGAATTTTATAAACTCTCTGTGAAGAATGAGGTGCCTGACACATTCCTGACCTACCAGAAGAATTGTGAACATCTATGGGAAAGATATGTAAAACAAAATTATTCAGTCAACTGGTAGGATTTACAGATCCATAAATGCCATTAAACTCAGTAAAATGAAAACCTCAAGCGGCTACCCTTCAGAGCACTACACATGCTGCTTTGGATTCAAGTCCGTGACGCAGAACTAGACCAACAATGAAAACTTTTGGAAACAGGTTACTTGGGTAGATTGCTAAAACCAGATTCTACTTGTGTTATTTTTCTTGTGAAGTGGTTACTCCTCTGACACATGGATAAGCAGAACACAAATTAATAAATCAAACTACTGAAAAATATAAACGTAAGAAACACAAGTGTAAGGTGCCCAAGAAGACAAGCTGGAGAGAGTGCACTCAGATTTAGGTCTAAAGGGAGTACAAGACCATGTTCTATTTTACCTGAGCTATTCAATTACAATTTGGACTACCCTAAGGCTGTAAGGAGGTTTAGTTACAAGCTGTACTGCTGAAACTTCAGTCCTATGCACCATTTTACTCATCTACCACAAATAAAGAAATACTAGTAAAATCTCCATTTTCTGCTCTTTCCTAGAGCTCACCCAATCAGGTTTGTGATGTCCTGTGACTTCTGCTTCTTCTGCCATGTCTTGTTTCTACTCTCCCACCCCAAAAACTTGTTTGCTTATTTCTCCCACCATTTTTCCTCATTAATGGAGACTAAGCAGATCTGTTTTCAAGGAAACATTACAGGTACAGGCCTGGAACTGACCAAAATGGGGCCATTTATTTCAGAGCATAAATCTCAACAAATCGTAAAGTTTAGCTTTGTAGAATTTTTTCCAATACATTAGACCAGATGTGGTCTTAAGCAGCAGAAACCAAATATCATCTCTAGCACCTAGGAATATACACAAGATTTTGATTTTCAGAACCCATCTCTAGTAAATTACTTTTTGCACACACTTCCCTCAAACTAGCATCAGACCCAGAAAGGCTCTCCAAAACCAAAGGAAAACCCCAAAAGCCATGCACGAGATAAGCAATCTCCAGTTCAGTTGCAATAACCAAAGGGAGGAACACAGAGTTGAAAACAATAATATTCAGGTCTCAAAGAGGTAGAAAACACCAGTAAGTGTGTCAGACTAATTCTCTTTAAAGAAGCATCCACATTTGTTCTTGGCTTTTCATTACTCATATCCTCTGATGTGTACACATCCAAGCAGATTTTGTTCTGAAGATAGTGTGCCATTTATTAGGGGAAAACCAGAGACTTCTTAGTAAGTAAGGTTCCACTGCTTCCTGAATCTTCCTGAGGTGTCCTATTTGCAGATTCAATATTCTTCGAAAAAAGGGGATAGAGTAAAAATAACAGCTTCAAAGAGAATGAAAACTTTTGGAGTTGAGCTGTTGCATTGTCTTTATTTTGCTAAATTTTTTTTTGATGAATTATTACTAGTTCTAATTTTTTTTCAGTGTAGCTGCCAGTTAGGTAGATTGAACAACAAAATGGACCTATAGCTGATAATCAGGGACCAGACATCTTAAGATACAGCTAAGGTGCATCCCTTGCGTAAGCTGCTTCTTATTAGAATAATGAAAGCCTTCGAGGACTAAAGATGCTAAGAGAATGTTTCCAAAAAAACTGGAATGTTGCCATTTCCACACATTTGGGGTGGGTATTCAAACAAACTGGAACATCAGTTAACCCAACGAAACATGAATTAGCCAAAGGAATTAAATAAATTATTAGAGGTGGTTGTGGATCTTCAGTAATTTAGGTTATTTGATACAGGGACTCTTAGAACAAGAAAATTACGTACCAATTACTTTTTTCACTGAAAAGGATGCAAATCTAATGACCTTCTGTACTGCAGATTAAAACAGTTTCTTGGAAAATATAAATGGAACCTTCTTGGTTCATAAAATGATGTAATATTTTCTTCTTTTTTTTATACAAAGGATAAGCAATTTTAATCAAACTGTAGAAGACAATAATCTGGTGATTATTAGAATATGCTGTGTGACAGTTATTAGAGCATGGTAAATCCAGGAGTTCCAGTCTGGATGCTTTGCATTTCATAGGTGGACTAAATTTTGGAAATAATTATTTCTTACTCTAAGAAAGCAGGTTGTTTCAAGTAACAGTGTCTTACAACAGGCAGCAAAATGGGGGTCTCAGTCCCTAATCACATTTGTGTGGTCTGCAGAAGGATGGCTGGGAAATCTTTTCTTCGTAATACTTTCCTTCCAACCTGCCACCATTAATAGAATGACACACCATTTCATTATGCCTCTCTTCCTCACAGCCTGCACAGTAATTGCACACAGTAGCTAGAGACAAGTGGAATAAAAGTTCTGCAATTGTGAATAGGGAAGATGAACAATTTGCAAATTAATCTCTTCTTCTCATGGTAACAAACAACTGAAGTATTTATGAAAGAAAAAGCAGTTTTATACCAGTTCCGTTCCCCTGCACACTGAATAATGACAACCTATTATGAAAGGTTTTCTACTATTCAAATAGTAAATGAGCTCCAGGTCCTTCCTGGAGTTCATTAGTATATAAACTTGACTTTTATGGGGGTCCAAAGGAAAATAAAAAGGATTTTTGAGGAAGAGATGCCAAATTCAGCTGGAGATTAGTGTGCTTTATTCCCCTGCTCCTATTGTACATGACATTGAAGAAGAAACTCCTAGATCAATCCCAAAATGCGGTTTGTTAGCGAGGTTGGACTGCTTACAGCATGTAGCATGCAAGTCATGACTGAGAGAGGAAAAAGAAAAACACAGCCCGCAGAATGTGGACACAGAAACTGTTTTTTCCTTACTATAAAAGTCAATCCCATTATTGCCATGACAGCTAGTATTTTTTCTTTTGTTTTCCTGAACCAAATCTTCAGAAAGACCATAATACCAATGTTTAACTGCAGGCAACTTCTATTTTTTTTTTTTTTAAATGGAAAAAGGGTTCTTGTTAAAATGCAGACACAATTTCTCACTTCAACATCTAGTTAATTAATACATGTGAGATGCAGAGTTCTTCGGAAAAGCCAGGTCTGATAGTCAAAACAAAAGTCCTTTGTAGAGACTACATCAGAGTGTAATTAATAGTGTATACCAGGATCTATGCTCACCTTCACCTATAACATTAAAGGAGATATTAAATAGATAGAGGAGATATTAAAGGAGTGTTCCTAGTTCAAGCACTGGAGCTAATGTTCTTAAAATTAACACAGTGAATTAACTTTGGCATAAATAAGGCAGCTTTAACCACTGAAGATGTAGTTAGTGAACGCTCACTAATTAGGTTTGCAAAGTTGTTACACATATAAATAACTGCATGTTCACTGTGAGAATGATGGCAAGAAACACTGAGCAACTGGACCAATCAGACCAATCTGGAACTCCTGAAAATCTACGAGTTAAGTAATAATTCAACTGTTATTGTCATTTATTTCTAAACATAAAATTTCAGAGCAAGGTTGGAACTCAGGTCAACATACCCTCAGTCATACAAGATTCCTTCCATGCATATTTTAAAAACTATTATTTAAATAAAGAAAAACCTCAGTTACAGGATTTAATCAGGAGAAACTATTCCACAGTATAATATATGTCTCATCACTAGGACTTCTTTTCCCCCTACAACTAGGATTCTTTTTTTTTTCAAAAAAAACCCACTTTGGCTAGAATTTTTCAGTTTCACTTTTCCCAGTTATGGCTCCCTTTTATCCAGGTCTGACTTCTTTGTCCTCCCTGGAACAAATCCAAATCTGGTTCCAGATGCTTCATGTGGGAAAGTGGGCACAGGAAACAAGTGGATTCATAGCCCTAATGTGCAGCAACATGGGTAAAGGTTCTCAAACTAACATGAACTTTGTACAAACCAGGAAAGAAAATAGAGGCATATTCACATTAAAACTAAAGAATGGCCATTTTTATCTTTTTAGTAAAGGAGAAAACTGAAGAGCAGTGCCCTGCAGGTGCCATGTGTGTTCTCCCAACAGCTGTCCATTTAGACTCGGATCCAGCTCACTTGTGAAAAGCTGCTGTTTCATTCAGTTCCCAAACAAACCACAACACATCCTTTACATGATAGGAGGCACAAGAAACATTCCCATACCACAGTTAATTTCCTTGAACACAGGGATTTCTGCTTCCTACATCTAAATTGATCATCTCTTAGAAATGCTGAGATTACCACAGAGAAAACTGCACTTTGTGTATTTTTTATGCATTAATACATTTGCCAGCATGATGCAGGACTGTTTAGCAGGAGGGCAGAATTTAACTCCAGAGTAATGGGCCACAAGGCACTGTTAGGCTAAGACAGAGCCAGTGCCTGCAGAACACGACATTTCAGCATGAAGTGCATGAGGATTCTCACTCCTTTTCCCAGCCTGAACCCTATGTTAAAAGGAATAACCAGGGATAAGAGGACTGTTCTTAGCAATATACAACATATTTCATAGGAAGTTATTTCAGTTATTTCCATCTAATATGTCCCTCTCTCAGAGCATCAACTCAGATGTTCAGCACTATGTCAAAGATTATGCTGAAGCAGAAGTCCATAAAAATAAGAAAACTTGAAGTACTTCATAAATAATTTTTGAATGACAAGATCCTAAATTTAATCTATTGATACACTAATACACTACAGATGCAGTCTCAAAGAGGTTGAATGTCATTTATGTCTCACCTGGAATAAATTTTAAAAATTGTTACTGTCTATTAATTTAGTATGTCAGCCAATTAAAGCAGGAACCACTGTACAAAACAAGGAGGAGGAATAGTTTCAGTAGACACAGGATATGATTTGCAGTGCCATGAAGCAGTAAAAAACTTTCTGCATTTCCAAAATTAGGACCACCAACAGGAGAAACACATAGGATGCAAGTTAGGAACTTAGAGAGGAACTGATATATTAATACATTCTCATACAGGAACTATTGAGATATACAAATAAAACAGGCAAAATCTGTGAAGATCAGACCATAGACAACACACTTACTTACCAAGAACAACAAAAACTATTTAGAAGAAAATACTCTAATAAATACACAACCGTGGGGATGCTCTGACTTACAACATCTGGCTCGTTTTTTTAAGAGATAAGATGCAGTCCTGTAAATCCATCACAATATTTGAATGCAACTACTGGCAGGAGCAAAGGGATTCAGAACATGACCCGGCATTGAAGAATAGCCTTGTAAATCTACAGAATGCTTTTATCACCCTTCCCATGTCGGCATGATGTACAGGACTGTAGTGTTATGCATGGATTTAAAACCCTTTTTAGTGTCACTCAGAGGTCCTTCTCACTGGCTCTGAGGTATTTCACCAATTCTGTCTTGAAAGGCTGTACAGAAAACAACCTTGAAATCAACTTGTACCTCCCTTTCTACTGTTGGAGTAATTCACAAAACAGTATTACAGCATCAGAAAAACCTAAAGACCACCCCAATTTTACAACCCTGCAACTTCCCTCTTCTCCTCAAGACCCCCTCAATGTTTGATGGCATATACAATTACAAGATCAGACAAGACCCATGAAGCATTCATAAAATGAATGTAAAATGTCTTACATAGCAGTATGGAGCCATTCAGTAAAAGCAGATGTATCAACAACATAAATGCAGCTGTTTGAAAAAATAAGACAGATTTTTCTCATTCCTGACCTGTAAGATTTACCTGACAGAAGATAAGACTTGGTAAAGCACCAAAGGAAGTAAAGGACACTGCTGATCAGTGTGGCAAGAGAGAAAGGATGGATAGAGCCATACAAGTCATGAGCATGAACAAAACTGTAAGTGGGAAAATCAGAAAATCAGTAGACTTTTCTCAAAACTAAGATAAAGCTGTGACTAGTACAGCATCACAGATACACATTTAAGACCCCCTCAACACAACTTTTCTTCATTAATAAGATCCAGGCCAATCTCAGCAAAAGTTTTTTTTGTTAATGCAACTTTGATTCAAAGCAATTGGAAAAAACACTGTGGTTTCTAGAACTATTTAGTCTAACCAAGTGTGGGCAGATCATGCTGATAATAGAATGATTTAACTGAAATGAATTTCTATAATCAAAAATAAACTAGGCTAGAGAGCTCCAGACCAGCTTGAATGAAATACTTTAAAAACATCAATAATTTGTTGCAGCATAGTTAAATATTAATGCATCCTCTTTATACTCCTTCCAGTCAATCACTTTAAAAATGTCAAAAGATGGGGTGAGAAAGGAAATAAGGCGTAGTGTCTGGCTAACTTCCCCTCTGCGTCATATCCAAGCACTGGAAAGGCCCAAATAATTTGCACAGATGTAAGAGGACAAAACCTGAACTTCAGAAATGCATAGCAAAATCCAGGTTTATGCCAGACTTCAGCCCCTCTTTGTGCTGTCCTGCTGGAGCAAGTCTTAAGGACAGCTGCTTAACTCCATTCAGTGGCACAAAGAGAAACAGCCACCTTTCCACCACCCCACAGGAATCACAGGAGGAGTAAATGAAAGCAATAATAGAAACCAACAAACCTCTCCTGGCACATGGGTGAAACCTCTCCTCACACCTCAACCTTCCACACCACGCTGCACTGTGCTGCTGCAGCTGAAAGTCCTGAAAGAAGAAGGGAACACCTCTCTCCAGCTGAAATCTATCCAGCCTGACCTGCAAAGACACCTGGTTGTTGTCTTGTAAACATTTTAGACATTTTTTCTGTGTTCAGATTAGGGTATTTAGCCCTTCCTCCCCTCCATCTTCCTAACCAAATCCTACGTGTTCCTGGAGTTCCCAAGAGGGGGAGAAGATTGAGCAGAAGGGTTTAAGGAGGTCACTGCAGGATGGTACTCTCTCCAGTATTATCTGCTGGGAGGTATCTCACCACTCCTACTCTTCAGAAACCCTGACAACTTCTCAGACATGTTTGTAATCTGGTCAGCCTACTTCAGCTTGCTGGTTACATCACATTTGCAGGACAGAGCATCTTCAAAGCATTCCTTACCCTGTGAGCTATTTGGCAAAAGGAGAATGATGACAACTCTTGTTCCTCTGGCTAGTCTGAGAAACCTCTGTTTCCTTTGCTCACTAGATGTTCTGACCAAAATAATAATGAAAAAATTATATCTATTCTTTTCTTTCACCTGCAATATCTGGGTAAAATCTAAAATCTATGAAGACATTCCAAGGTGTATTTAAATATATGGTTTTTTTCATACACAATATCTTCTAAATACAAGTATTGCACAGATTAGCCTGTACTTTCCTAATTTTCATGTTCTGGACTGTGTGTTCCAGCAATGTTCCCAATAACAGCCAGTGCCTCTGAAATCCTTCCACACGTGGAGCAGCCAGCTTGTCCTTCCACAGTCAAGTCATAGGAAGGAAGGCAGCAGTGACATGAACTTTTTACTACCCCAGCTTTCAGCAAATCCTCTGCATGTACTTCTGAGAGGCATGTGTAGATAGCAGGCACCTCAAGCCAATTTGGAGGCCATCCTTTTTCCTTAGCCAAGAAAAATGCTTCAGTGCCAGCCTTCCATTTGTCTTTGGCCACTGGGACAAGCTGCAGTTTTGTTCCACAAAGCATTCAGAAGTTGCCTGCAGCAAATAGTCAGGGATGCCCCTGGAATGGAGACTAAATTACAACAGGATTTTTATTGCACTTTGCCTCCATCTGCTGCCTTCAGCAGTGTTGTCCTCACATAAACCACTGCCTACATTGTCATTTTCTGCTTCACAAAATCAAAGGGGAAACATCTCCCTGATGTAGGTATCTGACAGGAGAAGCATCTCCAGGGCTCAACTGATGGTCTAGAATAAAAGATAATTAACAAGGTTTGCAGAAATACAAAATAGTGCGAAAAGAAAGGGAGAAATTAATATTGAACACGTTCAATTTTTCCACCTTGAGCACTAATAATGCTAAGATTAGACCACTGAAACATCACCTGCATCATCCTACTCTATTTTGTCACAGACTAAAGTTCCTTGTGGCAGCCTGTATATTCAGTTTTCCATGGCCATTTACAAGCAATAAACATCTCCTTACCATGAAGGATATTCTGACATAAAATTTGCATTTATTGAGTCTCCACTAAGACTGAGAGGGACTTTGCCTTCTGGATCACACTGAAATTGCAAATTCCTTCAGTTAAAAATACTGTAACAGTAAACAGAGCACATTCTTCCCTAAGTGTCATTTCTGCTAAATGATAATTACCTTTCCCAAACACACAAATGCTTGAGCAATAATGTCATACTGAGCAGTGAGGACCAGCTAGGTTCTTAGAGTTCTGCAACTGCTCACTGAGAAAGGAGTCATAATCTTCTTTCTGTATTTCCAGTGTCATCTATCATCCTTAATGGTTTCCCCAAAACCATTTTTGTGCAGACATTACCATTAATAATAAACGTCCTCCTAGCCCAGTTTACAAGAATTCAAAAATTTTTTACTGCAGATCATTATTATTATTATTATTATAGGATGCCACGTGCGTGTATACAATTTGAGCTGAGCTGAGCTTTCTTTGGGCTTTCCATCTTCTCAGTGACATTTTGCCTGAACCAGAAATAGAAGCATTTTATATTACTTCCTCTTCTACACTGAGGAGAAAGAATAACTAGCATTCACATAATGTTATGCTGTCTCATAATAGATTTTTAACAGAACATTTTGCAGGATATTTTATTCTTTTATAATTTGATGTAGCAGCCAGTTGTACTTCTTTTTTTCTGAAATCTTGATTGTGTTGATTAGAATGAAAAAGACTTCCCTTGGGGATTTTGACTTTTTTCATTAATTTAATCTAAATTGTCCAAGTCATTAATTTTACACTCTTTAAAAATAACATAACAAATGTAAAGCTTTCTCAGCTACAGATGCCAATGTTTTTCCAATACAGAGTCTCCATCTCACAGTACAGTCCCTGTAACATATGGGCAGCTTAATCATTTTTGCCTCATTCCTTCAGTGTCCAAACTTTACATCTCATACAGGATGACAGCTGTATCATTCTTTTCTTCATAATCTGCACACATCTCCACAAACACAAATATTCATAATAGATGTGACAAAGCAAATATACACACCTCAATTTATAACCAGTTTACCATATTCATTAGTCAGAGTTGACACACAGCCACCATAATCCTAAAATCTAGTAAATGCTTTGAACTAGATAAACTTAGTTCCTGGTCTACCTGCCTGTTGTGGNGTGGTGTGGAATATCCCTCTGGTCAGTTTGGGTCACCTGTCCCAGCTCTGCTCCTTCCCAGTTTCTTTTGTGTACCTCCTCAGTGGCACAGTATGAGCCAAGGAAACATGTCCTCGACTCAGGATAAAGATGACTTAGTAAAAAACTAAACCATCAGTGTATTATCAACACCATTCTCATTCCAAATCCAAAACATAGGACTGTAACAGCTACTGAAAGGAAAATAACTGTACCCTAGCTGAAACCAGAGCACTGCCACAACTCTTCAGACCAATTTTTCTTTCCTGCAATCACACTGTCATTTTCAAAGTGTTCTTTCTCTTCTGCTCTAAAGAAGGTCCTAACAAGCAACAGTGAAAACTGAGTATGGATTAAATATCTCCTTTTATGATATGACTATCCATAAAACTGTCCCATAATTAGTGAACTGCTCCATCATACATGTTTTTAACAGCATCTAATCCTGAAAAATGTTGCAGTAGAAACAAGTAGAATTTCCTGGTTTCTGGAACAGCAGGGAAAGAAAGGCATAGCCTTAATTCTACTCCCTGGAAAGCACAGGTATAAATCACTCCTTGACACAGAAAAGGGAGGAAACTCCTTGGCATTCTAGACATAAGACTGATTATGAAATAGATCTAATTCACTAGAGGTTAACTGTAAAACCATAGGGGTAAAAATCCAACAGCATGATTTTCAAAGGGACAGCATGAGATAGATGAGGTATTAAAACAAAATCCATAACTAAATAATTCTTATGAGGTTTTGTTGCTTGGAAGGCAGGTGGGTTGTTATAGAATACAAGACACCAACTATGGAATATGGATATTTTTGACAGTGAAACTGGAACAGACCCAATTAGAAATAGTTAGCTGGGGATTTTTAATAGAAAAATCCTGAAGTATTGACATGCACTTCAAATGCCAGCAATGTAATTTTTAAAAGAAGATAACATTGTTGATAGATATAGCTATTCACAAGTTTTAGTAGGAAATACTAGCACAGGATTTTGCTTTAAACTAATCCTTCAAAAATAAGCTGGAAATGTGAAGGATACAATTTCCCCGTGATGTGATAAAAATCATAAACCTTTAGCTATTTTATTACTTGTGCTTTCTTGTGCACAAGTCCATTTTCAAGGCAGGGGAGAAAAGAAATTAGACAACTGTCATATATAAATGGCCTCAAAATTGCTGTTGATTATGATTTTAGGTCAGCTTTCCTCCTTCTGCATGCACAGAACTGGCACTGCACTTTTACCTGGCTTTGCCACCAAATACATTCTTTCTATAGGAACTACTGGAGTGTTCAGAGGATCAAAGCTATTCATAAAAGTCTGAGTTCCCACAAATCTGATGTTTATACATTTCACCTTAGGCCCATGAGTTGTGACATAAAGCTGATAAAGAGGGATGATATACTCCAAATTAAATGTATTTATAGTAATGTAGGTCCTTAAAGATTACTGTGTAGTAGTTTTTAATGGACATAGGTTGGGAGAAAGGGATGAAAAAACACAGGAAAGTATCATAAGTTACTTAAATACATTGATTTATTCTTTCTAGTCTAGCCTCTTCTCGTATAGCCTTTCCTCATATTTAGGTAAGTTTGTGATACTGAACACAAAAGAATTTGTGTTTGTGTATTTAAGTAAATTTATTGCTAACTGTGCCTTTACTTTGACTTTATCTTTTTAATAAACAAAATAAATAAAATAGTCATGTCTTTCCATTATTCTGAGCTAAAATATTTTGCAGCAAGTTGAATACAATAGAAATAGATCAAAAATATATCTTTCATATAAAATCCACTGTTTTATTCCTCTTTCAATAGCATATCTAAGTACAAAACCCTCCAGATCCCCAAGACTTAACTGAAATTAGACAGAATTTTTAAAAGGAGTACAATTTCGAAGGAAATTGTCTTTTTGTAGTTGTTTGAATCTCAAGCACAAAACCTCTAACCTGGAAAACCATAAGGAAATTGTCTGGTATCTTTGACCTTAGAATTAGAAATCCTGTTCCCATCTGAAACACATGGGTTGGAGTTCTTGAAGTTCCAAAGAATAATACCAGGAAAATAATACTTAAAGGCTTCTAGTAATGAATGAGATAACCAATTATTTCACCTAACTCGATATAATCAATTATTTCACCTAACTCGATATAACCAATTATTTCACCTAACTTCCTTAAAGGTTCTATTAAAAGATGAAAAGTACTGTCTCCCAGGTAACAAAGATTGTAGTAGGTGAGATGGGACATTCCACTGAGAGGCATTAAACCAAGTTCTGTGTCTTCCTTTCATGTTAGAGACCTCTCAAAACCCAGACTTCTCCAGAAACCTCTATCTCACTTTCTGACTCTCTAAATTCCCTTTCCCAGGGAACACTGCACAGCCTTCTCCTTCTACAACCTTCAATGAGTTTGGAGCTATCACTAAGTTATACAGTGATATAAATGTATGTATTTAGCCAGATATTCCACAGCACAGGGGTTTTTTCCATCTTCTTCAAAGCACCAGATGTGAAATACTGTCAGATATTGGATCAGGTAAACCTGATTCCCTGAGGTGAACAGGGAATTTTCTTAGGTACATCTCTAGTCTCACTTTGTGTTTCAGAAAAAAACACTAGGTGCTGGTCTTCCCAAAGCCCTCAGTATTTAACTGCCTGATTATAATATTGCCCCAATATGAAACCACTTCAGAGAAGCAGAAGGTAAATCATAGCCAGAGAATGCTGTGCAGGCCAGTCATGGACAGAAGGAGATGCAGAGCCTGTCAAAGCACTCACACCTCCAAAAACTGGAGCTGCGTTTAATGGGAGGAATTTCAAAAATGCTTCCTGAATAAGTTAATTTCCTTCCTGAGAGAGAATTGAGAGGAGACTGAATGTGCATGATGCATCTAAATGACCTTCAGAAAAAAAAATATTTGCTATGAATTCCACCAGGAAGGGCTCTTTTCTAAGATAATTGCTGACTACCTACAGCCATTTGTTCAAATGAAAGAGACAGTTTACAGGTTTTGTGTTGGTACAAAATACCTGAGATTTTCTTACATTCCTCAACACACATTTTTAAAAAATCATTACCTGTATTGTCTCTTTCAAATATTCTGTTTGTCTATTACTTTATCACGGTTTGAGTTAAAGATAATAAAGATAAAGATAATAACAAACCCAACAATTTTTTCTTCAGGCCTGTGGTATGGCAGGTGTGAAATTGGGTGAAGTTGGACCTATTGCCAAGTGTTCATCTCCTCTCCACATCATGTTCAAAAGCTAGTAGGCTCCAACAAAATAGCATCTGTACTGCCTGATTTTAGAGTTGGTATCCCAAGAATCATATGCAGAAAAGGAATTTTCTAGTGGCCTGCATTAGCCAAGAAACATGAGCACATGGCAAGGGTGTAAAGCACACTTGATCTTACAGACTCAAATAAAAATTTACATCAATTGAATTTTTGGGACCAGGACAATGGTTTAAATTTGATGCCATAAAACCATTTGACCCCCCTGCCCTTCCCCCCAGGTTGGACTGTAAAAGGCTGTGGGAAAAGTTTTTCTCCCTCACAGATCACTGAGGAATATAGTGCTCACTTGGGTTTCTGTCACTACAGGAGCCTCAAATATTGCTTTTTTCTTGTCTTGAATTAATCTCCCTCTTGGTCTGAAGTTCTGTATATGAAGTGGTTGGACTTGAAAAGGGATATTTGAGTGAAGTGTATCTCCTGTAACAAGACAGAGATATGGCAAATGTATTTCAAAATTTCCTTCTAAGCTGGGACTTTGTGAAATCCAATCTGCTCACTCTGGATCCATGAGGCTATACCGAGCGATGCCTCCTCATCTTCATCTTTCCAGGCTCCTGCCAACTCGTGATCCTACCTCCATCCACACACAGCATGTACCCAGTATCCTTGTTGGATACTCTGAGATGGCAGAGCACCAGGTAAATAGCTTGAGGCCTTATTGCTGCAGGAAGTGAGAATTCATGGCCACCAACTGTTTGGAAATAAGAGTGGTCTCATTTGGGAATGCATCTTATGTGACAGCAGTTGCCATGAATGCATCCTATTTTTCAACTTGTCTTGAAACGTTGTCCATAACACTGCACAGTTAAAAAAAGAAGCTGTCTTGATGAAACACGGCGAACTTAAAAAAACTGCAGCAAACGAATGGACTTGCTTTCCCAGAGTATTTGACAATGGAACATTTTCTGTGGAATTGATTTCTTAGATAGGGTGGATGCTTTCCATTTCCTCAAAAACCCTAATGGCTTAATGGTTTAAGCATTATTCATTCCTTTCTGGATTGGGCTGGTAACAGCCTAGTAATGTGAGATCTATTAAGATTCTCAAAAAAAATATCCTGGATTGTTCATTGTTTGAACTCTTAATTATGAATTCATTTGGGCTGAATAATATCCATGATATGCTTGGAGATTTTGATGTGGAAAATCCCATTAATAAAGAACAACATCTGAGACCTAGAAATATGCAGAGAGCTTTTTTTTTGCTATCCCCAGAGTACAGAAGGCCTTGAATGCTTACCAAAGAGGGTGATGCACGTCTATTCTGCCTCCTAAAAACACTTCCTCTTTCAGATTTACAGTCACTAAGAACAGAGAGCAATTTTGATCAAAAGAAGCAGCAGCAGCTGTAAGGGAAAAGTGTTCATTTCTGATTGCCTCATCTGGACTAGAAGGGGGTAGTAGAACAATTTTATTACACCAGATGCAGTGGAGGGGTTTATTTCATTTAATCTGGAGAACAGAGGAATTTGTCACATAGAGAAAATGAAAATAATCTTGTTCTTCTTGCCACCACCCAGGCATGATGGTTATTGGCTGAGTTCACAGAAGAAGCTGGAGTTTATGATGACTATTTACTAACTTTCTCCTGCATGACTGTCCTAAGAGAGCTGGTATTTTTCTACACTCCAGAGACATCTTCTGTTGAAAAGTTATTTTTGTTTGGTATTTGCTGGAGAGCATTTGTTTTGGGGATGTGAGCTTCTGGGATTTGTGGTAGGCTCAAAGTTTCAACTGTGCACCATAGAATACTATTTTTTCCTTAGGACAGACTTTAAGTTGGAATTTATTAACACTTAGAACCTTCTGTATGCTAAAGCCTTTCTTGACTGGCCATGTGCACTGATAGCAAACAACAGGCACAGATTTTGGGGTCTGGGTGGGTTTTTTTTTTTTTTCTGCAATCTTTCAGTAGTAGAACGTGTACAATGCGATTTATTTGGTTGAGTTTACTTTTGAGGGTTGTATGTTCTGTAATTTTATTTACATCATGAATTCAATATTACTCTGGGTGAAGTGTTTTTTGAGCAGGAACTTTGATAAATAATAAATAACAAAAAAAAATTTTTTTTTGACAGATAGATTTTAAATGCCACTGTTTCTGACTTGGAAATATATTGCAGCTTCTCAGGACAAAGGATAGTATCTATACAGAATGGAAAGCAAGGGAGAATCAAGCATGGTGCTTAGCAATGAAGGAAGGCCAGGAAAAGGTATTAAACTCATTTTCTAAAATATAGAAAAGGGAAAGTAAAAATTATTAATCCCTTTTTCTCTAAAAGGAGAATGATAAGCTATAATTTGTTTTCAAAGGACTGCCAAGGTCATTAACATGTATTTGCCAACAATGCAGCCAGGAACTTGGGGTTCAGGTCATGTCCCTTCAGGTGGAATGTCCAATGTCTTGATACCAGGCTGTGTCCACTCCAAGTCATAAGACAGGACACGGAGAGTAAGTATGGCACAGTTAGATACAAAAAGGCAGTTGTGAGTCTCCAGCTTAAAAGTACACAGACCAGAAGTACCAGACAAGACAAACCTTGCCACCATGGCTGACCATACACCAGATATCTGACATCTCTCTGGAAAAAAATTGGACTTTATGATGAGGAGTATGCAATGGCCTTAAATGTTTCTCAGGAAGTAATTACACAACACTGAGTGAAAAGAAGAAATACTTACACTGACAGGTTGTCTAGAAGCCAGACTCTTGACTGAATTCAGCTCTGTCACCCATCAGTAGAAATTGTCTTAGTATGTTTCTACTGTGCATTTTTCCTGTTTTCTGGTGACTTGACTGTAGGACTAGAAACCAGCACCTGTGACAGAAATAACAGGTAAACCACAGGTAAAAATCTCTTTGACATACAAAAAATACACCCTCCCACATAACATGGTTAAACATAATGCTTTCTAACACCATTTTATATCTCAATTTGCAAGAATAATCCAGCACTGCACTATTGTTTTAGATCTGGAATCCTTTTTGTTATTATGACTAATGACACAGGAGTCACTCCATTTTTGGTATTTTTACAGCACTTACAGTCTGCCCAGTTTCCTTATTTTCCAGGTCCACAGAGGTGAAGCATGACTGCAGGGCCTTTGTAAATACTTGGGACAGCTCTAGGATGGACATTTGATGAACAATCCTGTCAGTCCTTTTGTCCTTGACTCTGCTTGCAAATTATTGTTTTAGACCTAGAAGGTCCTTGCCCTTTTTCACAGAGATGTCTAATTTCAGTCCATTAGGACTTCTCTATTAGCTTTTACTTCTTCCCACCAGTTGTTACAGAACATCTTTATGAAAAAGATGGGAGTGGATTATCAAGCACTGGGCAGCAGTGACTGCTTTCTTTTCAAAGAACTGAAAACAGCTACCCAATCTAACTTCACTGATGCCAAAACTTCCTTCCCTATTATTATTTGTTCCCCATCTCTCCCGTTTCGTGAACCACTTGAAGACACTGATGGTACCCGGGGCACGTTTGGGCAGAACCTCTGGCACAAATCCTTGCTGGCGCTGGGAAAAGAGCGAATTCCAGGGGCTCGGGCGCCATCTGCTGCGGCCGTGGAGCAACGCGAGCCCCGGAGCCAGGAGAGGGGCGGCGCTCGGGGGCGAAACTCGGGAATCTGGGCATGGAGCTGGGAAAGAAAACCTTCTGTGGCCGCACCAGGAACAAAGCGTGAAAGCAAAGGTATTCAAACCATGACCACCAGGGTCATGAATGAACAGAGCCCCTTCAAGGAAAAGAACAATTACCAATCTCTTCAGCTGAGACAATTGAAATTATTCCAGGTTGGGGACGCATTTGGTTTCCACTTCCATTTCTGCTGAGAACCTGAATGAAGGAATGAAGCCACTGAAGAAGACTCACTACAGAGTCATAAAAACGAATGCTTTTGTGCCTCAATGAAAAAGAGTGAAGTTACAGAGAGCTAGTTTAAACGGAGAAACATCAGGCAGAAGGTAAATTTAAACTAGTGACAAGAAGAGGTGCAGTCCTTGCCTTGGGAGTACTCTGCTTAGAAGAGGGTCTCCCGGGGTTGTGATGTGCAGGTTCCCATTTCTCTAATTAGACACATCATCCTTGGAGAGAAAAGTGAAACTGATTGATATTAGAGAACACACGAGGTAGACTGGAATGGGATTTCCAGTACTTCTACAAGCAGAAGGAAGCAGCTGATGATAAATTGTTTTAAGGACACAGATAAAGATGGAAGAGACTCAGACTCATTTTGAATTGGCTGTTGGACATGCTTGTAACTCTTTTATCTCTGGTAAACAGGCCTGAGCACAAGCACTGACTCATCACTGCTTCCCACTCAGAGTCAGCATTCGGTCCCCTCGCTTCACGTTTGCACCTCAGATACTCTCCTGAAAGTGCAGGCATCCCATGCACCTTGTTCCAGTTCCCTGCTGATGGATGAATTTCATTCATCCTTGTATCCCTATGCATGTAGAAGCAGCTTCCACAGCTGCCTCAGAAAGAGTTGTTTGTCCTGCTCTTCAGGCTCAGAGGAAAATACTTGCTCGTCTGACTAGCTTTTCCCAAGCCCCAAAAGATCCATTAGCAATCCTCAGGGGGTGAGCAGCAGTGGCTCTGGTGAATGGTGTCAGAGCTGAGGAACAGGCTGTCCTACCTGCTGGAGAGCTCATCCAGCAAAGCACTCGTGGCTATGGCAGATGTTAAAGCTTTACAGCCACGTTTGTTGTGCCCTGCCAGCAGCAAGCTCACACAGCACTGGAGGCTGGAGAGCCACGGGGGACTGAGACATCAGCAGAGGATGCAATAAAGAATGTCCCAAGGATTGCCACCCTGCCATTCACCAGCGTGCTCAGCCCAGCCTTCTGCACCCTCCCCAGCTTCGTGGCTGCTCGGCAAGGAAAGGCACAACCCAAAGAAACACAGCTGGTGCTCCAGCTGCATGCTTCTTTTTGATGCATTTAATTAAGGGACTGAATTGCTGGTTTTCAGCACCAATGGTGTTTTATGTTTCTGAAAATACATTTCAAACAACTGCAGAGTGAGCTCTCAGTAGGTATCAGTTGGGTTTACGCTTCTTCACACAACTTCACATTTAAATGCCTTACAAGATAGGTAGGTGGGAGAAGGTCTAAAAACATACCCTGCTTTGCAGTTTTAAGAAAAGAAAATTCACAATTTCTAATGATATATGAGTTGATTTTTTCAGGTGGATTTATATCCTCTTTGCAATTCACTTTCCATGGATATCTTAGTAAAAACTTTAATGACAGACAAAGACACCAAAACAAAGGCTGATAAAAAAGGAGTACAGAAAGTGTGCCTAATGTATTTTAAAGTGTCTGTCCCAAATGTAAGTGCTAAAAAAATACTTCAGAGCTTGGTTTGAATACCACTGGAGTCTATGGAAATCATTATGAAGGGTCTAAAACCAAGCTAAAGGGATATCATAATTCATGCTATTATTAATTTGTATCACAGTAACACTTAGCCTCATTTGTCATCAACAAACTTTTTTGAGTAAGGGATCATACACAAAGAGAAAAAACACCTGACCCCCATATTAATGACAAATAATCTCTGTTTGCTGTATATGTTGAATACTTGCTACAAATTGCTTCTGAACAAGCTACAAGGCAAACCACTCCGCGGACACTGTTTGGTGAGTAATGCTGAACAATGAACAAATTCTAGACAATTGCAAGCAGAAATGCACAGCACAAAGCAGATAATTTTTTCCTCATGCTTTGTTCATCCATCTCTCCTCAGCAGGTACTTCTGGGGCAGGTTGCCATGGGTGGTGTTGATATATTTGATTAATAAATGTCCATTCACTTACTAAGCAAGCACTGGAATAAAGTCTCCCTGCAATAAAAGTACTTTATATATTATGGTAAATTAAATTGAGTCCTTTAATGCCCCAGGCAGTAATGTATTTTTAGAAATCATGTTACCATCCCATCATTTTAATGTAACTAGATCCATCTTCAAATAATTTCCAAAATAAAATGAGATAGAATTATAATGGGCTACACCTGGTGAGAGAAAAACCTCTTCCCTTCCTTCCATACTAGGACAGTTCCTTCAGGGCTTCAGGCATGACACAGGGCATACTCTGTATCAGCTTTAAGCATGGTATAAGAAGTCAAACCATAAATATAAGCATGGTACAGTAGTCAAGCCATAAATCCAGTGCAATAGGATGTTTTAGCATCAAAAGCACTTGCAGCACTTACCAAACTTTGGTAAAGTCACCTCAGAATCTTTTACTTTACAGTGTCCTTTCCATAAAAATACAGTGCTATATCACAGATTAGAGATAAAAAACATATCAACTTTTTAAAACCAAAGTGTTTTAGAGGAAGAAAGTTGTATTGGAACTAATTTGCCACACATTTTACACATTCAATACAAACCGGAGTTTTTACAACAACATATGGAAAGTATCTAAATCAGTAAGACAATGACTTTCATAAATCACTCCAGGTTCCAGCCTTAAATTATGTCATGTTCCCTCTCTCAAGGGATATTCACTGCATCTCATACAAACTCGTGGTTATGTGTGCACAGTATTCCTAACTTTATACAGAATGATGTCATATCAACACATTGAGCATATGTAGAATGAAGAGTAAACACAGATTTACATGACCCTGACCAGATGAACCCACACACTCCCTATCACTTCCCTTTGGCTTAGGGGGTATTTTTTTTCCTTTTTTACACGATATATTAAATGGATTCACCAAAACTTTGGGGGATTCCTCTTTAGACTTTATTTTTGCAGCAGCATACTGTGGGGTTGCAGTGGTCAAGAATAATGTGGGACAGAAATCCCATTTCCCTAACCTTAGGTACATAAAGGCCTCAGGCTGATACAAGACAAAGCACAATTGCCAATGAATACAATGAAGATTTATGGGATTTTGATGAAAAGGCTCTTAAAATTCAGTTAAGACAGCTGCTCGTGACTAGCCTTACCTTTCCTTCAGGTCACAGACAGGTTTACTGGACAAACTCAATGTTTAGTATCAGCCTTTTGTTTCATCTTTAAAAGCTACAACTGTGCATACTTCTCCCCTAAAAATAATGTAAAAAGAAAGTATATGACAAATAAATGCTCCAATTTTATGTCCTGTTTTCAATAAATATCTACCTGTTCATCTTGTTTGTATGGCCTCAAATGACTATCTGAAACTAACAGAACTTTGCCCAGTGATTTTAGATAATAAAAATATGGTTTTAATATATTTCTATCAAATCATTCTTTGGCAAACTTTTAGTGAAGGCAAGATAGAACAAAAGCAGAAATTTACTGTGCTGGCATTGAACATATATATGTTTGAATATTATATGATTTCAGAATCTTTATTGTTGAACATGTAACAAGAATATAACCCTTTGAAAGGATGCTTGAGCTACTACTACTACTACTACTACAGCTACTACTCTACTTCTTCTTTAGTCATCTGGGAACTAAATGAACTTATTCTGGAATACTGTCACATAATAAACACACAGTCTGAAAACTCAGCTTACATGAGGACCACGGCAGAAATCACATATCCATCTGCACAGTTCAGCTGAATGTGGTAAAATAAACACCCCTTCTTCATCTCTCTAACAAGAGATTTATGAATTAATGGTGGCACTGATTTGCTTCAACATTTAAATCTGTGTGGTTCAGACCTCCTTTGACCCTAGCAAACACAGATTGAGTAAAATGATCAGAACAAACTGCAAGAAGTTTCCACATGATCATTTTTACCAAAATGTTAACTGTTTATTTCCAGTGACCTGGATTTTAATCCAGTTTTAATTTGAAATTATTACATAGTTGCCAGAATTTAAAGAGAAAGAAATGAGATGTCAGTCTGCAGTCTAGAGATTATTCTGGTTTCTGATCTCAGACCAGAGATCCTCATAAAATAGCCTTTGTCCTCCTTTTCAAATCCTAAGCAAAGTTAAGAACATCAAAGCTCAGAAAAAAAGACAATATTCAGCTTTAAATTAAGATGAAGTTTGGATGTACAGTGTATAGGCAAAGCACAGCCACACTGCAAAAAATGCAAATTAATAAACCACAAACACACAGTGCAGGTAGCCACAAAGAGAAAGAAAAAAATACTAGTGCTATTTCCTAAGCAAGATATGGTATCTTTCACTTTACTGGCAGTAAAAAATGCAGTTTCCTCCTTATTTTCAGAAATACAGATCAACTTTCTGGAAGAAACCAACAGCTTCAGAGGAAATTTCATGGCATCTCCCTACAGGAGCACACAGGTGAGTGAACACTTAGTGGATGTAAAACCAGCCACTTGGAAATAAAAATTCTTGTTCATGCAGGTGCATATAAATGATGTTCTGAAGCACAGCTTTGAAATTCATGCTACAGACGTGCCTCTCTGTTTTTGGTATGTGGAGCCAAATTTAATTCCTTGGATAACTTCCTTTGCCCTCATTAGCCAGTGTCAGCTTACACCATAAAGAATGAGGCAAGGAACAATTTTCCCCTTTTTAACATAGCACAGGTAAATTCTTCTATATATAATATCACTCAACTAAATGTATAAACTGATTAAGTACCTAACGTATTGTATTGGTATTGGCTTTAAATTGATAAAGGATACATATATAAGAAACAACATATTCCTTTTCTATTGCATTTAAATTAATGGAAGTAGAAGATTCCTATTTAAGTCATGACTAAATAAAATTGCTCTGCTTTTCTGATGTCTGTTTCCCTTCACTGAGACTAGCAGCATGGATGATGCCAAATTTATCACTTCTTGGCATGCCTCATTTGCATCCCCTGCATGTGCCAGAGCTACTGGACAAGGCCTTTCTCCACCAGCTCCTCCACTGCAGTCACCAAGCTCCCTGAACAACCTCACTGTCTCCCCTAAAGTGGAGGGACCAGAAAAATTCCTGGGTGTAGCAACTGCAAAACCCCTTTCCAACACTTCATAAGGAGGTCATGCCAGTAATTCCATAATCAGAAGATAAGAGTTTTCTTTAAATCCAACCCCAGCATTGGATTCCTGTATCAGAGGGAAGGAAAGGTGCCTTTCTATTTAAAATATCTCTTGTCTAGACTGTACCCAGAAGATGATATTTATCACAAATCAAATCAGACAAACAACTGTTTAACTCTAGGACAGTGAATAATCTGAAAGTTTGGAGTTGGGGGGATGCTGTTTGAAAGTTATACTCTCTCTGTTTCTTCTTTCTCTCCCCTCTTTCCTATTCAAAGGCTAAAGAATTCAGAGATTTAAAAATTCCTTTGCAAACAAGCCCTCAATGGGCACAAAGGGCTACTTCCAACAAAATTAATAATTTGGATATATGTGAAATGTATTCAACAGGTTTCCTGGCACAGCTGGTGAAAATTACAGTCTTTGCCACACCTTTTGTAAATTTTTCATATTTTTGTTAACTTTCCATTATGGAAGTAAATTATATCATAATCTAATAAATTATATCACATAATCAGCAGCTCAGCTTGTAAACCTATCACTGAGTTATTATTTCCCCCAAGAATCACAGATGAGTCAAGTGACCAAAACCAAACATACTGCATGATGTTTAAGAAATTAGCCCAAGTCCTACAGTTTTTTGACAAACTTGCAGGACAGTTACCACATGTTTAGTTTTTGCTGAGCAGTGGCTGTGATCAGAAGGAGCTGAAACCAAGGACACAAACTCTTGTTTCCCAGTGAGCATCAACCACCACTGCCAACAGCTTGAGTGCCTCAGCCAGCTAGAAAAGTCTGGTAGGGAGAATATTTTCTTAAACTGCAGACACCCAGAAGTAATATTGCTGCCCTGTTTTCCTAGACTTGTTTTCCTCCTCCAGTGTCATGGGGTTTGCAGTGCTGAAGAAGACCAAGGACAAGTTTCAGATAATCATTGCTCACTGTCTCAAACAAAACAAAACAAACAAAACAAACAACCAAAAAAAAAACCCCATCAAACAAGTTTTCTTTTAAACACAATAACCCAAAACTATAAGGAGAAAAAGGTGGGGACTTAAAATGTCCTCACGCACTCCATTGTGTCTCTTAAAATAAATGTGAAACACAAAATATCACGTTGCTCATTCAAAAAATAATCTCCTTGACCTTGTACTTCTATGCTACCTTGGGCCATTGACAAGCATCCTCATGAACCACCCCTCAGCAGCAGCATCTGGCAAGTTTTACAGTTCTGTAATAAAAACAAGAATGGGTTGATCAATTTACTTGACACTTAAAAATAAATCTAATTCACCCAGGGATTAACAGCAGTATTTTAAGGCCAAAGAATTTTGCCAGCAGAGATATACAAGATAAATACTGGCAAATCAGATTCCTAATGAACTCCTCATCCTAATTTTCATTCTAGAGAAACTACCATATATGAAAAACACAGATTTCCTTGAGTATCATAGAATAAAAAAGGGGTTCTTCAATTGTTTCAGGCATCCCAGATGAAATCTATTTTAGCCCTTTTTTTAAGCCCAGGTTTTGCCAAAGAGTTAAAAGGCTCATTAGTTAGGCAAGAAACATGCTTACTGAAGTTGCAGGCTCTTGACAGCCTTTGATAGGCAAGCTCATGTGAACTTCTGATGCAATTAAGGTCTTACTACATCTAGAGTTGTAAAGTATTCAGTCAGTTTTGTCATTTTAGTGCCAAAGTAGAATTTTAGTAAAAATAAAGGCCTTTCTTTACAGAAATGCTTAGGTTAAAAAAAAAAAAAAAAAAAAAAAAAAATCAGGGCTGAGAATGCATTGTTCTTTAAATACATCCCTTAAATGTAAAAAAATATCTGGAAATTTGTAGTTCAGCTCCTTATCTCTAATCCTGTAACTTCACTGTCCTAATGTTTCAAACTGTTTCTGTCAACTCTCTTTGCTCTACAGACAAGACAACTCTTCCCCAAAATCTGACTTCCACACTGGACAGCAGATTGCTCTCCTTTGGTGCCTTCACACATTGAAGGGAGCGTGATGTCTGGAGCCAGCCTGCTCTGGTGGAACCAGTACGGAAGGGACAGACTGGAACTTGATATTGGACTCGGTTTGAAGATGCAGGTTTCTGCTGAACTTCCTTAACTGCAGGCATAAAGCATTTTCAAATAAATGAAGAGTAAATCTCTGCTCAAACTGCTGGCATATCTTCATCTACATGCCAAGAGATTTCAGAGTCAATAAGAAAAAACATGCCAGAGTTAAATAGAAATGAAACTGGCTACATAAATTGTGTAGCTTTTGCATTTTTCTCTCACTCTCCTTGCTGCTGATTGCTACCATTTGGTTTCAGCTGCCTTGGGCATTGCTCCATTCGGTTCAAAATTAATTCTCACAGTGGCCAAAATTCTTCTGTACTGGGCTCCCCAGTCTGTTTTGAGAGATCCAACACATCCAGATCATCATCTGCACTTTTTACTGCTATCCAAACCAGAACAAACCTCTGGATATTTTGAGATTCACTCATCACCATGTTATTAATTCTTGCACACATAGTATAAATGAAACAAACTTATTGTTGTGTGTACCCATGAAATACAACATAAAGTAAAATGTAGAGGACACAGCTGCACTCACTTTAGTTCTAGGAGTGTACACAGTTTTGTCAAATTTGATGAACTCTAATTACATTGAAATAGCTTTCTCTTGTGCATGGTCAGAAATCTTGCCCACGTGTGCGTTTGTCTTTGTGACACACTGCATTAGGGGACAGAAGGTGGATGACAGCTTTACCTCTAAACTGCCTGCCTATCCCAAGAGCTGAGCAAGGGTTCACACTGCAAGCAGCAGCTTGATGGAAACGGTGTGACATCCTAGCCTAGTGGTAACATAATATTTACCTCAGATTTCTCAGCTATAAGCATTAATTTAAAAAACAATCCAACAAAAATCTTTTCATTTTCCATTGTTTTGCCAGATGAGACATACTACATCACTTCAGCAAAGAATGTTGCACACATAAACACAAAGCTAAATGTGATTGGCAGGTAGGACATGATGAACAGGGGAGCCTGGTCTGCCATGGGGATCACGTCACCTGGCCGTGGTAGGCTGGTCAGCACCCAAAAGGCCTAAAATTGTCCTCTCATCAGCTTCTCTCCTGCCTGTGGGAGCAAGGTGCCCCTGGGAGCAGCAGAGGAGGCAGCGTGCCCTGTTCCCTGCTGCAGAGGGGGCAGTGTGTGCAGGGGTGTGGGCAGCAAGGCTGGCAGCCACGCAGGCATCTCTGCGTCAGAGACCATCCATAACCTTGGTCACGCACGGGGAGAGAGGCAAATAATGGCTCTGACCTGAAGGACACTTCAGAAGCAAACAAGCAGCTTAGAGAGGGAAGGCAGGGAGCTGTTTTGGGATAGAGGTTTTCTGTGTGTTTGCTGGGTTGATGTTTGTTTACTTGTTTAAAAGTGACACTTCACATATATAAAGCAATGGTTTAATACTCCTGTATTAAGTTAAAAGTCTAAATCGGTTGACTTCTAAGTAGCAGCATCAATTTACTCTGATCAAGAATTACATAAATCTATTTTTACTAAAACTGTAGTAGCTTGAGCTACAGAATTCATTGTTTCTCCTGTGATCTTATTCTGATTGCTCACTGCTGGCTCATTTAAAGTGTTACCAGTCTGGACTTAGTTACTGTCTTTCGACTTCTAACCGAGATGTTAAAATTAACCATAGTCAAAGAGAATATTTTTGCAGTAAGTAAATGCAAAAGTCTCTGAAGGCTTAAAAAAAAGTGTTATAAAAAGTAAGGTAGGATGCCTTTATCATCTAAATTTGACATATTTTTCTGTGTTAGCTTATTAACTCAGCCATGGAGGCTATTGCTAAAGAAAGGGGAAGAAGATTGGAAGAAGGGATGTCATAACTGCAGACACAAATACTCATTTCACCCTCACTGAAGTTTGTGGTAGTGATTGGTTTGACCTTGAGGTGTTGCATGTGCAGTAAAAGTGGACTGAAAACAACTGAGACTGGTTTACACCTAAAAATGTTAGGTTATCTTCACTGGACCATAAAAAATAAACAACTGGAAGACTGAACCTTATTGTGAAAGGAACACCGTGCAGTTCTCATAACCTCACATTAACTTTATGCAGATTTCATGAACACTTCCTTTCATTTTTCAGCAGAATTAAATATGCAGTAAATGAAAACAGATATTTGGAGGTGCTTGTATTATTTCATGAAGGCATCCATTAACAGCATCAAAAAAAAAAAAAAAGATAATTTCTGGTTGCATTTCATCCTCTTGAAAGAAAATATCAACATTTTTAGGTGTAACAGAGCTTTTTCTCAACTTCCCAAAAGATCACTGATAATGATGATAATAATAAGAGAAAAAATAAGTCTTACCCTCATTTTCTCTTGCTCCTCCAAACTAAAAGAAAATATTACATTAGCCTCCTCCTGAACTCTGTGGCTGGTGAAAATAGCCAGGACATGTCTCTAAAATTTTATTCCTTACAACTGGTGCACCAATAGTACTTTTATGGTTGTAATAAATTGTTTTGCCTGAGACAGTTATAATAAGAATAGATCTCCATCCAATTTTATTGTGGATAGCATACATAAAACCGCCCTCTTTCTATACAAATTAGGTTTTTTTACAATTAAGAAACTTAACGTTCCATAACAAAATGAAGATATGTTCCTTCACATATTCACTAGACAAACATTTTGGAAAAATATCCAAATAAAACCGGCAACATTTCTATTTTTCAAGGTTATTTATAGATACAAATGAGCATGCACCATTTGAATTACTTATGCATTCTGTATGGTCTGTGTCTAATTTAAAACATAAAATCACTAGCATTCCAACTCAGCTCTTTTCCATTCCCTTGAATGCAGTACCCTGCCCAACTAGGCAGAAACGGAGCAGGAGCAACAGTGACTTATTAGAGATTTCTAAGAGATACCTGGCAGAAAGACAAAATAATCCACAACCAAACTTGCTGTCAGAGATAGGTGCAGGAATTCACTCTTCATTGTTTCAGAATGTTGTGGTTCATACTAAGCCTTCTTCACCCAGAGATTTTCCTTCTCCACATTTTCTGGGAAAAAACACTCACTAGCACCAATAATTTTTTCACACTATGTAGTTGCACTAAAAAATGAAGAAAAACCGAGCCCTAAGAAATATATTTTTATTTCACAAAATGCGGAGAAAATGTAAAAAACTCTTTCCAATTTTGAACAGAAATTACACAGACTTGATTGTCTGAAAATTAAAACACACTAGAAACTCGCAGACTCTTAGCAAGGCATCCAGAATCACTAGTCACTTTGGGAAATCAAAAGCCTTTACATTCAGCCCCTCCAAAGGAAAACCAGTAAGACAAGACAGTGCAGCTGCAACTAATCTGAGACATCGTGGTTGGCCTTTTTAAGGTGCAACCCTTCCATTCTAATTCCCCAGTGGGAATTATTCATGAGGATGGATGCAAAGAATTTTTCAATGATTGGATTGCAACAACCTGAAAAGACTTCATGGTGGCTGCATAATCAATTATTTATCTGTAATATAATCACACAGAAACAGTAAGTCTATCTCTCAGTGTTATAAGAGACAAAACAGACTCACTCACAGGAAGAAAACAGAAATAAGTTTTGGCATTTGAATTTGGTTTTTATGTTTAGTTAACAGGGATACTACTTTTTATTGATATAGAGATGTCTCCAGAGCAAACATTTACAAAACAGATGGCCACAAAGAATGCTACACTCTGTTTAACCAGTGTATTCCAACAATAAAAACACAGTGTTTAGAGCCACTGCAACAAACTCAATGTTTCTTTAACAACTTCATGTGGGATCTGAACTGAGAAAAGTCACAGTGTTGTCACTATTAACACACCTACTACAAACAGATTGAATACCAGCAGTGGAAAATTGCCAGAACAGAAGCTTTTATTTTTGCCTGCCATTCATTGTTGGAATGTTATTTCACTGCTCAGAACATGGCTCATGACACCTTTTTATCTTTGTATTAAACTAAGGACCTACATTATGGAGTTCACTTAGTCTTCTAGAGCCACACGCTTTTTTTGAGCAAACAGAGAACAATTCTATAAAATGAACACTGTAGCCAAGAGTGGTAAAGCAACCTCTGGGAGGTCCAAACTGTGTGAGGAATGGGACAAGGCAAAGCACACCATTGCTCCCTTGCAGAAGGAGGCTGATTTATCTCACCTCTAGCATGCCACTTTTATAGGTGTTATTTTAACCATGGTTCTATCTTTTTCCCAATGCTGAATGAGCACAGGTCTAAAAGCCCAAAATTTTATGCCAGACAGAGCAAATGAAGGCACACGTGGAGAAGGCATTTAGCTGTGTTCTTTCTCACCTTTCTTCCCCCTCTGTCTCTCTCTTACAGTTCTATTCTTGCCACATTAATCCCTTCTTCCTGGGCTGCACGTTACATCTGCTATGCTGTGCCTTAGCCTAAGAACATTCTATTTTCAGCAGCTTCCATCAGGCCAGACCTCAGCTGAGTACAGGCACAAAAAAGACTGGAAAGTGCACAACCAAGAGTGTGAATCCAAAACAAGAGTTTTCTGGTAGTATAAGGCCAGAAAATAAAGAGGGAGCAAACATTGCAATGAGACAATAAGGAAGAGAGAAAGACGGGAAAAAGAGAAAGCAACCCAAATATATTAATACCTGATCTTATTTCTCTGTCATAATGAGCAAATTTGCCAAGGGTGGTCATTTTAGTGACTATTCAGACATTGCTGAGCAGTTGAAAGCTTAGTATCTGGTTGGATTAAATGGGGGGAGGAGATGAGGTCTCAGTTAAATTTTGGCATTTTAGCATAACAAAATTTAAGACATATTTATTTAGAAAATAATAAAACAAGCAATTTAACCATGCAAAAAATCAAAATACTATGTTTTGGGAGTATCTACTAATATTTCCCAACATTTTGCACTATTTACAAAGTCACAAGAAATTAAAACAGGACATTAGAGGCAAGAAAGGAAAACCAGACTTCTTCAACTGAGACTTGAAAGCAAAGTTGGTAATATTCTATTAAAAGAGTATTACATGTGAAACTATTGAACCAACATATCACAGCTGGGGCTTTTGAAGGCCAAGTTACAAGTGTAAACTGTATTTTTCTGCCATGGGCAAAGAACAAAATAAGAGTGACATGTTTAAAAGATGGATGTTATGAAGCTCTCATCAGTTTAAACTGTTGCCTTTTTATTATCCACTGCTTCACAAATCAAGGATAATGTGAAGTAACATTTAAGAATTAAAAAGAAAAAATATATATTTCTAATTAGCCCTTCAATAGATGGTAAAAATTATATATAGATTTTTTATTAATCTTGAGAACTTGACAAAGTTCTTGCCAAAAAATCCCTGAAGACTTCATTCACTATGTAGTACACAGAAGACAAGATACCAGAAGGCCAGATATCTTGAGAGGACTCCAGGGCATTAAACTTATATGGATTAACTTAATACAGAGCTAATACTAGTCCTCTGCCTTTTCTAATTTTCATATCTAAATATATTTTACAATGACTCTCAAAATCCTTGATAATGAATCTGAGACCTCTAAAAACTGCTTTTTTTCTTTTTAGTCCCTCTTTGCAGGCTGTCTTAATACACATGTGTACTGTTGACAGCTTCTGAACTTCCAAAGGTAGCAAATGCCAGTTGATAGTGTCTGAGAAAGGAATATTCTTAACAAAGACAAAATGAATTCCTTCTTATTGCAGAAAATGTAACTGCACAGGTGAAACTTTTGCAACATCTCTGACTTCATTCTACATCACATTCAGTTTAAATCTTGAGCAAGAGAAAGGCACCTTAGAGGGCTTAAAACCAAAGTTTTAGTGTCAGCATTAGAAAAACTAATTACTCTTGTGGGGTTCTGCAGTATTAAATGCCACTCAAATAAGCCTTGTCTACAGATTCCAGAAGTCCTTAATAATGGTGACAATAGTAAAATACAGCAGTTACAAGGATGACAGGCTTTCAAGACAAACAGACCTGAATTTCTTAGTAACCTACCTCCTTTCAGATTATATTAATTTCTTTTACGGGAAATATGAAATGATGCATTTTGGAACATGACAGGCAGGCCATACCCACAAAACAGGGACCAAAAATCAGGAGCAAAGGGAATTAATGAAAACCAACTTCTCAGATCTATGCTGTGACTTAAGAAACTGTCATGCCTTTCAGATGTATTAAGAAGGCAGTGCAAGGGAGAGACAAGACAGGATCTCATCTCTGCATGGAACAAAGCACAAGGGAGCACCTCATCCACTTTTGGTATCCATGTTACCTCTACATTTTTCAAAATTGTTCATAAAGGCATAAGTAAAACTGAAAGCAGCTTTTTTTTCTTTCCCAATTGAAAGTAGACTACAACTTAGAGATGAACCAACATTTTTGGCCAATTACTGGATTTCTATCCACTGTTCTCTGAGATCTCCCTCCATTCCTACTCTAAGCTTTTCTCAGTGTGAGTTTGAAAGCTGCTGACCATGTGAGTTACTTACTGACCTTCAATCATGCCCATCCCTGCCACTGATGAAGGATTTTAATGTTCAAGTTTTACAAACACTGGGGACAATTTATCCCCAACAACTGATGTATAGGCACACATTTACATATATTTGTGTAATAACAGAGAGTGCAAGAAGGCAATGCTGAATAATACCCATCAAACTTTGTTCAGGAATGAAAGTTCCTTGTTGTAATCCATGTTAAGACACCTAATTGAAAGATTCAATTTCAAATTCCTGAAGTTAAATTAAATTAAATTAAAACTAAATATTTTAATCAGATGCCTGTATCCGATAACAGAATCCTTTCATTTGGAAAAGACCTCTAAGGTCAAGTCCAACTGTAAACCTAACAGTGCCAAGCCCACCACTAAACCACCTCCATAAGTGCCACATAGACATGTCTTTTAAATACCTCCAGAGATGGTCACTCCACCACACCCCTGGGCAGCCTGTTCCAATGCTTGACCATCCTTTCAGGGAAGAAATTTTTCCTAATATTCAAACTAAACGTTCCCTGGTGCAACTTGGAGCCATTTCCACTTGTCCTATCATTTGTTACCTGAGAGAAGAGACCAAACCCCACCAGCTGCAGCCTCCTTTCAGGCATCTGTAGAGAGTGTAAATTCACCCGAGTCTCCTTTTCTCCAGGCTGAATGACCCCATCTCCCTCAGCTGCTCCTCACAGGACTTGTGCTCCAGACCATTCCCCAGCTCTGCTGCCGTTCTCTGGACATGCTCCAGCACCTCAAAGTCATTCTTGAAGTGAGGGGCCCAGAACTGGACACAGCCCTCAAGGTGTGGCCTCACCAGTGCTCATGAATTTTGTGGCACCACAGACACCACCACACTTAGAACATCCCTCCTGCTATCCACCACTTGCTTCCATTTTCACAGGTGGTCTAGAATGTGAACCAGGATAACAATTCACAATGATCTTTTCTCATTCACCTTGCTGAAAATAGCTGGATGGAAGAGGACAAATCACATGACCTCTGCCCTTCATGCAAAAGACTAATAAAGGAAGAAAACCCCTCACATTACTGTGCCAAGAATTATTTTATAATTTTCCACAAAGGAAAATAGAAGAGAATAAATGCATATGCTAGAGATACAATGCATGATCTCATTTGTAGTGCATTAGGAAAAGTATGTCCAGCAGCATATTGTTTGGACATATGGGTCACATTGACTTTTTGACTGCTTATCAACAAATGACAAACATGGGCCTGTAGAACAGCATTTGCTTCTTTCATTCTCCAGCTAATGAAAAGCATTCCCTGTAGGTACCTAAGACATGAGAATCTTAAGGAACACAAAAGACTTCTCCTACTGCAGGATCTGCTTTAAATTTTATTTTGTAGTCTAAATGTCCTGATATCTGACATACAGAAAGCAGAGAAAATATGAATAGAGGTCTCATTTCTGATTAAACATGCACCAACTAAAGAGCATCCTAATTAAGGAATGTGCCTGGGATTTAAAGCCATTCCTATCTTCTAGACTATGTTTTAGTCTCCAAAGTGTACAGATTTACATATATAAAATAGAAAAGCTTTGCAGCTTGCAGCTCATATGCATTACTTGACATCATGTTTTTCAACCCATGGCCTGAGTTGTGTTAGGATGTTAGTGCATTCAGATAGGATTCTCTAATGTTCCCTTTTGAGCCTCTTACCTTTTAACTTCATACTCTGTGAACAGAAATTCATTGGTATAATTCCGGTGCTCTTCCAAAGAATACACCCAGTGCTTTTGGCACAGAGCAGATTACAAAGTTAATCAAATGAAACTGAGATATGGTGACTGTTTTTTTATTCCTGCCTGGATGAAGTGAAACAAGAAGTGACTGGAATCCCCCTCTTCATTTTACATATGTTTCTTCTTCTCATCAGCTCAGTTTCTGACATTTAGGGAGAATTATTACTCTTTTCACCATGCTGTCATTTATAGAACAGTTCATTTATGACAGATTTCTACATATTATACTGAACCCATGTTGGTAAACATATTTATTGTAATAAATTATTTACAACTAAGAACTTCTTAGTGATACAGTAATGACACTTTCTTCCCTAAAGTACAAGCCTTTACTACTCCAGCTAATGGAGAATCCCAGGCAGCATGTGGCAGCTACACAGCTTTATCCAAGCCCAGCCATAATTTCCTCCTGTTCAACAGAATTCCAGTCTCAAATATCAGTTATGTCATGCCTTTATGAACATAATAAATTAGATTTCATTTCTCATATAAAAGAGGAAAGTTTTGTTTGTTTTCTTAACATAAAAGTAATAGTCCAAGGCTGTCTCAGGGCATTTAGTAAGGACCTAAGCAATAAAGTTTGGAACTTTAGTGCAGGAAAATTCTATATTTTGTTTTGATTCATTTGCATTTTCTTTCCAAGTGACCTTAGTAAAATTACAGTATCAAACCTTTTGTTCCTCAGATCCTGTCTGAGTTTTCTAAGTATCTGTAGAAGGTTACAGTCTTACATTAATAGGACATACCTTGCTGGACATGAATCAGGAGAGAGAAAAAGTCAGCAAAAACAGCATTGCAGATTTGCATTAAGAAATTTCTATTTGCCTTCTTCATGTGGTTTCCATTCAGCACTAAAAATGTAACTCTGCATGAAAAAAAGGTTTGTCAAAGCATTTTGCTCTTGCTAAATGAGGTCTAATTTGCATCTGCTGACAAAAGGTTTTATTAGCATAACACTAGAAAGCAAATGAAACTAACAGCAACAAAGGAGCAAACTGTCCTGACAACTTTATTTTTGTTAATGACAAACAGAAAGGACTGCATGATTATGGTCAAACGAGCTCTGGGGCTGATTCAACTCCGTCTGATATCTGCTAAGTTTCAGTATTTGACTTCAGGAAGATTGCTATTAGGATCCAAGTGTGTTGCATTGGCAAATATTATAATTTAAAAAACACTACCAGATTAGTTGGCTGTGACCTACATTCAGTAAACCCATTTTGTACTTAATCCCATTCTTCACTTACCTTCAAATTATCCTTTCCTTTGAAATGCTGTATTGGGTTTACATGGCAGGGTTTTGGCAGCAGGGGCACAGGGGTAGCGGGGGGTACGGGAGTACAGGGCTGGCCTCTGTGAGAAGCTGTCAGAAGCTTCCCCCATGCCTGACAGAATGAGTGCCAGCAGGCTCCAAGACAGACCCACTGCTGGCAAGGCTGAGCCACGCCAGGGATGGTGGCAGCACCTCTGGGATAATGCACTGAAGGAGAAAGAAACAAAAGTTATTGCACAGAAGTTGTTGCAGCCAGAGAAGGGAAGAGTAAGAACATGTGAGAGGAACAGCCCTGAAGACCCCAAGGTCAGTGCAGAAGGAGGGGCAAGAGGTGCTCCAGGTGGCAGAGCTGGGATTCCTTTGTAGCCCTTGGTGCAGCCCATGGAGTTCCACGGGGGAGCAGAGATCCACAGACAGCTTGTGGGGGACAAATGTGCTCTGGTAGGCTCTGGTAGGATACAGGAACAGCAACATGGGGTCACATCAACAGCCCCCTGAGCCCCTGTCTCCAGAGGGATCAGACACATGACAAGAACCCAGCAAGCAGCCTGGGACACAGCCCCACAGAATGCTTTCAGCTGCTAAAATTCCTCAGCTTCAGAGACTTCACAGGCAGCATTTTCACAAGTTACGTTATGGTTTACAGCAAGTAACCAAGACTCCCTGACCTTGTTGATTAACACAAGTGATCTGCTCTGTAATCATGCCAAGAAAAGTTTTGTCCTGTATTACTTGCACGGTACAGATATCACAAGCCTGGATTTGATGTAGCTTCTTCCATTGTAAGAGAGTAAGGCTTATTCTCAGGCACATAACCCACAACCTAAATGACATTCTAAGCAAGTCTGTATCACTGCAATCAGAAGTTTTAAAGGGAGAAAAGAAAAAAAACCACAACCACATAACATATCACAGTAGATTAGAATGTTTTATATCTCAATTTTATACTTAATAATCTATTTATCTTTGAATTTGCTAACAAAAGCAACAACAAATATGAAATACTATATTGATCTTGGAAATATTCTGAATATTAGAAACAGAGATACAATTTACAAAAAATCATTTGTAGATTGATTTGTAAATGACAAAGTCAATATGGAAGGGGAATGGAAACTAATTCAGCATAGTTGAATTAAAAAAAATGACCAACAGTCAACTCTAAGAATGTTTTATCAAAGAGAGTTAAAGTTATTATGTAAGTACATTGCAATACTATATTCTCAGCTGGAAGAGCTGCTGCTAACTCTGTTAGAAGTTGTGGAAAACCAAAATAAAACAAAGCAAAGCAAAACAAACAGCTTGAGCACAGTCCCCAAAGACTTCTTTCTCTGATAGCAAAGCAGGAAAGCACGGCATGAAGTTATATCATGTCAAGAACCAAAGAGGTGGTTTGCTGCTCTTAGTTATGTAGAAAGTCACAGCTATTAACAATGTACACTTATACTGTGCCCTTTAAAGTTACATGCTTGAAAAATATAATGAAATGGGAGAGAAATTAAAACATTATAGTTGTAATTAAAATATTAGAAGTAGGATAAGATTAAAAGGCCTTTTCAAATACTGACAGTGAAAACTTGGAAACTGGAACTGAAAGAAATATCAGGAGTATTCTTCAAAGGCAGAGAGAAAACAATTATGCATAACTAACATGAATGTAATGTCACCCACCTTCAAGGGTAAGTATCTACAATATTAGTGAGTCATAAAGCGATTATATTGCTTTTTTCTTGTGCAACAAGATCAACTTCTTCATGTGCAAGAGTAGGAAATGATGACCACTTTACCAGATAGGTAACATTTCTTCATACCACTTCATCACTGGAATAAAGAAAAAAACATCAAAATGTTACAGAATCTGCCCCAATCCCTCAGGACATCAAGCAGAACTTATGTTAATAGAAATTTGCATTTTTCAAACCCTGCTATAGATTTCTTCACTATGCTTCTGTGTATTAAAGCAGGTATCAAGAAGCTCTGCTTAGCTGTCCTTTATAAAAATGATATATAATTGTTTCATGCCTAAGTAGTTTTAACATGCTTTGCAAGCGGTATTTTGCATTCTGAATTTTGTTGATCATAGATTTGGAGATGGGTTTAAAGAGAGATGTTTCTTTTAAGTTTTACTGTCATTGAAGTTTTCACTCCTTTTAAGCCAGGTCCTATTTTTTCTGCCAAAAAATGCAATTATTTAAGAGGTAGAAGAGCCTGACTTAAACTTGCATTGTCACTACTGACTTCCCAAGGGGAGATCACAATTAGACACTGGAGGGTAATTAAAACAACAACACTGCAGCAAGTGGAAAGCTTGCTTATCTGGTATTTGTCAGCATGTATATAGCTTTCCTCTTTGCCAGGAGCCCTTGAAGCTCTGAAAAATCAGAACCTCCTGCTCAGCTGATTGTTTGGCAAATTGTTGTTGTGATACATCTCAGTGCAGTTCTTTTGACGGCAGACACAGACTGTTTTTACAATATTTTTAAAACACAAACCACCAACAGAATTTTTTTTAAAGTACAATGCACTGTTAGCTAGTTGAGTGTCTTTATGCAAAGCCCACTCCAATAAAAAGAGCACTGTTTACTCCAACAGTTTGGGTTGGGACTGAATAAAAAAGAAGGTGATTATTTGCTGATTTGCCAATGATACAAAACATTTCAGTGAGGTGCAAGCTTTGATATAAACTTTCATTAATACCACGAACTATCCAACCAAAGATGCCATTCTGTTGCAAATATATTAATAAAAGAAAACCTGTTAGAAACAACACTGAAGTTAACATCAAAGATTAGAGGAGGAGGAGGTTTTTAGAGTCGAGTTTAATCACAAAAGATGTCCTATCCTCTGGTCTTCACTTAGAGGAACTTCAGTGGAAGTTTTTTCTGAGAAAGCAGGATTGTAATTATTACTCCTCTTAGGATCCATAACAAGTTAAAAACTACTGGGGATTATCTGCCTTGTCTCAAACACTGACAACACTATCTATGGATTTCTGGGGCCACAGATAGTGTTGTCAAATTTCTGAAGAGCACTTCAGTATCTGATGAAATTTCTGATCCTTTAATCTACTCTTCATGTCCTTTATTAATATTGTGAAGTAATAATTATTAGGCAAACAGTTTAGAAAGCAAAGGATGTGGGATTAATTCTGACCTTCAACAGTTTGCTGTGCATCATCAATAAATGAAACTCTTTCTTCTATTTCTCGCCCATTCAGTTCAACCATTAAGGAAAGTTAAGAACCATTTACTACTCTTAAATGGGTTTTTATGGCAGGGTTTTAGGTTTGCACTGGTCATCTACATTGTACTGTTACACAGTGACACTTTTGGAGACGTCTCTGAATTTCCATAACATTGTTTATGATTTCCTCTGCTTAAATATGAGACCCATATTCCAACATATGTCAGGGAAGACCTATGTCTAGGTAGTGATATGACATTCAACACTACTTCACACTTGATAGCCTTGGAAATTTAATGAAATACAGTCTAGAAGAGTTAAGTATTGAGGAATCAGTAATATTGCAATCATTTATTCTCTGCATCCATTTTGACTGAGATGTCTTTTAACTCAACTCCATTAAGACATGATTATTTGCATTGTACCATTCACTAACAGCTACAGGAGCATGATGGTGGGCTTACAATAAAAGTTAATACTACAGAGGAAAAAATTCCTTCTAGAGAGAGAATCAACAGATAGATAATGCAAGGCTAGGAACAATGAAACCAGGAGTTAGATGCCTGTGAAGGGGTAGATTCACTAACAAGGCAGAAGAAATAGCTGTGGTAGAACAGAGAAGCTTGAGGTCTCCAGGCTGTGGGAAAGCTGCAACCCACTCAGCAGGACACCTCTGAACATCAGGTCACAGTGCCTTGCTCCAGATGAGATGGAAAGAAGGCAGCGAAGCCAACACTAGAGGTGCACCAATGGCAGCACCACTCTTCCAAGAAAAGCCTCGCTCTTAACTGGAGGGAGCCCTTATTTGGAGGGTGAATTTACTGCATTTAGAATAAGAGCAGTGTACCAAAACCACTGAGATACAGATGGGGTCTCCCCCTGCCCCTTGCAGTGGTCATAATTGCAGTCAAAAAGTTTGGGGCTCTTTTGTTTTAGGACTTTAGTTTGGCTGGGAAGAGTGGAGGTTGAAGGGGTGGGTGTGAGCTGTTAATTTGTTTTTTAACTAATGCATCTGATACAGAAGACTTCAAGCATTAAAAAGTACAAGAAGTCAGTTCCAGACTTCATCTTTCCTATGCCAAAAATAAAAAAAAAATTATGCTCATTATCAAGGGGTAACCACATCAAACAAATAAACCACTGTAGAAGGTTACTCTAAGCTTTAAGGCAGTCTCAAGTTTGTTAAAAACCAAATTAGTACTATTAATCGTATTTTCATAATTGTTTTTCTATGTGAATACTTTCCGGGTTCCACCCAACACCAGGATCTGGCAAAGATATTGAAATAAAGCCAGAAGGACACTTTTATGCTCTTTCCAGCTCCCATTGAGCTTCTGGCATGCAACTTGTTCAGCTGTCTGTGGGACAAGAAGAATAATGTGGCAGTGAAAAGAGCACAGGCATGAGAGCACTTGGTCAAAGACAGCTCAACAAGGAAACCATTTATGACATTCAAAGCATGAGGCAGAAGTGGAAAAGCAAAGCACATCCTAATCTGGCACAATCATGCTAGATGTGATCATTCTGATTGTACCTGTTGTTCTGTAGCATGGACCTGCACAAGACCTAAGCTTTTGGCTGTTTTGTGAAACAAATGTGTCCATAATTGACATTTTGAAGACCCTTCAGCAAAGGTTGATCTTGGATATATTCATAAAGCTGATTCTGCATGGTATTGAGTGCTTTAGTGACCCTTGAGTTCATTGTCAATGAAAAATCTCCAGTGATGCTTTGGAGCAGATGCAAGAAGAGCAAGAAGGGCAGAGAATTTGGTTGAAAACTGGTAGTAATCTGACACAGCTGCTATGTAACTGCTCATTAGTGGTTTCTGACTGCTCCAAGGAAAGTCGGTAGATATTTATTTGGAATGAACACATATGGGAACAATAGAATCCTAGAAAAAGGCTAAGAGAAAAATAAAATAATAAAACAATATCCATACAGTTGCTCAACACAGTTGGGCCCTGATACAAAATACACTTGATGTTCTATTTCCTGTAAAAGTAAGGATACAGGTGAAAGGAGTTATTTCTTGAGTTCAGTGAGCTTATAGTGAAAAAGAAGTAGCAAAATATTCATTATTTCTTGACTTACAGGTTCAAGAAACTAGAAACTCAGTTGTCCAGCAACACGAGTAAATCCTCCTCAAATCCAGGCTCCTTTTTCTGCCCACAAATCAAGATGGTAGCTAAATACCCTTCTAACCTTCTCCATGGGAACTGTACCATGCCCTCTTGCAAGCTCTTTCTTACAGAAGAATCTCGTAACAAGAGAAATTGGATTTACGCCTAAACCTTGTGTGACAGACAACACTATTGTTTTCTTTTATTTTTTCTACATTTCACTGTTTCTCTAAGAAATTAAGTGGATAACTTGAAGAGTGGTGTAAAAGACTATGCTTGGCAGACACAAGGCAAGCTTAGTGGAAGAAGACCAGAGGGATTACAAGATGCAGCAGGCCAAAGAGTTGCAGCACAAAACTTCACAAAAGGGACAGTCACTGAATTGACAATGGGAGGGACAAGCCTGTGAAAATAGAGCAGACAGAAGAACTGAGAGGGAGTGGCAGCAGGGGAAATCTGTAAACCTGTCACGCCTCTTCTTACCAATCATATTTCATTTACTCATAAAGTTAATTACTCTATTTTTATTTTTATTAGTTGGTTTGGGGTTTTTTAAAATTTAATTACAGTTACACCCTGCCTTGATCTTAAAAGTATGTGAGTCCATTTTATAGAAATCATAGGAGGTCTAAGGCAATCTTTGGTCACAAAGCATTTCCTCACAGTTTGCAAGAATAACTTCCTTAAGTGTGAGAAAGGTTACAGTGAGAAAAAAATCAAGAAAATGGTATTTTTCCTTGGTTTTTCCTGAAGTCTACTTTTTCTTTTTCCCCCTTTTTTTCCATCTGCAGATATAAATTAATGAAGAGATGGTAACTCCCATAGAACAGATGTTCCCTACAGCTGAGGAAGGTGATGAAGTACAAAGATAAATAACTTTGTTGAATTATAGGGAGAGTTCATCTGGACATTTTTTTCTGAGACATGTCTCTCAAAATGTCCAGATTTTTTTCCATGGGTCAGTTTTAACATCACAACACACAGTTATTATCAGAGACATAAGATTTTTTTCTAAATTAATTTTTTTTCTTCCCTTTTCTCCCCCAGGTTCATAGAAAAATTCAGAAAGGACATCTGAAGTTCATCTGATTCCCTGTTCAAGGCAGGTTACTCAGAACTTTATCCAGTTGAATTTTTAATATCCCCAAGGATGAATATTTCACCTCCTCTCTGAGTAACTATTTTAAATATTTGACTACCCCTTGCTGTGAATGTGATTTTTGTCTAACAACGAACAACTTCCTTTGTTGCCACTTATGTCCGTTGCCTCTTAGATTTTGCTATGTACCTCCAAGAAGTGTTTCCCTCCTCTAAACCCTCCCATCAGATAGCTGTAGACAGACACAAGATCTCCCTTCAGCCTTCCCAAAGGCTGAACAAAGCCTGCTCACCTACTCTAATCTTGTGCTTCACGTGCTCCTGCTCTCCAGTGAGACTGGCTGACCTCCCCTGGGCTCGTTCCAGAGCATGGCCACACTTGATTCATGTCCTCCTTCACGTTTCTTAGGAATCTCAGGTCCTTTTTTGCCATAGCTGGAACTTAACCTTAAAGAAAAAAAATAAAAATTGTCATTTTAGATAGGCATTTTTGTGAAAGTTCCTACTGCGTTTCTTTGGCAGGGTCTTAGAATTCTATCAATTCTCTTCCTGGAAAACTTGTATCTGGTCTGAAACTGTGGAGACATGACTGGGCAAAGATTCAAAGATGCTTAAAAATGCCCACAGAATACTTAACTACAATTACAGCACTCCTGCATGTGTTATTTGGGTTATTCTACCATAAACTTGCATGATGAGCAACGAATCAGGTATCTTTACTTTCAGTTCAATGTCATGTCTTAATAATCATATTTCTATAGAAAATTGACTCAATATAATAAATAAAGACAATAATTTCATTTGTTTCATTTACAAATAACTTCGGGCTGAAACAAAGCTATTTAAAATGTTGATTTAAAAGGTCAGCTAACCAACATTTATTATAGCCAAGGGACTTTTAGCTTACATAATACCAACACACAGGAGGAATTTACAAAGAAACTCTTTTGACAGAAAGGCCTTCTGGGGAAAAGATTAAGCTGTCCTCATCATACATTAAAAAAAAAAAAAAAAAAAAAGTCTCTATTATTTATTAAAAGATTTAATAAACCTTTATAATGTATTTTTTAAACATTTTCATGTTACATGTTGAACATTTGTATTCCTGTGTTCACTTATTCAATTTTGCATGCCATAGATAAGTAAGTCCTTCCAGAGTTAGCTAGCATAAAAAACTGTGATACTTGTAGTAAAACTAATGGAGCCAGGTGGTGTTCATATGAATCTTCGACCTCCTCCCACAACTGTACCTAGCATTGCTTATCAAGATTAATCAAATCACCACCTCAGGCCTTGTTCTGAGGGAAAATGACAGTAAGGTTTTCTTTCAGGCATGGAAAGAGAATAGAGGAATTCAAAAAGTTTATAAATCTGAAATGCACTCTGCATTTGTTTTTCATCACAGCATGTCTTATTACCATTACATTTTCTTACCTTGCAATGATTTTTCTTGTATGATACTTGCAGGCTGTAAGGTCTGGAAGCAGACTGCTTCCCAGTTAACTCTAAAGCATGGTGTTCCTTTCAGCAGGCACACACAATGTTTAATAATAAATAAATAAAACAGCTTTTGAGATTCTTATCACCCTCAATAATGGGATGCAATAACAGCACACTTCATACGATAAGATGTAGAAGATATCTTCATTTCAGTCAATTTAAAAGCATCAGTAGGTATGATAACCCACACGTCTGAATGGACTCCCCAGTACACTGAATACAGAGAAGAGGTGTATTAAGTTCTTGTATATCAAAAGTAGGTAATAGTTTATCTGGAGTTTTAGAGAAATTTTATAGAGATTTTTCTTCTTTTATCTATTTTAGACATTTTATATGTATCCTAAGACTCCACATTTTTAAAATGACAAAGGGCAGTCTGTGGCAAAATAAGTTTCTTTTTCAGAATTAACAGCACATTTAAACATCTACAGTGTTCCACCCAGTACTGTTGGTACCTACTTGCGTGTGAGACAACTGTCTAATGGTGACATCTAAATCCATTCTTCAGATCTCTCATGATTTTGATAAAGGGATGTAACTGGGGATTTATTCAACTTACATTGTTAGGTTAGCCACGGAAATACTTCAGTTCCTTGTAAAAAAAAGCTTTTGTTTTGATCAGTCTGGAAAGGTATTCTGACCATGGCAGGGACAGGAGTTATTTTATTACTCATCTCTGTCTTGCACCTACTTTATACTGCTACTGCTCTCTGTAATAATATCACACTGGCATAACAGAGCACATAAATTCCAGGATTTTTATATAAATGTTTACTTTCCACACAGCTCCCTACCACCAGATAACAATCCCCTTGGCAGGGGCTGGACCATGTGGTTACAGCAAGTCAGCTATTCCAAAAGACTCATGGAAGTGCACACTTAACTCAGGTTATTCCTTTTGAAAGAGAAGTAACTTGCACACACAGGCAATTTCCAGGGGCCAGCTTGCTCTCACTGTGATAAGATCCCTCCACTACCAGTTTGTGAGTTTGCACCACTGACCTCTGCAAGCGAATCGTTTTCCTTTTGAAAACACTCTATATAGTAAAGCTGTCCAGCAGCAGTTCCACAAAAAAAAACATTAGTAAGAAGAGGATATTAAGAGGAGGTTTACATTATTTTATATAAAATGCTCAAGGATTTTTATATTTTTTTCAGTCACAATGAAGAATAACTTGCAGTTTACGAGCAAGAATTTTCCAAGAATGAAGAGTTCCAACCCTCTCCAAGCAACAAAACAACAGAGCAATCAGGCCTGGCAGCTGACAGGATAAATTTCAGCTGGGTAAAATTAGAAATGCCTCACATGTGGGAGCTTTGGAATTGAATTTGACTGGCAAAAATGCTAAAATTCTATGTACAAACACTTTTGTTCTAAGAGGTTTTAAAGTACCTCACTATCACAAATATCTATTTCCATCTCTACAAACTACAGTGAACCTGACTTTTTTTGTTTAAGGCTTGTATTCATATTTTGTAACAGGAAAAATAATTTTCCTAAAGGCTTTTTGTGTTGTCCTTTTTTTTTTTTAACTTGCAATTTCTTTTGCTGTTAGGATTAGGTAAACATCCAACCTAGAATTACTTTCCATTTTCACACATTTCTTGCTGAAAAATCAAAGTATGCCACTCCTAGGTTCTCTTCTTCCTCCAATATTCACAGCAAATGGCTGCTGACAATAGTCTCTGGAAATTGGCAAACAATACAGGTGATGGCTTTCGAGCAGAAAGCCAGAGCAGTGTATTAGAACCATCCACACACGTGCATTTCACACTTGCCAAACAGAAATGTAGAACGGATATTACTCTTTAATAATATGCACATTTTCAAACATCTAACAAGCCATTACCAACAACGGTGGGTAACAAAAATTCAAACTTAACAATGCTAAGCAGCATTATCTTCTGAAAGAAAAAGAGCTAAAACACAGTTTAGCAGTTTTAACCATGAAATGAGTTCTCACTAGAATTGTCTGCCTGCCTGCTGTTTATGATTTCCATATTCCAAGAGTTTTCCTGTAATGAAGCCACAAAACCACCAGGCATTTACCCCTGTTGGCTTTTCTGGAGTTCATAGATGCATAATCAGGAAATAAGTTGTTCCACTTTTTACATCAGTATCCTGCCTATGTTTGCCTCAGCCTTATAGGGAAGAAAAATTTGGTCACATCTCAGTGTTGCTGCAAGTCTTGTTCCTTTGTCACTGAAGTCAGAACAACAAATGCAATCTGGGAATTTCTCATGCAGGACAAATTATAGTAGAGAGGAATATTTTCTGTAGAGGCCTTCCTGTGGATCAGCTGTATGCCACTGTATAGCTCCTCCTCTTACCTGCAGTATTTCACCTGGGTTCTCCCATCACACCTTGTTTTGTCTGAAGCACCTCTCAAAAGCTTGTGGCCTTTTTATGAAACAAGACAAAAAAGAAACCATCACATCTCTAGGTAATCTGTTTCAACTCATAATCATGCTAGCTACAAAAATGCATCCCTATTTCTCATTTGAATTTCTTTGACCAATTTTGACCAATGCTAGTGCTGTGTTTCTCTCTAGATCAGGATCTCTGTTCCTTCCCGACTTTAACATAACTTGGGCATTACTCAGTTTCTTTTTGAATGAACTGAATGAATGAAGGAGCATTTAAAACGTGTTTCCATAAAATACCAGTTTTAAATTTATTTTGATCTTATTTTGAATTTTTATATTTTCCTCTCCCTTGCTAACCTGTGATAGCATCTAATGCCAATCGATCTCCATGATTCTGTGGCACAACAGAATGCCACACCCCATCCAGTAGGGATGTAGCACCAATAACTGCTCCTGGTGCCTTTTCATGGCAATTAGGAAATGCAGCTGCCAATATAGTGACACTGCAAATAAAGTTGCAATATTTTTCTCACTACAACACAATAATGTCTTTTAGTGTTCACACTAAAATTAGCAATTTGCATGCTATATTGATCATCCCACCATTTGAACCACAGTCCTTATGAGGCAAAAAACCCAAACAGAAGAAAAATTCCAACAGGATAAACCCGTAAGATGAGTCTCACTGAGCTTGGTAAATACCAATTATGACATGCTAAGATCTACCAAAGAGTCATTTTCTGAAACTTAAGAACCTTGTACTTTGTTTTTGTTCTGTGGAGAAGGAAGGTCAGCTTTATTTTTCAGAAGGAAAAAATCTAAACCAGGGTTATGAAATAAATTATTAGAACTCACAGCTTTGCATTACAAGGCTCACCTTGTAAGTTATATTTCATTTATTCTGAGAAATGTATTTCTCCCAAGCTCTTCATGAAGCTACAAATGTCTTGATACCAATATCAGCTAAAAGACAAACTACAGCAGTGGTGTTTAAAAAAGAAACCCAAAACACCACACTCCTCAGTTGCCTTCCCTGTAATTTTTAACAATAGAAACAGAATTAATATCTTTTAATCAGTTCCATATTCTGTTGCCTTGAGCAATACAGGTGCCCAAAATGCAGATGAAGCTTAGAGTTCATACATACTTTCAGAGGTCATGCATTTGGGGTTGTTCCTTTTTTCTCCTTTCTAGTAATCTACAAGACCCTTGGCTATAAATTGTTCCTACTAGCAACCACATGCCAGGATTTTGCTGGCTATTTTTATTCATTAATACCAGCTGCCTCACAGTGCCTGGATGTAACAGCAAAAATATGTATATATGTTTTAGCCATATGGTAAAAACTGATGAAGACCTTTTATGTAGGATAATCCATACACCCAGAGTATATGAATCTCTTATGCAAAGGCCAGGCTAAAAGGCCTGTTCTCCACTTGAACCTTCAAGAACTCACATCACTACAAGGTTCTGAGCCAAATCCAAAAATGTCTGTTTGTAATGTTCCCAAGAAGTCAGAAGAGCAATGCCTGCTTCCATCAGAGTGTATTTTCTGCTTGAAGGGTAAGCAAGCCTTTGGTAGCTTTCTGTCCAGGGGTAGATTTTACCATTGCACTTAAAGATAAAATAGCATAGGCTTCCTTCTAATAACCATTTTTCATGCAACACTTTGGTTTCAAAAGAGTTCTATTGCCATCATTGCTAAACAAAAAAGGTTCACTTTAAGATCATATAATACCAAAGTTTAACACATAGACAAAAATTAAAATAGATGAGATAGTTGCAAAAATAATCATATAAATAAGAATAAATAATAAATAATAATATGTATAATAAATAATTCAGTTATTATAATATATTACATTATTATAATTTGAATTATTCATAAATTATTCAAAGCACAGGTTCTAATAATCTTAAAGTATTAAATAAAGTCAAGGACACTGAATGCTAGCACGTAATCAAGTGCAGAGTGCTTTACTTCGGCTCATAATGAGTTTGTGCAAAATAATAAGCTTTGTACCTCTTAACCACAATAGTCCTGAATAGAGAATCATAGGAACACATCAGAACAAAAATACAAGAAGGTCAAATTAGAGAGACAAATGTGACTGACAGAAGAGTAACAACAAAAGATGATGGAAATGTCATGGATGGGTTTATTCAGAGGTACTATCAGTATCCTAAGATAAACTAATTCCTGAAAACTATATTGATTTCTTTTTCAAGAGGTTATGGCCTATTCTACATTACTTTTCTTTTCATGATGATCTTCCATTTCACTTCATAGATTATTTTCAATTTGTTACATGTATATTATGTAAGAATAGAACAGGCTTTTTTTTGTATGCACAAATGTATATATTTATGAGTTTCCTTTTGTGTCAGTCTCCCACTTCCTCCTTGACTACTACTTCCAGGTATAAAACATTTCTCATCAATCTCTAGCACAGGAGAAAAGGACAATCCAGCCCTATGAAATCCTGAGTATTCATTTGTGCTGCAACTTAATTAAAAACTTGACATGGAGAAAACCCTTGTATCACCTGGGACATAATATCTTCAAGATTTTCCATTTCTAAGCATGGGACAGTTATACCTACTTGAAAAGTGCAATTATAGAATCATCAAATGATTAGGGTTGGAAAAGACCTCCAAGATCATTGAGTCCACCTTTGACTGAACACCACCGTGTCAACTAAACCATAGTGCCACATCCAGCTGTTTATCAAACACTTCCAGGACTGGTGACTCCACCACTTCCCTGGGCAGCCTTTCCAGTGCTTGACAACCCTTTCAGTAAATAAATCTCTGCAGAACTCCCCTGTGTTATAGACTAGAATTAATCTCTTCAAATGACACCACACTGAATTATAAAAAATTATTAAAAGAAAGTTAACTGTATGTATTTTCATTATTATACTCTCAGTGAATGTCAAGCTAATTCAAACCAGGATTATTCTACTCTATATAGAAGAAAAAAATGTGTTAAGAGCTTTGCTTGAAGCCTTTATGAAATCCTGAACAACAATAAAACCTAATGGTGGTGAAAGTTTTTCACTTCTGGCTTAGCAGGAAAACTTTTCTCAGTGATATTATCTATTCTCTCTGTGTCATTGTGCATACACCATGAAGTTAAAACAAGCTATTGCAAAACCACATTGAGTGTGCTTCTCTGAGCAGGGATAATGCCATCTTGAATTCTAAAAATATTCCCTTATGTGTCAAATGTTGACTTTGCTCTCCAATGGCCATATTAAGAGGCCTAGGAGGTCTGTCAAGGTGACTTTGACAACTGAAGGGAGTAACCTGAAAGTGCTTAAAATAATTTTCTGCATAATCCTTTAATACCCAAGAAACTTTCCAACCCTACAAAAGATACTGTTTGCCCTCCCTCACTGATTTTCATACTGCTGGTTTGCAATACTCCAGGCTTAGTTGTCTGGCAAATGTCTTTTTCCCAACTGTTAGCAAAGAATGACAGGATCTGAAAATTCAGGTTATATTGTTTCTGCCAGAGGCTACGGCATCTGTCCTCTGCACAAAATAACTAGACTAACCAACCACTTGGCTGATTAAACAATGTGGCATCCAGCTCATTCTCCCATAGCTGTATTAGCCTGCAATCCCAACAGGGATAATCAAGAGGCTTTGCCTCTGAAGAAAACAGATGAATCTCCAGAGAAACATATGTTGTGGTTAAGACATTCTCTTTTCCCATCTTTCTCTCTCTCTATCTCTCTACATGTATACACAAACACTTAGAAATACCTTTCTTGAATGTGAATATCATTGAAGAAAAAAAATATGCTATTCACTTGTCAATTCATATTAAAAAATATTATTACAGGCAGAGCTTTTATTTTAAAAAAGTATTTCTCATGATGTGACTCCTACCAAACAACACTTAGCTCTATAACTCTACAGAACCAAATCTTCAAGCCAAAAAGCATCAGTACCAAACTCACCTTTTGAGTATAAATTAGGATAAAACTCATCTAGTAAAATGATTTCACCATACTGAGTAGTCTTGCTCACCCATCAGGCATCTTGTCCTGTGGAAACAGACCAAAATATCTCGTGCATGTTTCAAGAAAATGAGAAAAGCATCACGGCATGAAAAAAATTAATGCAAACTTAGTCTGAAAAATAAATTGTTTCTAAAAATGGCCAAATATTTATGTCTGGTTTTAATGTTAATTGAAATGGTTAAGCCACGGGTGAAATAGTTTGGTTCATGGGTGATAACTATAATTTAGAAGAAATCCAGAGAAGTCAATAAACCAAAATTGACAGAAGTTAGATTTGGCAAGTTCTTCTGAGAAGCAATGACAAGCCCTATGAAACTTTAGTCTAATATTATGCCCCTCGTGCTTTGATGAAATAGAACCCTATAAAACTACATACTCTAAAAACTAAAATGCAAATTTTTTTTGTTTAATACAATGAGAAAAAAATTATTAATTTAATTCACTATTTTCTTTATGATAGAAGTACCATAATGTCATTACACTACATGTAAGTTTCTGTCAGAAGGAAATGAAACAAAACACAAAAAAAGCACACACCAGATATCTCCTTCTTAAGAAGATAAAATGGAGAGCAGAAAGGACCACGTTTCAAAAGTTTTGCTCAGATACATATGACACTCCATGACTGTCTCCATAAAACAAAGCTTAAATAAGCCCATAATTAAATCCTATTCAGTTCCTGCTTTTTCTTTTGGGCAAAAGATCAGAGCAAATGCAAATAAGCATGACACATATGAACAGCAGGTCTGACTGGTATTTAATTTTGAGGAAGACTGATACAGTCCTGCTTATTCAGCAGAACTCTGCAAAGGGTAGGTTTTCATTCTTCTACATGTATTTACAGAGAAGGTTCAATTTTACACACTAAGACAGAAAGGGAAAAAGAAATCCCTCAGCAACCACTAAGTTTTCAGCAATGTCCTAATCTTCCAATTAAGTCAGTCTAATATACAAGAACGCAAGGCCTGTTCAGCAGTGACAGGGAAAGATCAGGTACTGACTCCACAATGCCCTTTCTTTGCGCTTCCAAAATTACTTTTCCAGGGACAAGGTTCACCTCTGAACATAAGAGGGCATCTGCCAGCACTGGCTGCCACAGAAAGGAAGTCCAAATGCCTTGAAAGTCTACCAGTGCAAGAACATGCTTAAGCAGCTGTTTCCATAGTAGCCTGTTTTCACAGGAACCTCTATAGCATTTTGCACTTCAACCATTAAATTAATCCCAGAGCATGAGCGTTAAGGGCAGATCTTCTGTTAGCCCATTGGCAATGACATCTTCTAATTAGTGAAAGGTCAACAGGCCCCCAGAGAGGCTCTGACAGAGCCCAGAGACATGCTCATGTGTAATAACCATCAATGTGCAGATTAAGTGCTATATTTTCAGGCTGGGTTGAAAACACTCATGATACCAGAGACAAAGGAAAAATCTGAAACATTAAGAAACTTATCACTTTACAAGTGCACTTCTCTGTATCCCTACATTTTAAAAGTGTTATTAATTAAAACAAATTTAGCAGCTCTTGGATAATTGAAAATCAGTTTACAAACAAAAATGGTGATACTCAGTTCTTTGAACATACTTAATCTTTCAGCTTTTATGCAATCAGCTCTTTAATAAAGAAATCTGATTAAGACCAGTATCAATGAAAGCACTAAATTCCTTTAGTATTTCATCTGTGTTGATTTGAAATTTTTATGTTCTCCCATCCCCTGCACTCACTCACTGCAGCATTGGCATATTTCTACTTAGAAAAGAGTGGGCTTTTCTTTTGCTCTTTGTTTCCAATGAAGCCTATAAAAAATAAAGTGTTTTTGACTACTTCCCAGGTTGTGCATCAGTACCATGGATGATGTTTGAACAATTCTGTGAACACTCTGCAAATGAGGTGCTACCAGATGCAGCTTAATTATGTCATACTGCAAACGAAAAGACTTTCCTCACTGCCATGATTATTTACCATTTTACCTTGAAATACTGAGAAATCATGGCCTTTATGTCAGATTAGTAGCAAACAAGTTTTAATCTCTTTGGTCTATGTTGGTCATCAGGGAAGTAGTAGAGAGAAAAAAAATATAGAACAATGTAGAAATGAGGTCAAAAGATGAAGTCTGTATTATTTAAAGACATTAAGAGAAAAAGCTAATTCAGAGCTCCTCACTTTCTTCAGTTCAGCTGCTTCCATGTACTGTGTTTCCTCATTTTTCAGGAGAAAGCATTCTGATTCTTGTACCAACAAAATGAACATAACGTGGCAAGAATTATAAAACTACAAATAAATGCAATATTCTGCTTCCAGATCCAGCACGAGTTCCTTCAGCAGGCTTCACCCATGTATTGTCACTTGGTGTTCCACAGATAGAAGCTTTTGTAACTAGAATTAGAAGCAGTGGAATCAGAGCAGTCACAAGCTCTGATGTATTTTCTACATAGCTACATCCGAAGAGCAGTTTCTGCCAAATATGGAAATATCCCAGGATATCTGGAGCTGAAGCTGCTCCAGCCTTCACAGCTCTTGTGAAGAAACAAAGGTTCATTTGGTTTGTTTGGGAAGGAAGCTACTTTTCTTTACAGTAGCTCCTATGACACTGTATTTTGTATTTGTAACTTGAAAACAGCATTGGTGACACACTGCTATTTGAGCTGTTGCTGGATATTGTGTGCAGTTGCTGTTTCTCAGCAAGAAGGTTGTTGACTGGGAGCTGTGACATAAAAAGCAGCAGCAGAAGCAGAGAGATGGTGAACTAGGACACTTTGGTTTATACTATAGTTACTTGTTTTCAGCTCCACATATATGACAAGGGAGAGGGGGAAACCACATGCCCAAAACCACAGACCACAAAAACATGCTCCAGAAATAATAAAAATAGCAAAGCTCACTGAAAAGCATGCTCAGAAAACCCACAAATTCTGGCTGTGAGAGAGATTCAGCATCTGCCACAGTTAGGAAGCAGTGGAGCCCAAAGAGAAGCTCCTGGAGCCCCATGGTGATAGCTACAGTGCAGGTAAACCCAAAGTATGAAAGGTCAAGGCCATAAAGTCCAAGACCAATAATCTCAAAGCAGCCAAGGTTAAGGCACAACCACATGGCAGACAACGCTTGCATTTCTAAAGGTCAAGGCAAATAGAAGAACATTAATACTCTTCATTATTTCTTTTTATACAGACAAGGTTCAACATATTAGACAAGAGTAGACAAGAGACACAAACATTCTACGAGAAATGGTGGTATTTGCCCTGGCTCCAACTTGGTATGCAGTGTACAAGAGATCCAACCCCAGAGCTCAGGGTCTCAGCTCCTCTTTACTCCACTTCTTTAACTTGAGAACAAGAGTTGCCTTTCCTTCAGATGTTTGCCAAGGCTTGGTTGGTTCAGAGCTGTTGTCCTATCTTTGACTGGGTCCTTAGCTGCATTTGTGCAAACCCAAAAAGCCAACATATACCAGCAATTCTCTTGTATATGGCAGATATAAAATGGAGTTTGGCCTAAAGAGGAATATGCTAACCCCTAAAATGGTGCCTACTTCATTTTTTTTCTTTTATTTATTCTTGTTTCTTTGAATGCATCTGTACTTTGCGATTTTATACAGACAAAATTAATGAAAACTTGATAATTGTTCTTCTAGGGCAATGGGTTTAAACTTGTGAGCTGAGCTTCACAAGAAAGGCTCACAGACTACTTTTAAAAGATGACAGGTTGACCAATGTTTACTAAAACAAACAAAAAACGCCTACACATCTGTAATAGTCTGCAAAAAAAAAAAAAACCCAAACAAAAAAAGACTGTATGCTCCTTTTATATTGACCCTGACCAACATCAGAAACTCCATTGTCACAGAACACTCTCCAGTCCCTTCTCTCAGTTTGCACATCTGACTGATGAAACTGTACACTGCATGAGTTCCCTTTTAAACTGAGATGTTTCCCTCGGAACATCCAAGCCAAGGGAATTTTCAGCCTGAAACAGTGATAGTATCTTGTGAGAAAAGGAAGAAAAATATTCAAGAGGAGAATGTACACTGTTACAATATCATGTGAATGTACGACGTTTTATTAAAACTGCACGCGGAGATAGAGCAGACATCGAAAATTCCACAGGAATCATGAAATCATAATAAATTCATCCTGCAAAAAATCCTCTTCTACGCTGGAATTCTTGACATTAGTGGTAGTCTCCCTGGGGAGTATACACAGTCACAAAACTCTTAGTGGGTTTTAGTAGGCAGACCTTCTTTAATTTGTACTGATCATTTTGTAAGCCGCATTTTTGTCTTTATTTGGCTTTTTAAGATAAGTCTGTTTCTTTGGAAAATCCAAATGTGTTGCATTTTAAAAAAAATAGTGGCTTACTCCTTTTCTGTCAAAATAAAAGCTCTGTGTAGCCCAACATTCTGGGCTGAAAGAGAAGCTCAGGAGGCTCTCATTACAGTCAAATTCATTTCTCCACAGGCAGACAGATCTTATTTCAAATTCACACTGATGAACATTGAAGATGTCTTCCACAGTTGAAGTCAGAAAGTCAACATGGAAAAGAACCTACTTCCTCAGCACTAGCTCCAAGATCCACAGACATGTAGGATAAGAATCAAACCAAGAGTGCAGAGAGGCTGAATTTTCTTTCATTATTTACATTTACATAGGAAAATCTAAAATGAGGAATTATTATATACAGGTGAAAAAAATAAATTATTTACATCTAAATGAAAACATGAGTTTGCTTGTTTGAAACTGTCTCGTGCAGGATTGGTCTAGATTGACCAGGGTTTTCAGTTGTTGACAATTCTCATTCAGCAAATTCTCAAATTGAAGAAAATGTGAATTGTTGAATAAGAGAAACACATTGGTACTCTATCAAGGGGGGACATAAATCCAGACGTTCATGTTTAATTTTTCAAGCACATTAAAAATGTGAAAAAAGAGCTGAGTTTTTTTTTCTCCAGAAAACTACTGACTGAAGAAGGTTCATTCATGTGGTGCTCAATGGCTCTATATCCACATGGAGGCCATTAATGAGGGATGTCCCTCAGGGGTCTTGGGCTATATAATGTCTTTGTCAATGACACGGGGAGATGGAGTGCACTCTCAGTAAGTTTGTAGATGACAG
>VXAC01006141.1:5751-21336 GCA_013399225.1 Rhipidura dahli | reverse complement strand
GGGATGGGGGTCAGGACCATGGGATGGGGGTCAGGCACCTTGAGATGGGGGTCAGGAAATTGGGATGGGGGTCAGGATGCCGGCCTGGGCGTCAGCACTGTGAGATGGGAGTCAGGCACTCTGGGATGGGGGTCAGGACAATGGGATGGGGGTCAGCACACCAGGATTGGGGTGAGCACCCTGAGATTGGGGTCAGCACCCCGGGATGGGTACCCCAGGATCCCCCAGGGGGTGTGTGTGGGGGGGGGATCAATGTTCCCATTTAGGGACGATCCAGGACGGATCTGCGGAGCTCCGTCCGCTCTGCACAGAACACCCGACCCCAAAGCCGCCCCACGGCTCCTGCCCAGCTCTGGGCGGGGCTCGCTGCGGGGTTTGGGAGCCCCGAGGAGGAGGAGGGAGGTGAGGAAGGCCTTACATGGGGTTGCCCTGCCCGTCGCACTGCAGCTGCAGCTTCTCCCCCTCCCGTGGGTACTGCGGGTGCGGCTCGATCTTCGCCGTGGGCTTGTCTGGAAAAGGGGACAGGAACAGCAGGGTCAGCGCCTGGCACCCAAAATCCCACCCTGGCACCCCAAATCCTATCCCTGGGACCCCAAATCCTGCCGCTGGAACCCCAATCCTGCCCTGGAACCCCAAATCCCACCGTAGCACCCCAAAATCCTGACCTGGCACCCCAAATCCTGGCCCTGGCACCTCAAATCCTGCCCCTGGAACCCCAAATCCCACCCTGGCACCCCAAATCCTATCCCTGGGACCCCAAATCCTGCCGCTGGAACCCCAATCCTGCCCTGGAACCCCAAATCCCACCGTAGCACCCCAAAATCCTGACCTGGCACCCCAAATCCTGGCCCTGGCACCTCAAATCCTGCCCCTGGAACCCCAAATCCCACCCTGACACCTCAAATCCCACCCTGAAACCCCAAATCCTGTCCTGAAACCCCAAATCCAGTCCTGGCACCCCAAATCCTGCCCCTGGCACCCAAATCCCGCCCTGGAACCCCAAAAATCATGTATCTTGAACCCAAAACCCTGCCCCTGGCACCCCAAATCCCACCCTTGGGCCAGTTCTGTGCATGCCGGGCTGCGGGGTGACAGCACCCAGGGGTGGGGGCAGCACTCAGGGGGTGCTCCCACGTCCCTCACCCCGTCACCACCACTGGGAACGGGCAGGGAAAAGGCAACGGGGACAGGACAAGGGCCAGGTCTGTGGGACCTGGGGACAAGCAGGACACGGGGACAGGAGTGGGGAGCTGTGGGAAGTGTGACAGGACCACGATGGTCACCCCAGGCCACCCGTGTGGGGATCTCCTGAACCACCCCCTGCCCCAAAGTGTCCCCCCCACGTACAGTGAACCTGCAGCCTCTGCGTGGTGGATCTCTCCGAGTTCTGCAGGGACTCGTGGTCCACCGTGCAGGTCACCTCCACGTCATTGTCCTCCTTGGTGACGCGGAACTCCACCTTGCTGGTCACCGTGAAGGTCTTGCCGTTGTCATCCTCCTGTACCTCGGTGGCCGAGTCTGTGGGGACAGGGGACAGCCAGAGCTCAGGGACATGGACAGGAGACAGTCCGAGCTCGGGGACACGGGCAGGGGATAGCCCGAGCTCAGGGACACGGGCAGGGGACAGTCCGAGCTCGGGGACACGGGACAGTCAGAGTTCCAGAGCTCAGGGACATGGACAGGGGACAGCCAGAGCTCAGGGACACGGACAGGGGACAACCAGGGCTCAGGGACACGGGATAGGGGACAGTCTGATCTCAGGGACACGGACAGGGGACAGCCAGGGCTCAGGGACACGGGATAGGGGACAGTCTGATCTCAGGGACACGGGACAGGAGACAGTCCGAGCTCGGGGACACGGGCAGGGGATAGCCCGAGCTCAGGGACCCGGACAGGGGACAGTCCGAGCTCGGGGACACGGTACCGTCAGAGTTCCAGAGCTCAGGGACATGGACAGGGGACAGCCAGAGCTCAGGGACACGGACAGGGGACAACCAGGGCTCAGGGACACGGGATAGGGGACAGTCTGATCTCAGGGACACGGACAGGGGACAGCCAGAGCTCAGGGACACGGGCAGGGGACAGCCCGAGCTCAGGGACACGGGATAGGGGACAGTCTGATCTCAGGGACACGGACAGGGGACAGCCAGAGCTCAGGGACATGGGACCTGTCCCACTGCGCTGTCCCCGCCCCACGGGATGCCCACGGTGTGCTACTGATGCCTTTTCCTCCTCTTAAAATCAAGAGTTAGAAGGGGAAAAGGGATTTTTTTTCTTTGGTATTTATTTTTAGGATCCTTAAGCACCCTTTGCACCATGTCCAGGTCAAATGCACCTCAATGCACACCCTCCTAAAAGATCTGGTCTAACATTGTAGGTGTCACTAATTAGCAAATGGTAGTGGTTTTAGGTCAAATTATGCATTACTTACTTATTTTCCTTTTGTGAGATAAAGATTAATTAGGAGAAAATAAAAGGCAAAGCAAGTATTAAGTCATAAATTTGAGTAGAATGATAGTGGGAAATTTAATTGTAATTGTAGTGAAAGTTCTAGGGGTGGAATTTGGGTGTAGGGGATTTTGTTTGGTTTAATAGTTTAATTGTTGTCAGTAGAGGTGACAACAATCAAAAATTCCCCAATGAGAGACCCAAATGAGTCCCTGCTCCCCAAGGAACTTTCCCCTGGATGGTTCTATCTCAGTTTACAAAATGAGTTCTGGAGAGGCCCTTGGGCTCTGGGCACACTGATCCCTGACTTCAAAGCTTCTGAAATGTTCAGTCTCTGAGCTTGACAAACAAGAATGGAGGCAAAAAGCACCGAGAATACAAAAATTGTAAAAAAGGTACAAAAGAAAAGACAAAAACCATCCTGGCATCAGTTCAGGGCACGCCGCAGTATCCCCCCAGCTGTGCCAACCCCCCAGGACAGGGTCACCCACCCTTGATCTCCCTGTTGCCCTTCCTCCAGCGCAGCTTGGCCGCGGGTTTGCTGCCGGACGAGCGGCAGGTGAGCCGGGCCACCTTCTCCTCGTCGATGGGCTGCTCGTGGCCGAAGATCTGGGGCTTCTGGGGGATTCCTGCAGGAGGAGGAAGAGAGAAAACCCACCAGTGTGTGAGCTGGGTGACACTCACGCGCATACACAGGGAACACAGCGAGGGGCAGAGGATGGGATCCGGGAGGGGACGGGGAGCTGGGGGTCGGGATCCAGGAGGTGATGGGATCCGGGAGGGGACGGGGAGCTGGGGGTCGGGATCCGGGAGGTGATGGGGTCCAGGAGGGGACGGGATCCGGGAGGGGATGAGATCCTGGAGGGGGTGGGATCCGGAAGGGAACGGGATCCGAGAGGTGATGGGATCTGGGAGGTGACGGGATCCGGGAGGGGACGGGGAGCTGGGGGATGATGCTCGTGTCCTACCCAGCACGGTGACCAGCGCTTTGGCCGTCCGCACGGGCATGGTGAAGATGGAGCAGGTGTACTCGCCCTCGTCGGCCAGCACCACGTCGCTGATGCTGATGGTCAGCTCGTTGGGGGTGGATCTCTCCAGCTGGATCCTGTTATCCCGCAGGGCTGATGGGAAAAAGGGACAAACGGGCTCGGTGCCACCCCTGCGCTGAGCCGGCTCTGCCCGGGAGGACATCACCCTGCGAGCGGCTGCCCGCCGTCCCCTCGGGGCTCGGGGCTTTTACCTCGTTTTTCCCCGAAGTACAGCGTCTGCTGGGCGGGGTTGGACCACTGTAGCGAGGAGTCATCGGGGTCCTCCACCTGGCACTTGAGCACCACCGTGCCCCCGGCCACCACGGTCTCGTCCGACGTCGTGGGCTGGCTCTCTGCGCGCCGAGAGCGACAGTTAGGGGGTGGCAGCTCCCTCCGGAGCGTCCCCGAGCAGCCCAGGAGCAGCGGTGTCCCCAAAAAAGCCGCCTGAGCACAGCTGGGTGTGTCTCCCCCCGTCCCTCTGCGGGGACACGGGCGTTATCCCTGTGATCCCGGGTGTGCTCCCGGTGATCCCGGGTGCTCTCTCGGTGATCCCGGCTGCTCTCTCGGTGATCCCGGCTGCTCTCCCTGGGATCCCGGGTGTTTTCCCTGTGGTCCCGGCTGCTCTCCCTGGGATCCCGGGTGTTTTCCCTGTGATCCTGGGTGTTTTCCCTGTGATCCCGGCTGCTCTCTCTGGGATCCCGGGTGCTCTCCCGGTGATCCTGAGTGCTCTTTCTGGGATCCCGGGTGTTTTCCCTGTGATCCCGGCGGCTCTCCCGGTGATCCGGGCTGCTCTCCCTGGGATCCCGTTCCCCAGCAAGAAACCAGGCTAGGATCGGTGCTCTGCCCCTCCCGCAGCACCCACGGGGACAGGGGACACCGCTGTCCCCACGGCAGCTCGCGGGGACAACTGGCACGACCCCAGGAGGATCCTGCCACGAGCAGATTCCGGCAGAGCAGGGGGACCCAGGAGATCCTGGATCAGCAGCAGCCCTGCCCCACAGCCCTGGCAGTGCCAGCGAGTCCCCAGGGGCTCCATGCCAGGCACTCCTGGCACCGAGACGCTCCATTCGCCACCTCCATCCCGGCAAAGGCACCCCCAGGCCATGCGGTGCCACCTGCGGGGTGTCAGAGCCCCGCTCCCGCCCCCGGGGTCATTCTCCTAAATTTTCCCTCCTCCGTGTCCCTCCCCAGGCTGCTCCCTCAGCTCTTCCTCGTCCTTCCCCTTCCCTCGGGCTCCTGGAGCAGCCCAAGGGCAGGGAAGAGCAGCTCCAGGATCAGATAACCCCCACCGGCCCAAGGACGGCTATTTTTGGGAAGCTGCCGTGCCAAGAAGCTGCAGAGGGACAAGGGGGACACGGCACAACCCCAAGTGGAGAGGGAGGAACACGGAGAGCGCTGGAAGCACCCGAATTCCCTCCTTTCCCATGCACAAGGTGAAGGGAAATCCATCCTTTTGCTCCCTGAAGCTGTCGCAGGAAGGTTTTGGAGGGGGGAAGGACCAGGCTGGGCTTTCCTGGTAAACTCCAGGAAAGGCTGAGCTGGAAGCGCGCGAGGAAGGGATTTTTTGGGAAGGAATTTCTCCCTGGGAGGGTGGGGAGGGGCTGGGATGGAATTCCCAGAGAAGCTGTGGCTGTCCCTGGATCCCTGGCAGTGCCCAAGGCCGGGCTGGACGGGGCTTGGAGCAGCCTGGGATGGTAGGAGGTGTCCCTGCCATGGCAGGGGTGGGAATGGATCCTTTAAGGTCCCTTCAACCCAAACCATTCTGGGATTCCCTGAGCCCTTCCCTGCCCATTCCCAGGATTCCCAGAGAAGAATCAAACTGGGATTAAAACCATTCCTAGTGTAAAGACCTTTCACCCCCACGAACCTCCCCATCCTCACTGGCCAAGTTCTTCCTGCTCTTTGCTCTTCCCTCACTCATCCCCTGCTCTCTCCAGAGCCCGGGAGCTGAGCAGGGACCCCCGGGACACTGGAATAGCACGGGATGAGCAGGGACCCTCAGGGCATTGGGGATGGCACGGGATGAGCAGGACCCCACCAGTGCCAGGGGGCTGGTGTCACCCTGTCACATTCCCGCAGCGTGGCCACAGCTCGGCTCCGCCCTGGGAATCCATCCCCGGGCTTGTTTTAATTTAGTTAACGAGCCTTTGTCCTGCCACGCCGTAATTAGGGGATTAGGCCGCTCCAAGCCGCTCCTGTCCAAACTGAGGACAAGGGTCCGACACCCACGCAATTAACGCAATTACCGCAATTACCACCCTGTCCCGACCTTGGCCTCGTTAAGGAATTAGCGCCGGGAGAGGTTAAACACATCAAGGATGCCACCCCCGCCCTGGGGGACACCACGGGGACACCACGGGGACACCGGGAAGCTCCAGCCTGGCCTCACTGAGCACCCCCAGGGAGAGCTCCAACCTCGGGGACACCACGGGGACACCCCCGAGGGGACATTCCCCACGCTGGGGCTCCAACGCCCCCCGACCCCAGGCTGTGCCAGGGCCGTGCCCGGCTGTCCCGGGTGGGGGGCACGGCCCCCGGCACGACCCAGATCCCCGGGGGGGCTCCGCGGCCGCCGGAACAGATGGGAAGAGCCGGGATTTCATCAAAGCCCCGCAGCTGGAAGTGACAGAATAAGGGCAGAGCCGGGGGAGAAGGGGGCTCAGCACCCCCGGAGCAGCAGCAGGACCCACCCCGGGGGTCTCCCCCTCCTCCCGCGGGGTCTCTGCAGCCGCGGCCGCTCGGGCGGGGGGCACAGGCTGGGGGTGGAGGCATCGCGGGAACTCAGAATTCCAGAACGGTTTGGGCTGGAAAAAGGACAGTGGCACACCTGCCACGGGCAGGGACACCTCCCACTGTCCCAGGCTGCTCCAAGCCCCGTCCAGCCTGGCCTTGGGCACTTCCAGGGATCCAGGGGCAGCCACAGCTGCTCTGGGCAGTGCCAGCGCCTCCCCACCCTCCCAGGGAGGAATTCCTTCCCAAAATATCACAACCAAACCCAACCCTGGCACTGCCAGGAGTGTGTCCTAGGAAGACCCAGGGCTGCTCAGAGCAGGGACTGTCCCCTCCAGGGGTGCCACCATTCTGGAAACGCAGCTCCAGCCGAGCTCCGGGGCTGTCCTGGCACAGGGAGCCTGAGACAGGTGCTGGATGCTCCAGAAGCATCCACGCTGCCCGTGCCAGCAGGGCTGCTGCCACCTGCCAGGGCTGGCACCATCCCCTCGCCTCCCTCCGTGCCACTGCTGCGGCCAAAGCGCGGCCTGGGGGCTGCAGGGACCCCTCGAGCCTCTGGGATCACCCCACAAGAGGGGGGACGAGCCAGCGGCGAGGGCTCCTGGTGTGATGGGGACACGGCCTGGAGCCTCCCTGGACCCACCCAAAGGGGCCAGACCTGGCCCAGGAGGGCTCAGATCCAGATCCAGGGAGCCTCGGGCTCCCCAAGAGCACCCCAGGAAAGCTGTGCCAAGCCCCGGGCGGGGCCCAGAGCCGCTGCCGGGGTTTGTTTGCGCTCCCCCGTTGGTGCAGCGGAGCCGGGGAAGCGCCGCGCTCCAGAAAAATCAATATTTCGTTAATTACAGCCGCGCACTTTCGCAGTTCACATTCATGAGGGGGGAAAACGATGAGGGGAAATGAGGTGGGGAAATGAGGTGGGAAAATGGTGTGGATGCCTCTGCTGCTCCTGGAGCCCGGCGTGAGTGTCCCCATCCAGCAAGGACTGTGCCCAGAGCTCTGCAGCTCATCCAGCCCCAGGATGCTCCCAACGAGGAAAAAAAATCGATCCTCTGCATCCCAGGAATTCTGCAACGCAGCCACGGTGCTGCCTGCCCGGAGCAGCTTCACCTGGAGCAGGGAAGCAGGGAGAGAGGCTTGGGGGCGAGGCTGGAGCTGCGGGATCCTCTCCAGGGAATGTCCAGCCCATCCCAGCTCTTTTCCAGGCTGTGAAAACATCTCCGTGGCAGAAATAACCCCAGGGAAAACCACCCACTGCTCCAAGCCCTCCGACGCAGCCGCGTCCCAAAAACACTTCTCATTTCCCTCCTTCTCTCCCAAAAACACTTCTCATTTCCCTCCTTCTTTCTCAAAGAAACTGCTTCTCATTTCCCTCATTCTCTCACAAAAAAACCCTTCTCATTTCCCTCCTTCCTTCCCAAAAACCCTTCTCATTCCCTTCCTCTATCCCAAAACCCCTTTCTCATTTCCCTCCTCCTTCCCAAAAAACCCCCCTTCTCATTTTCCCACTTCTTTCCCAAAAATCCTTCTAATTTCCCTCCTTCTTTCCCAAAAACCCCCTTCTCGTTTCCCTCCTCCTTCCCTATTTACTCCGGGTTCGGCATCACAAAGATCCAATTCATCCCCGTGGGCACAGATGTTTTCCAAGGCGCCTCATTCTCCTCTCCAAGGACTTCGCGTTCCAGCCCTTCCCTCCCCAGCTCCATTCCCAGCCCCGGGGCATTTTTCCCTTCGAGGGAAGCGGGGAGGATCCATTCAGGAATCTCTGGCAGGGCGGGAATTTTGAGCTCGGTGGCTCAGGGAAGGCTCAGACATCTGCTGAGCGCATCCCTCGCGCGGGCTGATTTTAGCAGGGTGTGAATCCACAGTCTGGAATGCCCAGAGCCCGAATTCCAGGCAGCTGAGGCGCTGCAGATTTCCCAGCAGAGGGAAACCCGCTCCTGTTTGGGTGCATCTGCTCCGTTCCGCCCCAGATCCTGCGCTGTGACAGTGACGGGACACTTCCCATCCCTCCAGGAGCCTTCTGCAAGCCCAGAGCCGCCTCCTTCCCCAATCCAGTGGCATCCAAGGCGGATCCAGGCTGTCCCCGAGAGGCAGAGCCGGGCAGGGAGGCCAGGCTGGAGCGAAAGGTGGATGTGATGAGGAGCTGCATCCTCTTGCTGTGCCTCGGGGAATGCTCATTTACGGAGAAATCCTGTGGAATTTGGTGTTTGGGGTTTCATGGGGGAAGCTGTAAAGCCCCTGGGGTCACCACTTCCCTCCCAAACAGTGAGATCCCAATCCTGGGACATCCAGACGTCCCTCGTGGCATCCAAGGTCCATCCAGGCTGGATTTTACCTCCTTTTACCCCAATCCAGGGTGTCTTGTGCCCGTCCCGCTCCAGATCCGGGCAGGGAGCAGATGGAGGCTGGGCTGGAGCGAAAGGTGGAGGTGGGAGGGATTCAGGAGAGGGCTCCAGGTGGGGACAGCGCCGTGTTGGTGTCACCTGGCCGTGCTCTGGGCAGCTCCCGTTTTCCTCACAGGGATAAATCCATCCAGGAGCTCCTCAGGTGCCTGAAGCTCCTTCTGGCAGCCCCCACAGGTGCTCCCCCCGAGCTGTCCCTCCCACAGGGGGAAGGGTTTGATCCCGGGGGGGGGGGGACAGGGACTGTCAGGGCAACTGACACATCCCCTAAATGTGGGAAACAGAGCCCCGAGTGCGCTCCCAGCTCGGCTGGGACAGGGATGTGGGACTGGTCACTGGTCCAGGGCTCCCTATGGGGTGGGAGATCCAGAGGTTATTGGGGGATCCCGACGTCCCACAGGAACAGCCTGTATCCCGCAGCTTCTCTGTCCTGGCTGTACCGAGAGCACGGCCAGGTGACACCAACACGGGGCTGTTCCCCACCTGGAGCCCTCTCCTGGGTCCCTCCCACCTCCACCTTTCGCTCCAGCCCAGCCTCCATCTGCTCCCTGCCAGGATCTGGAGCGGGACGGGCACAAGACACCCTGGATTGGGGTAAAAGGAGGTAAAATCCAGCCTGGATGGACCTTGGATGCCACGAGGGACGTCTGGATGTCCCAGGATTGGGATCTCACTGTTTGGGAGGGAAGTGGTGACCCCAGGGGCTTTACAGCTTCCCCCATGAAACCCCAAACACCAAATTCCACAGGATTTCTCCATAAATGAGCATTCCCCGAGGCACAGCAAGAGGATGCAGCTCCTCATCGCCTCCTGCTCCGAACCCTGGGGTGTCCCAAGGCCTTGTGATGGTCCCCAGCAGCCCACAGGTGCAGGGTGCTGGTCCCAGGGGCACTGGCATGACCCTGGGCACCTCTGGGGCTGCATCTGCGCCCAGGGGGACACTGACACCTCCTGCCAGACCTGCCCTGGTGCCACCTGAGCGGGGTTCAACAGCTGAGACACAGCCAGCAATCAGCATCCAGCAGCAGCTCCAGAGAGGCTGATTGGGAGTGCTCTGGGACCACGGGATGCTCCCTCCTCCTCCTCCCACTGGATGCTCTCAGAGCCGACATTCCCGGGGTGACTCCAGCTCCATCCTCGCTGGGCAGCAGCTTCTCCTCTCCTCTTCCTCCTCCCTAAGCCCCCCACACCCCCTGCGGGGCCAGAGGAGAGCTGGGGTGGGATCGGGGAGCTGGAGTGGGATGAGGGAGCTGGGGTCAGATCGGGGAGCTGAGATGGGTTGAGGGAGCTTGGGTGGGATCGGGGAGCAGGGGTGGGATGAGGGAACTGGGATGGGAGCTGGGGAAGCCCTCGGATGGCTCCACTCGGCCCCGTTTCCCCGTTCACATCAGGCTGGTGCCGCCTTCGCTCAGGAAGAGGCAGCAGCACCCTCAGGAAATCCCAGGACACCGGGATCGCCTCCTTCCAAGGCCATCCCACGGCTCAGAGGGGCTCCTGCCACCCCCACCAAGCTGCAGCAGGAGAGCCCCGAGCCTGCTGGTCACACCCAGAGCGCTGGGAGGGGAGCAGAGCAGAGGGAAAACCCCCCCAGTTCTGACCCACCCCAAATCCCCCAATTCCCTGAGAGCCTTTCCCGGTGTCAGAGCTCCCTGGGGACCCCGAAAAGGAGAGAATTCCCTGCAGAGCCCGGGGTGCAGCGCAGGGTGACCCCTGTGCCAGCACCCTCCCCCAGCGTGACAGCAAACAGCTGAAACTCCTTTTTTTTGAGTGGGTTTTTTAGCTCCTACCCTAAGGCCAATCTCCAACATGACTGTTGCCAAGGGAACGAGCTCCGTGCTTTGACAGTTCTGTTTTAAGGATCTCCCTGCCCAGCGAGGTGGCTCAGCCCCGTTGGATGCCCTGGCACGGGGGGTTGGCGGCTCTGCAGCCACCCCAACGCTGGTCCCGAGGAATTGTCACTCCCCAGTGCCCCGGGACTGGAGGCCCCGGGTGCTGTGAGAGGATGCTCAGAACAGAACTGAGCTGTGGGGAGGCCCTGGCTGCTCTGCTGCTCTCCTGGGGGACAGCACAGCCAACGCCTCCTCCTGACTTCCCAGAAACAGAATCAGGGAATGGCCGGAGTGGGAAGGGACCCACGGGGATCAGAGTCCAACCCCTGGCCCTGCACAAGCACCCCAAGAACCCCACCCTGGGCATCCCTGGCAGCGCTGTCCAAACGCTCCTGGAGCTCTGGCAGCCTCGGGGCTGTGCCCATTCCCTGGGGAGCCTGGGCAGTGCCCAGCAACCTCTGGGGGAAGAACCTTTCCCTGATCTCCAACCCAAACCTCCCCTGGCACAGCTCAAGCCGTTCCCACAGGTCCTGGTGCACTGGAGACTCCCCACATCCCAAAGGATGCTCAGGAATGTGCTCGGCCTCAGCTGTGGCCCAGCAGGTCACCTCTGCTGCTGCTGAGTGCTCTGTCCCTTCTGGAGGCCCCAGATACGCAGGGAGACAAAAAAAAAAAAAAAAAAAAAAAAAAGAGAGAGAAAAGCCAGAACCCAAAGTTGGTGAGACTGGGAAAGGCAAAATGGAGCATCCAGGAGCACCACGAGGGTAAAGGTGTCCGGAGAAGCTCAGAGCAGCAGCAGCCCGGGCTGAAACACCTCGGGAGCGCTCCTGGATCCATCTCCTCGTGACTGGGAGCAGCAGAGCAGGATCCTGATTGCAGCAGGAGGGAGAACAAGGAGCTGCAGCCCTGGACACCCCAAAGCACATCCCGGCTCTGGAAACAGCTCCTTGGGGTGTGGGGGGGTCCCAGCAGGTCCTGAGCAGCACCTGGCCCAGGGATCTGCTGCTCTCCCTGCCAGTGGCCACTCGGACCAGCAGCATCAGAACTCATTTCCCTGGAAATCACAGCCCAAAAGCAGCAGCCTGGAAAAGTCGAGCTTGCCAGCAAACGCCGTTTGAGGTGTTGTAGGTTTGAGGAAAAGCATCTGCAGCTGAAGCAGAGCCTGGAGTATCACCCGAGGCCGGAGCAGCTCCCGGAACGCTGCAGGGACACCGGGAGCTCTCAGCTCCGCTGCTCCCCGGCCAAACTCCCGGGAAATGCTGCTGCTCCTGGGAAACTCTGCTGCTGCACCAGCCCTGCCGCCCTCCAGCACGTCCAGACACCGCAGAGCCTCCGTGGGAGCCGCAGCATCCAACACCTGCCCGCGGTCCCTGCGCCCTCGGCCGCATCCCGGCGCAGGCGGAGCGTGAAGCTGGGCAGGTGACTGGAATGGTTAAACGCCTTCCTGCCCAGCCCTGCTCGCAGCCTTGGCTTCCCCGCCTCCCTGCGCTGCCACCGGCTGCCTTTGGCTTGTCTGGGTCGGTGCTGTTTGGCACCGGGGCTGCCCAAACGCAGCACGGAGCGTTCCTGCCTCCGACTCTGCCTGGCTCCTCATTCTCCCCCCCGGAACAGCCGCGGGTGGAAGAGGAGCTCTCTGGGAGGGGGGTGGAGAATCTCAGCCCCTCAGGGGTGGGCGAGGAGCCGGGGCACCAGAGAGGTCACTCCCACCCCACCATCGCCACCCGATGAAGGATCCGCTGCTCTCGGCTGCCGGTGCCCGGCCAGGAGCAGAGGGGCCAGAACTGGACCAGATGGCTCAAGCTGAGCTGACCCAGTAACTGGGAGGAGGAGGAGGAGCAGATCCATCTGACTGTGGGGGTGTTACAGCGCTGGCAGCACCTTCCAGGGCCCGTGGAGCTGCCGAAGAACCAAAGCAACGAGGACTCTGCTCAATCTGTGCAGAACCAGCACTGGGGGACCTGAACGGCCGAGGCATCACCAGGGCTGGAAAAGCAGCCTGGGGAGCAGCTCAGGTGGACACCAGGCTGGGCAGGGCGTGCCAGGCCAGACGCTGGCACAGCTGTGCCCAGAACAACGAGCCCAACAGCACAAGCAGAGCCCACCAAGCTCCAAGCTGGCACTGCCACCAAAACCGCCTCGGACGCGTGCCCACATCCTGCCCCGCTCCCTCCCTCCCACTGCTCCTCTCCTGCGGGGACCTGGATGGGCACGAGACACCCTGGATTGGGGTAAAACGAGGTTAGGAACCAACGCAGGGAAAACAAACAGGAGCAGCTCTGCTGCAGCTCCCTCCATCTGGCTGCGCGGCCGCCGTGCCAGCGCCGGGGTGACTCCCTAGATGCAGCCGCCTCCAGTTCCTCCGGCGATTCCAACACCCCTGGAGAGGCGAGAACGTCAGGCAGAGGGAGAAGAGGCAGCATCTTGCAGGCAGGAGACCTCCCAGGCAGGGAATCCTGAGTGAACAGGGCACTGCTCCCTCCGGAGGGGGACGGATACCCACAGCTCGGGATGCTCGGCTCGTGCTACGGCATCATCGCACCATTCCTCTGGGATTTCTCCTCCCCCCACAGGCCAGGCCACCACGCTCCCAGCAGATGCCATGGGCCATGCCAAAACCCATGGCATTGGCAGGACAGAGGCAGAATTCCCGTCCCCGGCAGCAGTGCCAGCACATCCCTCACCGTCTGGGCACGCGGTGGGCACCTCCGCAGCGCCTGATCCCAGGCTTTGTCCGAAAATCCGGCCTTGCCTGTTGAGCCTAACGCATTGTGCCAGCTGAGCGGTGGATTCCGCGCTCTCCAGCCGGCTGCTTGCACAGGGATGCTCTGATCCCTCCCCTCTCCTCCGGCTGAGTGCTGATCCCAGCCCTGGAACAGCTCGTTTCCCCCAGGCAGCTGATCCGAGTCATCCAAAATCAGGCCAAGCAGGTAGTGAGTGATGCAGAGAGGTCGCCCTCCCTTCACTTTCGTGCCTCACCAGGGCTGTCGCTGCTTCCTCGGCTTGGGAGCCAAGGGCTGGTGCTGGCACAGGCACTGGGAGCATATGGCGAGCCCTAATGGCACTGAGAACGGGGCTCTCGCTTGCATTCCGTGGGGAAAAGCAGCAATCAAAGGATTCTGTTGCTCCAGACAACGCCGAGCTTCCACCACCCCACTGTGCCCCTGCTCCAGCCTCCCACATTCCAGTGCAGAGGGAACGGCACCTGCAGATGTCACCTGCTCAGGGATGGCAGAAGCTCCTGGGGGAGCCCAGCCCCTCTCCCAGCCTGACCAGACCCCATCCCACAGCAGCAGGAAGCACAGGGCATCTCCCCAGGACAGAGGGAGCTTCTCGGGGTGGCCTGGCCAAGCAGAGACCTCCAGGAGCTCCAGAGAGACGAAGCCACCCTGCAGGACAGGGACGGTGTCCCGAACCTGCTGCTGTGCAAAGCCCTGATCTCGCCACGCTGAGGACACCTCCCCATGTCCTCCAGTGCCCCAGGGGAAAAAAACAGCCCCAAGTCATCTGGTTTTGGCCCGTGGTGGCCTCCCAGGGCATTGTCCAAACAAAAGGGTTACACAACTCGCGAGTGGAATAACCCTGCAGAGAGAGAATGATCCTCACACAAGGACAACCACGCACCAGCCCAAACAGCCGAATGTGCCGACAGCAGCACAACGCCAGCCAAGAGCTCAGACAGGGCCCTCTTGTGCAGGACCAGTGCTCCCAGTGCCTGGGTGGCTTCCAGGGGTTCCTCCAGACCCTGCCATGCTTGTGACAGTGGAGGAATGTTCTCCAAGGAGGAGACTCCACCCTGCCCCAGGACAGGTGCCAGGCAGGGGATGTCCCCTGAGCCACTGAGCTGGGATGGTTCAGGGGATCCAGGATGAGGCACCAACCACGAAGACACAACAACAACTTTCTAAGCATCTCACAGCCATCTGTGTCCTCTGCTCCCAAAGGTTTTTTAGGGGTCTGTTTGCCCAGCTGTGCTGGACCGTGGGGAGCCTGGTGCTGGTGGCCAGGGCTGGGCCACAGCAGAGGCCAGCCCGGGAGGAAATCTTGCAGTGTCATCATCCGGGCTGCGTCCTGTCCCAGGACAGCTCCGGGTCACGGCCACCGCCCCTCCTGGGAGCACTCCCCGAGATGCTCAGCCCACCCCCAGCTCCACAGGGGGTGATCCCCACATGGGGCTGCCAGGATGTCCCCACGCCGTGGGGCTGAGCGTCACCCACACCTGAGTGACTCTTTCGGGTGCCCGTGGGAGGACCGTGGCCAAAACCAGAACAAATCCCAGGATTCGTGGATGGGAACACAGCCACCAGCCCCCAGAGCCTGTGACAGCAACAGAGACGGGTGCGGGGGAGCCGCGGGGGCTGCGGGCTCAGCCCTTGTCCCCACCGTGCCACGCTCCCACCCGCACAGCCCTCGGGACCCCCGAGCCCGTTCCAGAATCCCTCCCCTGCTCCTGATGGGCCGCAGGGACGTGGATGGAGACCGGACCCACCGTCAGCCCCCCTGCAGCCCCTCCAGACCACAACACAGCGAGTCCAGCCCAGCCCCTGGGCAGCTGCTGCGCCTCCCCACCCAAACACACGCAGCAGCACCGATTCTGTCACGACAGACGACTCCCGACACGGCGAACGCAGCCGCCAGCAGCCAGACAGGGATGGCGGGTCCGAGCCACCGACAGCCACCCCGCGGGGACCCGCAGCCCCACAGCGACGGGGGACACGGCGCTGCCAGCAGCGAGCCCCGACAGAAATCACATCGGCGCCGCGCCTGTCGCGGCTGTCGCCGGCGGTGAACCCCCTTTGTCTGGCGAGCCGGGGCTCCGCCGCGCCCCGCGGCTCTGGATGCCCCGCGCATCCCGGCAGCATCCCGGCGGGACGGAGAGCGGCCGCCGCCGCCGAGCCCCCCGCCCATCCCCGGGAGGCGGCTCCCACCGGAGGGACCGGGGAGCCGCCCCAGCTACGGCGGGGATGTCACCGCCCCTCCCCGGGGGCTCCATCCGCCCCTCAGCGCCGTCTGTCCCCCCTCCGAGCGTCGCCACCGAGCCCGGGCACCGTCTCGGCGGGGCGGCTCCGCCGCACCGGGGACTCTCCATCCGCCCCCCCCCTCTCCGCGGGCAGCGCCGGGAGGGGCCGCGCGCCGCCGCCCGCCGGGGCC
>VXAC01006140.1:343455-360219 GCA_013399225.1 Rhipidura dahli | reverse complement strand
CCCCCCCCCGAGCCGCTTCCTAGCTGAGGGCTGGAGGGGTCCTTTGTTCGGTTTCGCTCCAGCTCCGGGATGCAGGGGGTCCACGAACCCGCCCCCCCACTGCAGTGACCCCGCTCCTGCTCGTGTGGCCTCTGGCTGGGGTTCGTGTCCCCCGCGGTGGCTGGGGGTGGAGGCGGGGAGGACACCTCGGCTGTGCTGATGGAGCCGGTGCGCAGCCTCCCATCCCCCAGACCTTTGTGTGGCAGTGCTGCGGCAGCTGGCAGGGCCCCCTGCCCCCTGTTACCCCCCCAGTGCCCCCCCCCGTACACCTCTACCGAAGGCCTCGTCCCCCCCATCCTGCCGGGGCTCGCCCCGAGGGGCCGCAGCTGTGGGGCGATGCTGCGCTCCCCAAATCCAGGGTTTGAGGGGGAGGAAAGCTGGCAAAATGCAGCACAGGGGAGTTTTGGTCCCGGAGATTCAAAGTGGTGCTCGATGGGGGGGGTGCTCCTGATGGGAACGTTCCCACCCCATTCCGCCTGGGGACCCCCGGCCCCCCCAGGGCTGCAGTAAACAGGCGCGTTCTGGGTGTTTCTGGCGGTGGCCGGGGTTGGCCGTGCTGGGGCTGGCAGCCGGCCCGGGCACCGGGCGGGTTTGGGAACGCCGCTGGAGCTGCCACCTCCACCCAAACAGATTTCATAATCCTGGGGAGGACGGGGCCCTTTAGCCCCCAGCACTGCCTCGTCCCAGGGGTGGCTCAGGGGAGCAGGGTCCCCAGGTCCCCTCGGGTGCCATTGTGGTTGAGTGTGGGGGAAGGAGCGGGTCCTGTACCCTCCGTGGATCCCGGGGTGCAGGAGGGTTTGGAGTGAGGCCTGATCCTGCTGGGTCGGGGGTGTCCCACAGCCTGGCGGGCACGATGTCCACGGGAGCAGGGCAGAGCAGGCTCCAGCCACAGTGACCTTGCAGGGAGCTGGGAGGACATGGAGGAGTGACTCTGGAGCCTGTCCTGCCCTGTGGCTTCTCTTCCTCCCCCTCCTGCCTCCCTGTGGTTCAGGTTTGGGTGGAGATTTGGGGTTGGGTTGGTGTGGGCGGGCACGGTCCCTCTCAACATCCCCCGTGTGCTGGCCTGGGGCTGGCTGCAGGGGCGACCCCGCAGCACCGTCCCCATCAGGAGATGTGGTCAAAGCCTTGCTCCTCATCCCCTGGCTTTGTCTGGAGCTCTGCTGTGTCCCCCCATGAGCTGGTGTCCTGCACCCCGGGGAGTGAGCAGAGTGCGTCCCAGGAGCCGCAGCATGCCAGGCTCCGTGTCCATGCTGGGCTCAGGGTGGCAACTGGTGGTGGCTGATCCAGCGGCTGCCACCTCACTCCTGCTCTTGACTCCCACAGGGGCAAAACCCTTTTGACCTGGAGTTCGACCAGTCCAACCACCTGGAGCCCGTCTTCAACTTCGAGTGCCCGCCCCGTCCCGGTGAGTCGCGGCTGCCTCCTCATGGGGCTCCATCCCAGGGGGGCTCCTCCCATCCTGCCCTTGGGATTTTGGCCCTGGAGGCTTTGGGGGCTGCCTGGTGGTGCTGGGGGAGCTGTGGGGGGATGGGGGTTCCTGACACCACTGGCTTTGCTCCGGCACAGACATGCCTTCAAGCCAACCCATCGACATCCCTGACGCCAAGAAAAGGAACAAGAAGAAGAAGCGCTGCAGAGCCACCGACAGCTTCTCCGGCAGGTTCGAAGGTGAGTGGGGCTGCTTGGGGGCCCCAGGGGTCCACCCCGGCCTGGGGCAGGGCTGGGCCCTCCCGGTGTCCCCAGGCTCTGTGTGGTGGGGCTGGCAGCTCAGGTGACCTCTCCCTTGGCAGATGTTTACCAGCTGCAGGAGGAGGTGCTGGGAGAAGGGGCTCACGCCAGAGTCCAGTCCTGCGTGAACCTCATCACCAACAAGGAGTACGCGGTGAAGGTAAAGCTGCAGAACCGCCCACCTCCTGCCTCAGTTTCCCTTTCTGCCCTCCACATCTGGTGCCCTCCCAGCTGCCAGGACCATCGGTTCTGGCCCAGGACTACGGCTTTGTGGGCTGGAGAGGGGCAGGACCGTGGCAGGGCTGGGCTGTGATGGTGGCACACCAGCCTCTGCCACCACCCAGATTGGGGTCCTTGGTGACCCACCCCCCTTAGACACGCTGCTCTCCCTGTCAGTGAGGGCACACAGGACACTAAATTGGAGCTGGGGACTTGGGGCAGGCAGGGGCACGTGGTGCTGGCAGGGTGGTCACCTCCTGCTCGCCCCAGGGAGGTCTCTCCAATGCGAGTGCTGGAGGGGATTGGGGTGAGCCAGTTGCTTTTGGAGTCAGTGATGGTGGTCCCATGGCCCTGCACCCCACAGACTCTGAGCCGTGGCATGGGGTAGGGGCTGGGATGGGCCCTGTGTCAAAATGCAGCCAAGTGCCAGGGGAACTTGGCCTCCCCCATCGCTCCACAGGGGTCTTTGGGTGCCCCCTTGGGGAAGCTGAGGCAGCAGGGAGGGCCGTGTGTGGTGGTGGGCTGCTCTGTGTGCCCCAAAGGGCAGTGAGAGCACCCAGCTGCCCTCCCCTGCATGGGGTGTCCCCCTGTCTCCCCTTGGCACAGCCACCAACCCCCGCTGTGCCCGCGCCCAGTGGGGCATAGGGCCCTCTGCAGCGCCGGTGCTCCAGCGTCACGTGGAGCTCTGCTGGCCCAGGCCCCGGAGGGAGCGGCTTGGCACGGCCGCTGCCGCTTGGCATCGGCACCGGGAACAGCCTGTTCTGCTGCCTCCTTAACCCCGCCGGGCCCCGCTGCCCCGCCCGGCCCCGCGGGTCCCCGCGCTGGCGGGGCAGGGGTGCCCCGGCCCCTCCCTGGCAGCGCTGCCTCTCCCTGAGCCTCCCCCTCTTTGCCTTCCAGATCATAGAGAAGCGCCTGGGACACATCCGGAGCAGGGTTTTCCGGGAGGTGGAGATGCTCTATCAGTGCCAGGGACACAGGTACATCCCCCGTGGTGGGCACAGGGAGCGGGCTGAGACCGGGTTCATGCTCGTGACACCCGTGGGTCACAGCCAGGCTGCCCTCTGCCCCACACTCCTGGCATTTGGCCCCTCTGGCCGCGGTGGAGCATCCAGAGGGAATGTTCAGAGGTTTGCCATGACGATGGCCCAAGTTGGGGCTGAGCCGAGCCCCTGCCGCTGAGCGGGGCTGTGTGTGGGGCGGGTGAGCGAGCCAGGAGGGGCTGTGAGCAATTAGGGAGGAGCAGGGCCGGGCGCTGCAAGCCCCTCTCCCCGCTGGAATGCGGCCAGGGGGGCCCTGGCTGTGTGGTTTCAATCACTGCAAACCCAGTTTTCGAACCCCGCATCCCTCCCGGGGTCCTGTGCTGGATGTGGGGGTGGGGGGGACCCTGGGAGGTGTTTTGGGGGGGACCCTGGGAGGTGTTTTGGGGGGGACCCTGGGAGGTGTTTTGGGGGATGCTGAGCTGATGCCGTGGTCCCTGCAGAAACGTCCTGGAGCTGATTGAGTTCTTCGAGGAGGAGGACAGGTTTTACCTGGTGTTTGAGAAGATGAGGGGAGGTGAGTGTAGTGCCAGGGTGGGGGGGGAGCTGGGGTGGCAGGACGCCCCCAAACCCCAGCTCTGCTCTCACCTGGCCACAGGCTCCATCCTGACCCACATCCACCGGAGACGCCACTTCAACGAGCTGGAGGCTAGCGTGGTGGTGCAGGATATCGCCAGTGCCCTGCACTTCCTGCACAACAAAGGTGAGCTGGGATGCCCCAGGTGGCACTGAGGACACCCTGGGGTGTGCTGGGCCCCCCCGGGGGTGTCACTGCCTTCCCCCCATCCTCCTGCCCAGGGGACAGTGCCCATCCCAGCGTGCAGGGTCAGGCCCAGCTGCATCACGAGGCTTTTTGTGGTGCGGATCCTGTTCCTCCGGTTCAGTTGGGATTTGGGGCCAGCAGCAAATTTTGCCCTTTGCCAGGGTGCAGGCAGTGATTTGGAGTGGAGAGGGAGGGATCCCACGGGTCCCACCCCCAGACTTTACACTGTGGCAGTCTTGTAGGGGGGGATTTTTACCCTCATTGGCTCTTTTGCCCCCAGGGATTGCACACAGGGATCTGAAACCAGAAAATATCCTGTGTGAGAGCCCCGACCAGGTGAGTGGGGAGCAGCCGGGGTTGGGTGCAGGGTGTGCTACCTGGGGGGTGGACACAGTGGGCTGATTCCTGGGCTTGGGGGGTGCAGGAGGGTCCTGCCTGGGGACACACACACACACCAGGTCCTGCCAGGGACACACACACCCCCCATATGCCACAGCACAGTGTGGTGTGAAGCATGACATGACCTGGCATTGAGCAGCTGTGGCTTGAAAGCAGGGCTGCGGTCTCCGGGGGGCTGCTGGGATTCCTGGAGGATGCCAGGGGGGTCACCAACCACTCCTTCCCCCCTCTCCCCAGGTCTCCCCAGTGAAGATCTGCGACTTCGACCTGGGAAGTGGCATCAAACTGAACGGCGACTGCTCCCCCATCTCCACCCCGGAGCTGCTCACCCCAGTAAGTGCACGAGATCCCCACATCGTAGGGGGGGGTCTGTCCCCAGGGACCCCTGCCCAGCTGCCCTGCAGGCTCTGGGAACAGGGTTATGCATGGCCACCCCCCTGCTCGTCGCTGCTGTCGCTGATGCTGCGTGTCCCCCGTCCCCCCCCGCCGTGGCAGGNNNNGGGGGGCCGGGGGGGCTGGCGCAGCGCCCGGGCTGCCGTGAGCCTTAGCAACAGCCCGAGCAGCCGCGGCGGCTGCGCCGAGCCTGCCGGGGACAACTGGGTCAGCACCGGGCCGGGGGCCGCCGTGGTTCCCCGGCTCGTGGGCGAGGGAGAGGGGGCCGAGCCCCGGGCTGCGGGAGCGCGGTGCAGGGTGGACACCCCGAGAGCTGCCGGCTGTCCCCGAGTCGCACAGATCCCCAACTCCTGCGGAAAGCCCCGCTGCCCTTATCGCCAGCCGCAGGTGCCCCCCCGTGCAGGGTATCGCGCTGCACCCCGGTTTTTTTGGGGTGCGAACGTGCCAGGGAGGGCAGAGCCCAGCAGGGGCGGGGGGCAGAACACCCCAGCCCCCCCTCCTTTCTCCACGCCTGCCCTCCGGCCGGGGCGGGCTCCGAGTTCCTGGGGTGTCCCGAGTTTCTCCGTTCTCAGCCATGAGGGGCGGAGCGGGACGGCCTCTCCATTCCCACCGGGATCGGGCTGGGGGGGGTTGTTTTCCTGCGGTGGCATCAGCTGCTGGGGCTGGAGAGGCCCCTCATCAGGAGGCCTCTCTCGTTACGGGGCGATTATCTGCTGGCTGCAGCTCTTTTCTCCCCTGGTCACGGGGCCTGTGTGGGCTGCGGGTCATGTGCTGGAAAGCCCCAGAGTCCCTGGAGCGATAGGGGAATGGGGCCGCTGGCTCTGCCTCTCCCTGCACCGCGGTTAACTCCTCCCGCACCGGATCTCGCGCGGCAGCTCCGCCTGTGCCGGGTCGGGAACGGGCACAGTCAGGAGCAGGCAGAGGAACAGGCACAGCAGGCTCGTCCCACCGTGTCCTGTGGCCGCTCCCAGGCGCTGGGGCTGCCCTGCTGAGCCGGTTGGGTGGTGGTGATGCTGTGGGTTCTGTGGGTCCGACTGTGTGGGGGTTGCACTCTTTAGGCTTTAATTTTTTTTTATCCGGGGTGGCAGCTGCTGTTGGGTGACCCCAGAGAGGCGGGTCTGTGGCATCCCCTTGTGGTGGGAAACCCAGCAGGGTGATGTGGTGGGAGCAAGCCTGGGGAGCAGCCGTGTCTGCACTTTCCGTTCAGAGGTGCAGCTCCGTACACCTGGCAGGGCCCTCCTAGTCCCCCCTTCTCCATCCACCTGCACCCCTCGGGGCTCAGCCCCTGCCCCATCTATCCCCACCCCTCAGGGCTCACCCCCTGCCCCATCCATCCGCACCCCTCGGGGCTCACCCCGCCTCTCCCCGCAGTGCGGCTCGGCCGAGTACATGGCTCCGGAGGTGGTGGAAGCCTTCAATGAGGAGGCCTCCATCTACGACAAGCGCTGTGACCTGTGGAGCCTGGGTGTCATCCTGTACATCATGCTGAGCGGGTACCCCCCCTTTGTGGGCCACTGCGGCTCCGACTGCGGCTGGGACCGGGGCGAGGCGTGCCACACCTGCCAGGTGCGTGGGGACCCCAGCAGCGCCCAGCCCACCCCCGGTTTGGCTGCAGCACTGCTGGCTGAGCCCCTGTTACTTCTTCCCCTGCTCAGAATATGCTCTTTGAGAGTATCCAGGAGGGGAAGTACGAGTTTCCCGACAAGGACTGGGCACACATCTCCTTTGGAGCCAAAGACCTAATTTCCAAGCTGCTGGTGAGAGATGCCAAGAAGCGGCTCAGTGCAGCCCAGGTCCTGGAGCACCCCTGGGTGCAGGGGGTGAGTGTTGATGTCCCCTCCCTGCTCTCTGCTCCCGAAAGCTGGGGTGCAGAACACCCCTCTGCACAGCCCCTGGCTCTGACTGGCTGCATTTTGTTGCAGTGTGCCCCGGATAACACCCTGCCAACCCCCATCATCCTGCAGAGGTGAGTGTGGGTGGCCCTGGGACACCCTCAGCCCCCTGAATCCTGCTGTCCATTCCTTCTGCTTTTTTGGGGGCTCTGGCACGACTCTCTGTCTGGGCAGCCCTGCCACTTTGGGTTTGGGCCATATTTCTGGTGTCTGACCAGTCTGGCATGGCCAGCATGTGAGGGGGGACAGCCGGATATTTGACCCCGACCTCCCTCCAGCCCACCACACCCCCCTGAGCCCGTGCCTTCCCTGCAGGAACAGCAGTGCCAAAGAGCTCACCTCCTTTGCTGCCGAGGCCATCGCTGTCAACCGCCAGCTGACGCGGCACGACGAGGACGAGGAGGAAGAGGCAGAGGAGGAAGCACGACCCATCATCATCAAAGCTACCTCACGGGCCATGCAGCTCTCCCCCCCCTCTGAGTCCAAGCTGGCCAAGCGGCGGCAGAAGAGCAGCCTGGTCAAGGCAGTGGCCTCCGGGCAGCACCTGGTGGCCCCGCTGGTCCTGGTGGCTGACCAAGCCTGAGTGGTGCCCCTCGCACCTGCTGTACCCCTCATCCCACCTTCTCCTCCTTTCTTTCTTCCCCTTTCTGCCCCAACCCCACCGTTTCTGGCTAGTGACAAGATCAGGACTCGTCCCTGTGGCTGGTTTCCAAGGTTTTGCTGATCTTGTAGGTCTGGGGGTGGGAGGGTTTGTTTAAGATCTGTTTTTTTTTTAAGGTATTAAATCAAGCGTGAGGTTGCTTCACCCAGGGCACACTCAAGGACATCTGACAGACACACGGACTTTTGTTTCCTGACTCTTGGTTTCTCCTCTGACATTTTCCCCCCTCCCCGACACCAAAGGACTCTTTGTATCCGCGGCTGCTTTGACGATTTCAGCTCATTTCATACTGTGAACAAAAGACCCTCGGTCGCGTTTTCAACAACGGGAGTTGCGTTTTAACCTCGTCCCTCCCCTCGGAGCTGCAGGTTTCTCTCCGATGTTGGGGTAGATCCCACAAAAACCCCTTCCTGGGGGTCTGGGAGGCACTTCCTGGGTGTGGGGGATGTGGGGATCCCCTCTGTCCCGTGCTTGGGGGTGTCCCCGGCTCTGCTCCATGGGGACACGGTGGGCGTTGTGCAGGGAACCGCTTGGGCTGGGAAGAGACGGTGCCAGCAAGGGAGCAGCACCCAACCCACCCTCTCTGCTCAGTATCCTCAGCATCCTGCTTCCAGAATAAGCTATTCACCCCTTTTTCTTTTCTTTTTGCCTTTTCTTTTTTTTTTTTTTTTTAATTATTGTTGGTTTTAAACTGCCAGCTGTGCTTCTCTACAGGGCATGGAGAAATGTCTTCCTTTCCTCCCACACTCCAGCTGGCGGCTCCTCGGGGGATGTGTGGGCATCCAGGGCTGTGCTCTTGTGCCAGGTCAGGTGTTGCACCCCGGTTTTTGGAAGGGCTGGTGACTATGCCCTTGTGGAGGTGCAAGGGGGAATGAGGTGTTCAGGGTGGCCAGAGCAGCCAGAAACACCCTCTGGGGATTGTGTGCTCCGTGGAAAGCGAGGACTCCCCTTAAAGAGCATCGGGACCTGCTGCAGGACAGTGAGACCTGCCGTGGCTTTGGGCTGGCCCCGAGGCTGCCGTGGCAGGAGGGTCGGGGCACAGAGGGTGCCCAATGCCCCAGGGATGCCAGTGGGTGAGCAGCCAGGCTGGTGGCAGCACCCAAGGGCCACAGCATGGGGGGGAGCAGCCTGGGGACAGCTTGGGATGTGGGGCTGCAAGGTTTGGGGTCAGGGCAGCAGGGTGTTCAGTGGCCGGGGAGCGCTGGTGTGGTCATGCATGTGCATCCCTGCTCACGTGTGTTAAGCTGTGCGTGGCACTGTCCTTTCCTCTTGCTTAGGGGTGGGGAGGACTCGGGATGCTGAGTCCTCAATGAGGCCCTTGGCTGGTTTCTGGGTCTCTCTGGGCGAGCAATGCCCACGCTCGGGTCCAGTCTGGCCTCCAGCTGCCCCCAGTGCCTCCAGATCCCCCTGACACCCCCTGCTCTCTGCCACAGGCACTGCCTTGGGTTGTGCCACCAAGCTGTGCCCACTGCCAGCCCCCATCCTGCTGGGAGGGCAGTGCCCCCTTCGTAGCCACCTCCTGACTCAGTGCTTTGAGCTTTATATTTTGCAAAAGCAGCCTCAGCCCATCGTGTGCACAGGTGAGGGTTTGGGAGCTCTGAGCTGGGGAACAGACTTCCCTGGGTCTTCAGCTGAAGATAGTCGCTGTCTCTGGAAAAAAAAAAAGAAGTTCTCCTTTTTATTTTAAGACTGCTGACAGCAATACTATGCAATATATGTTGTTTTTTGTTTCAGGGAGGTGTGTGTGAGTTATCCTGGGAGATGATCTCGGGTGTTGATGGAGTTTAGGGCATGGGCCATCTTCTCTCACCCTTCCTAGCCTTTCTGCTGACCCAGGGGGGTCGGGGAGGGTGACTCCATCCCCATCCCACTCCTGAAACTGCCTCGCACTTTCGATCTCCCTCTCCCCTGTGTGCCTCCGGTCTGACCGTGCCGGGTGGGGAGGAGCAAGGCAGTGGTGAGGGGAGACCCCACCCCGCAGGCATCAGGACACCCTGGAGAGGCCTCCTTTAACAGAAAGAAAAAAATCCATCTTGATTGTACATTGTTACTTTTTATAGCTTATTTTGTTTTATCAGTTGTAGATAATTCCTTGTTGTCTTATATTAAGAAATACTTGAATGATGTACAGTACGCGATGCCTTGAGCTGGTATTGTGAAGCTATCGTTGATGCTGCACGCCGCAGCCTTTTTTTAAAAAACAGAAAAAAATCACGGGAAGGGGATGGCAGGGGGATGTCTCCAAAATTTATCTGTCCCCCGTGCTGCTTTTGTTGGCAATCTGGGTTTCCCCTTCTTCCCCACGCAGAAGAGTGATCTCTTTTATATCTATCTGTATTTAAATACACCCCACACTCTGGGGAAGGCCTGGGTGACCCTGACCGTGTCCCGTGGGTGTCCTCGGCCAGGGATGTGCAGCTAGAAGATGTTGTGGGAGTTTGTGGGAGTTGGAGGATGCGCTGGGAGCATCCGAGCCCAGCCTGGGTTCAGCTTCACATTTTGGGTGGGGGTTTGGTTTGGACCCGGCTCTCCTGGCGTGGCACTTGGGGTGTGGGGTCTTTGCATTGGTAGAGAATCTTTAAATGTCTCTAGAGCCAGGGATCGACTCTGGAAAACCTCCAGCCTGGCTCGTGGCAGTGCTGGGCACCCACAGGTGCCCTGGCAGGGCAGGGCTTGGGCTGGGATGGCTGGGGACACCCTTGTGCCAGGGCTAGACGTCCCCTCCCCGCTGCCAGCGCTGCTCCCAGGGCGGTTTCCAGACAGATGCTCCCGTGGTCCAGCACCAGCGACCCCCTCTCACCAACACCCTTCTTCCTCCTCTTCCTCTTTCCAAGCTTTCCCCCCATAGAGCATCTATCTTGGAAACCAACTTCAAAAAAAATTTTTTTTTTAAGCTGGAAATGTTAAGTGTTTTCGCTTCCTCTCCCTCCCCCCCGCCCTTCCTCCAGCCAACTAACTCGACTTAGAACTGGTTAGAAACGTTTACTGTGAAGCTAACTCTTTTTTATCAAACCAGGAGAAACTTTCTCCACTTTACAATTGATGAAGACTGCCAAAGCTGGTTCGACAAGAGTCACGTTAACGCACTGTTGGTTTGTGCAACAGCGGCCTCTGCTCAGGGGCTGGCTGGGAAATAAAAATGAAAATATTAAAAAAAAAAAAAGACAAAAAAAACAAAAACAAAAAGGAAAAAAAAACCACACAAAAAGAAGCACTTTACTGTATGTACCAGGTGACCTGATACAGCTGAATTGAAGTTTTCCTTTATAACAATTGTTGATGCCAGAATTTTGTATTCTGTTTTGTAAGAATTTAATAAAAATGCATTGAGACCTATGTGGTGGGCAGGTGGCTGTGGCAGGTGGGGCAAGTTGGGGGGGATTGAGCAAGTAGTGGTGTGGGTGGCACTTCATCCAGGTGGTCCTCCCACCATAATCCTTCCCAATTTTCTCTTGCTCCTTCCCAGCCTGCTGCTGGCCCATGGGGGCTGGGAGTGTGGCTGGGCTGGGATGCCAGGAATAGGGGCTGGCAGTGGCTCAGGCCCTGACTCACCTTTCCCAGCAGGATGGTGTGAGCTGCTGCATCCCAATGGGAGCTGGAGGTCACGGGGCAGGGCTGTGCTCCCTGCCAGCTGCACCGGTGGCCTTGGCTCTGCCCTGCGACCCCCAGGGACAGCCCTGGCACATCCCCCCCACACCTCCATGGGTCAGGGAGCAGAGGGGGACACTGAGGCAAGAGGAAAGCTTGGTGGGATAGGGAAGACAGTGGAGACTGGAGGCTGAGGATCAGGGTGTGGGAAAGGGCTGTAGAGGCCCTGTTGAGCTTTCTTACATGGACAAGTAAATTGTTGAATTTAAAAAAATGAAAACCAACTAAAAAACCCTGACTTGTCCACCCCTGCTGCTATGCTGGGGAATGGAGCTGGATCCCTCTGGATGCTATTGCCATGGTGCTGCTGCTTCCCTGGCATAACCCCATCCATGGCAGCCCTGGTTTGGGGAATGGGCTGTGGGCTCTGCCGTGGACCAGCTGCTGCTCCCAGCTCGGAGCTGGAAGAGCCCCACTGCAACACCGCTGAGAATCCAGGCTCGCTGTTTGCTAAATGGTGCAGCTGCCTCTTGCAGCATCTGGATCCAGACAGGATGGCTCCAGAAGTCTCCCTTCCCTGGCTGTTCCAGGATGGTGTGTGGTGAGAGCAGAGCTGGGGCTGCCTGCGTGCAGAGGATGAACAAAGCCATTGCTCCCTCCTGGGCCTGGGGCCACCAGCTGGTGACCCTGGACATTTTAGGAGCATTCAGCTCTTGGCTCTTCTTCCTCTCTTGCATGTTGTTTCACCATCACTGGGCCCTCAGCTATGTGCTCCAGAAATCTCTCCTCTCCTGCCTTTTGCTCATGGGCTATCCTGCAGACAATCCTCCTTCCAAGATTCCAGGTGGATCCCAGACAGGTGTGTCAGAAGCAACTTTGCTGTGGATGCTGGTTTAACTTTTAATCTCTGAAATTCCTTCATATGGTCCCTCTTCTCCCCCTTCCCCAGTTTCCCCAACCCCAGAAAGCGCCTGGTAGCTGGAAACCATTCCTGAGCACGTGCGGAGAAGGGCAGCTCCGAAAATAACCCAGTGCTGGGTTAAAATAACCTGTGCTGCTCTGGTGCCTGAGCATCAGCCCAAAATAGGCTCCGCCGGGATAAGGGCGCTATAAATACCCCGGCGTGGATTTGCATTGGAGAAAAGCCCCGCGGTAGGAGCTGCGCCGATGCCACCCACGCTAGCCCAGACTGAAGGGGCCACTGCAGAGCCACCGGGGTGGCCTGGCTGACATAGGGGCTGAGCCACGCTTCAGGTGACATGGTGGCTTGTGCCAGTCCACCTGTTTTCAGGATTTAACAGAGCCATCAGGTCATGATCGGATCTGAGTGGCTGCAGCATTGGGGCGGCCAATGGGGTCACATTTGGCTTCACCTCAGGGCACCGAGGCAGCTGGGCAGGAGCAAACATCAAGTGTCCTCAGTATTTTGGGTCTGAGCCTGGCTCTGCTGGTGACAGATGATCATCTGAGTGATCAGCCAACATTTTGATTCAGTATCTGCCCAAAAATAAACCCTGGAGGGAGGAACATGCATTCCCTCAGACCAGACTGCTCTCCTGAACCATCAGTGAACCCCAATCCTGCACTGGGCAATGTGGAGTAGAAGGTGTGAAGTGTGTTTTGATGCAAAACAGCCGGTTTGGATCAAAAAAATATTTATTTTTCCTTTTAATGCTGCTTTTAAAATGTTTTCTGGGATGGGGCAGAGAAGGAAAGAACTGTGCATTTTGCAGAGAATCATGTCTCCTATACTGAGAACCCAAACAAACCAATCTGGGGTGTTTTTTTGGTAGAATGTGCCTTTTTGGTGTGATTTTGACTGTTGTGTGCAAGTTCTCCCTCTGAAGTCATCTCAGGGAGTGGGTGATGTGCACCCCAGCAGAGCCAGCACATGGGTCTATGCTTCCTGCGGCTGTTCCCTCTGCACCAGGAGCTTTGGTGGCACTGGCACAGCATGGCATGTCCATTTCCTCCTGTGTCTGGAAAAGACCTTGCTCAGCCTTGTTTGTGGTTTTGGATGGTGAAGTGTGGATTTTGCACGGGGCGCAGCTTTGGCTTTCCCACAGGATTCCAGCTCTGGGTGGAATTTCACGGGCTTCGGGAGCCATGGTCAGTCAGCGGGAGTGGAGGAGGGTCAGGTTTTCCCAAACCCGGGAGAGCTGGAGCAGGTCCTGGGCCTCATGAGTGACCTTTTCACCTGGCTGGAGGTTTAGATCAAGGCTTGGTGCTAAGGCACAGGGTTTGGCACTTTGCCCTTCTCTGGCTCACACCGGGATGTCTCTGTCTTTGCCATGCAGTCTTCCTCGGAGCTTCCTTACATCCTAAAATGCCTCTCCTGGCTGCTCAGCCAGGGGAGGGCTGCGTCTGCCTGGCTTTTGCTTAGAGCACACATTCTAAAAGTATTTTCCTGCCTCCATGAGGTGAAGAAAGGCCAGATGTTGTCTGCTATCCAACCCTGAGCACTCCGGTCCTATTGGTTTCATTCCAGCTGCTTGTAGCCTTGTGAGACCCTAAATGTTCAGCCCTAGATAGGGTCAGCCTTCATCCCACCAGCTGGACCCCAGCGATTTCCCTGCCCAGCGTTACTGCTGGGGTGAGGCTTTTGTTCAGCCTATGAATGCTCCAGCTGAAACAGCGCTGCCTTAGCCCCGTGCCTGATCTCTGAAGGAATCTGTTGGCTACCAGACCCAGAAATAATGACACCAGGCCTTTTTAGGAGCATTTGTTCCCAGGTTTATTTTTGGGATGGTAAAGTCTTCTGTATGACACTGATGTTTTTCTCTCTCTGGTCTAACACACCACTGATCACCGTGGTGTTGGTGCTGGGTCACTGCAGCAAACACCTCACCCCACCCCACAGTGCCACGGTGAGTGTCCCACACAGATCTCTGTGCCATTATCCCTTATTTCCAGGGCTGTGTTTCCTGATGCCAGTCCTGAGTTAAGCCTCTGGCTCCTGCCACAACACAAAACACCCTTATTTAGTTCATCATGGGCTGAATAAGCAGGAACTGTCTGATGCAGGGTGGCAGGGTGAGCACGGCACAGAGCAGGCTGGTGGTGCTGGGAAGACCAGGATTGAATGGGTGCGGAATCCCCTCCCCAAGTGATGGAGAAGCACCCGTCCCCCCTGGCAGGCACACCGACCCCTCGGAGGCACCACAGTTTCTCGAGGATGAATTTTCTGGGGTTTGGGAGCAGGGAATGCTATGGTGAAGCTTCAGCCTCCACCACCAGCATGGGATGGGGTGGATGATCCTGCAGCTCGCAGGCAGGGCAGGAGCCCCTCAGTGACGCTCCTGCAGTAGTGCGGGAGCTGGACAAGTGCGGGACCCCACAGCCAGTGCCCTTGGGACGCGCAGCCAGGCCATCCCCGCCAGCCACCAGCCAAATCCACCCCTCCAGCCAGGCACAGCGCGGCTGCAGCTCCCTCTAACGTTGCTGGCCCGACAGGAGCATCCGCAAGCTGGACAGGCCTGAGCAGGGCGCGGGCGGGCGGCCAGGCTGCACGGCCCCGACGGAAAAGTGTGACGCGGAAATGTGTGGAAGCAGCTGGGCCAGAAAGGGGGGAGGGATGTGCCGAGCAAACGGTGTGAAAGAGTAAAGGATGCAGCTTTTTAAGAGAGAATATGGCTGTATTGAATGCCGGCTTATTATTAATGAAAGATTTCACAGGAAAAAGGACTGTTCCTCTGAAAAATACTTTTTAATATTCTAAATAGATACTCTAAAATGCTGTGTTTCCATCCCTGGAACTGTTCAAAAAGCATGTGATGACAAGGTTTAGGGGTGAACATGGTGGTGGTGCTGGGCTAACAGCTGGCCATGATTTTAAAAATGTTTTCCAATATTAATGATTCTATGGTTCTGTGGTTCTCTGATTCTAAAGGCTCCTACCCACTCCTGCCTGCACAGGGACTGTTAAAATGGGAGCTCTGAACTCTGCACAGGATTTTCCCAAACTTGTCCATGTGAAATGCAGCTTTAAAAATGCAGCAAAAAAACCCAACAGCACAGAATGCAGCAGAAATGGGTATTGATAACATGATACAAAGCCAGGTTGGAAGCTCTCAATCAAAATTAGTGGTGTAGCAGCACTGCTGTGTCTGGCTGTAGTGGTTCATGGGGAGATCCTGGAGCTGCGTGAGGGTCTGGAAGCGTTGAATCCATACAAACAGCACACAATCCACACAAACAGCACACAGTCCACACAAACAGCATACAATCCATACAAACAGCACACAGTCCACACAAACAGCACACAGTCCATACAAACAGCACACAATCCATACAAACAGCACTCCTCTGTGTGTTACAGAAGCTGTAACGCCAAGGCACAGAAGCAGAAGGGGCAGCCAGGCCATCTCCCCCCTCGACACATCGACTCACAGACCACACTCCTGCTCCTGACCGGATGTGTGTGCAGCACAGATCAGGGGATGGATAACAGAGAGAGGGGGAATGTAATTACCCTGCAAAGAATAAATCACTTTAACGGTTCAGTTACTGAGATCACAGTGAGGCAGTGGCACAGCCTCTTAATTAATCTTCTGCTTTGCAGCCAGCTCCTGCCCCTGCGCCATCTCCACCTCGTGCTGCCTGGCAAGGAGATGCCATCGGTGGGGACAACACTGGCCATTGGTTTCTGGCTGAGCATGTCCAGCAGGATGTTGGGAGCAGCAGGGCACGACCAGGTGAGGGATCAGGGTGCTGTGGCTCCCTGGTCTGTGCAGGGTAACACCTGTGGTGAGCCTGGTAATGTGGTGTTCATGGTGCTCCAGGCCTGTGTCAGCAGCAGTAGCCAGTAATTCCAAGCTGATTATTGTGAGGAATTTCTGGGCACAAAGCAGGGGTCTGAGGATGGTGTAGGCCTGGGTCTGCTGCAGAGGAATGGCTGGTGTGTGAGAGCATGAAGGGAAAACCCTCACTTCACCTTGACTCCACACAGCCCAAACCTCCCCGGCTCCTCACCCCCAGCACCGACCCTCTTCAGCCCCTTAACTACCAACCTCCTCTCTGTGAATTGCACCCCCATTACTCATCCCTTCACAAACTGCTCCCTGGGCTCCCTCATCCCTCATCTTCCTCAGAATGACCCCTTTCACAGGATGTTCCCCTTATGTCTCAAAATTGCCCCTCCGGGATTGCTCCCCTTTGCCCCCCTCACGTTTCTCCTCGGGGAATCGCCATTATCTCCCAAATCGGTTCTCAAAAGATTACTTCTGTCACTCCCCCACACTGTTCCTCAGGGAACCATCCCCTTATCCCTCAGAACTGCCCCTCAGGGATTGCTTTCCTCACCCCCTGCCCCGCCTCATTGCTCCTCGGGGAATCACTCCCTTTTCCTTGCCCTTGAGAGACAGACCCTTTCAGGGATGTGCCTTCATTCTCCTCAGGGATCGTCCCCCAATCCCCAAAACTGCCCCTCAAGGACTGCTCCTCTTGCTGCCCTCCTCCACGCTGCTCCTCAGGGAAATGCTCCCTTATCCTCAAAACTGTCCCTCAGGTTTGGCCCCTCATCATCTTCAGGGATCACTTCCTCATGGATCATCCCTCTACTCCCCCTCACGGATCACCCCCTCATTCCCAAAGCCGTCCCTCAGGGACTGACCCTCACCTCCTCAAGGGTCGTCCCCTTTGTCCCACAAACTTCCCCTCAGGGATAGTCCCCATCCTTTTCAGGGGCCAGCCCTTCAGGGGTCATCCCCTTACTCTCCCTAAGGGATCCTCCCCTCATTCCCCAAATTGGGATCGACCACCAAAACTGCCCTTCTCACTCCCCCACACTGGTTCCTCGGGGTCTCATCCCCTCTTGCCCCAAAACTGCCTCTCAGGGATTGCTCCCCGATGTTGCTCGTCAGGAAAATGCCCCTTTCCCCTCAAAAGTGCCCCTCAGAGATCGCCCCCTCATCCCCAAAAGTGCCTCTCAGGGATGAACCGTCAATCTCCTCAAGAATCGCCCCCTCAGGAATCACCCCCTTCCTCTCACTCCCCCTCGCATCGCCCTCCATCCTCTCGCTCCGTGCCGGCCCCGCCCGCCGCCCC